>JBAGKO010000005.1:3966010-3984283 GCA_037177275.1 Acacia concinna | reverse complement strand
TGTTTAACATCCTTGACTGGTTATATTAAAGATACTACGGTGTGGATTTCGCTATGAAAAAGTAAGGCGTTACATACTTCCTCTTTAATTCAATTGGAGTTTAAATTATATTCTATGAATTCCTTCTTTAATCAACTTGATTATTCTATGCAATGTCATATTTAAAATTGGTGCATAGTTTGTATCAATAAAGGAATAGATTATGCTGTCAAAGCTAAGTTAATTCTGAATTTTATGACTCTAAATTCTCTAAAAGGCTATAAAGGTCCAGTAGATTCCTAGGAGAGTATTAGTGTCTGTTATTATTATCTTGAAAGTTGAGTTCCTATTTCACTTTTATCTTTGATTATCTCATTGCACTTAATTCACTAGGATTAGGATTTTAGATGGTTGTTAGTTATATTAATAATGATTTTAGCAATTAAACTGCATCATTATATTATTGGAAAAGCTCATTAGGTTTTAGAGAAAATTAAACTCATAGACATAGCCCTTATGGAAAATGACCTGGGCTAATCACTAGACAATGGGTAGCTTAGTTTATTGATTTTTAGGTAGACGACTAACCTATAAAATCAAATAGCATCATTGTCGAGGAGCTTTACTAGTTGAAGTTCCCTAAGCAATCTCTTGGCTCCCTAAAACTCATAAACATTAAATTTATTATCTATTTTTGATGTTTTTGGTTTTATTTTTCTATTTTCCCTATTTTTCATTTTGTAGGCTTTTGTGGACTTATAGGCATTATGCAGCTTTATTTATTGTAGACTAATTAGCTTGTGTTTTTCCTTTTTTTTCTAGGCTTAGGATTTTCTTATTTTCTCATTTTAGGTTAGTTTTGACACTATTGACCTTATTCTGAATTCATTGCTTTATTTGAAGTTTTTGTGGTAAATTCTTGACAACTTGTAAGTAAGGGAATATGATTTTTGACTTCACAAATCATAGGTTTCTTAATGTCATGAAGCCTCTAATTGCTAGTTGTAGACTTAACTCTTGCAGTCTCACTAATTGGTATATTGTTGTTGTGTTGGAGGGATGTGACAAAGGATGCACTAGTAAGAATTCCTACCTCTATCCTTCTTTGTGCTAGCTTGAACAGTTGTTGGGTAGTTTATTAGTGATTGCTGGAACTAGTTAATGTTTATGAAAGAGCATAGTGTAATGGTTGTTAGTTTATGCCATAGACATTACCGTGTTACAATTTGAATTTTGTTGGTTATAAGTGTTTTCTGAAAACTGTGGAGTTACTTGTTGTTTTAACACTAGAAAATTGTGGATAGATTGTGAAGTTTGTTGTTACTATCTTGTCTTAACTGATGTTAATATTTGGAAGTCTTTGGGGATTTGAATTATGACTTAGTATTGTCTAGTTGTAGACTATCACTTGTATGTTTTGTCCTTGAACTTAATTTTATGGTAATTTGATATCATCTATTGGTTATGAGTAAAATCAATGAATTCTGAACTAAATTTTCAACTACATCGTGAAGAATTTGTCATGAACCCACACTGTATCAATTGGACTTACCTTTTGGCTACAAAGAGTTTTGATTGTTGAGTTCAATTACTGTCTTAATGGCAATTACAAATCTAGATCACACTTGTATAATTTTAAATCTAATTTATACTAGCTAAACTTGTTACATCTATAGAGTAGCTAAGATTATTTTAAATATATTTTAAACCTAAAATTGTTAAAGAAAGAGCTAAGATGGAGTAAAAGAGAGTAGCAAATCATTTGTATGTTAATTCACATCAATATCTACTTGTATGTTTACTTGCAATTGTATAGTTCCTTATTCCATTTCTTCCGTTTAGAGTTCTCTAACATTATAACCTTTAAAAGAACTCTTGATGTGTGCATTTGCATGCTTTCATAACGGAAACTAAAGAGCTAGGTCAAACCAATGGTATGGTATACCCTAAGTGAGTAGAATGATACAATTCCCTATATAGTTAGAGAGAACTAAACACTTAACTTGTGAGCCCTTGAATTTTACTTAAGGATATTTGAGTTGTAACACTTTATTCAAATGAGATATTTACTTAACATTTAATTTGTTAAACCTCATTTAAGGATTTAGAAACTCTTTTCCAATTACACAAAACTTGAATAACACTTTGTTAAAACTTTCAAAAGGTTTGGTTTCAAATAAACATTTATCAATTGAAATATTTTTGATATAAAAATAATCCTATTGTCATGACAATTAAATATAAAATGTCATAAAAGGAGCCCAGTAAATCCTACAAAAACTGTCCTGAAAAATGTTGATTTAAATATATGAGATGCCACGGTCTCAGTAAATACTGAAATTTTCTACCACACACAAGCAAACTATATATAATCAAATAAAATACTGATCACACATATATTTGTATATATCATGATTATTATACAACACAATTTCAAATTTAATCATCAGTTGAAGATTTCTATTGTCATCAAAACATATAACATAATTATGCAATATGCAGCCTCTTTTATATCATCATCCACCCTTATTTCGTAGACTAAAGCCATAAGCTAATACATAGTTCAATAGAAACTCATCTATTTAATTGGATTGTCCTAAGCTCACCAATTTTTAACATACACCCAACCAAATATGTAGAGCTCAAGCCTAGATTATGGCTCCCTTCCTTAAACAACAAAACCAAGGAAGTATCACATGTCCTTAGCTCCAACACAAATCCCACCCAAAGGAAAACATGAAAGAAGGGGCCTTGACAAGTGCCATCTACTATGCACTGAGTGATGGCGTATCACATGGTAAAAGATCTCAACATATAAATTATTTCTCATTCAAAGCATCGCAAATGCAACCACCATGACAAATATATTCAATCACCAATATATATACTATCATCAAGACAAGGTACAATAATTCATAATTTCATTTATATCAAATATCACTACACATACAAACATGCTTGAAAGGAACAATAATATAACCATGCATTAACTATAATTAAAATATTTGCTAAGGGAATAGCATGACCTATAATTAAAGTTACATATAACATCACTTACTTGAGAACTTATAATACACACTTATATACATATAATTCAGTCCATTTTTCTAAAAATTAGTCATTCACACTTTGTCACACATAATTCACAAGTATATGGAAGAATATTCAGAGTTACATGTTGCTTCCTAGCACACAAGTAAGCAAACAAGAGTTACTCCCAAGTTCTCAATGAGAGTCTATGAAACAGAGATTTAAATAGCTATTAATATTTTCTCCCACCTAATCTTGATTTGTTTTGAAGATTTTCTAAATACTTAAAACTACCCTCTACTATATTCACATGAGCTCTCATAATCACAACCACAATTTTTTAAGATAAATAATTAATTGCAATTATATATATCAAAGTAAAAAAGGTTAAAAGATTTAATAGCTTCACATACAGATATATGTATATGTGTGTGCATGTGTAGGATAATGCATGTGTTAGACATGCTAGAAAGAAATTAAAGGATATCCACACACACCTTGATATATTCATGCAAATAGGAGAGAATGAAATAGAGAACAAATAAATCAAAAAAAATTGCATGCCCATGACCTGACAAAACCAATAGTGAAATTAAGTGAATAGAATATGTATAGTAACTAAGGAAAAGTTGCTGGAGAAATAAAGACATAAGTAATATTTTCAAAAGCAAAAGGAACAATAGAATGTAATAAAATAAAATAAGAAAACATGTAGGGTCTTGATTCTGGAAAAGTATCATGTAGTCATGCAGTGAGTGAGTGTGTGTGTGTGTGTGTGTCTTCACAGTAACAAGAGAACAGAAAGTTGTTGGAGGTTTAAATTGCAACAAAGTATATATGTATAAATTATCTATGTATATATATATAGGGAGTGGAATGAGAGAAATTTTTTAACAAAACAAGTAAACCACGTGCCATTAGGAATGAAAAAAAGGGTGAAACATAAATTAATACATGTGTGCAAACATGTATCCAGATAGCCACGCCAACAAATTTAAAGGAAAAAGGGGAGTAGGTGAGATAAATAATATTATATGCATTCCAAGTACAGGAAAATGGAGGAAAAGAGGATTGACTTAACAAGACATTTAAGATGAAACAATGAAAAAGAAAGTAGGATGCAATTGAAAAGACATGTACTTGCAGGTAAGTGAAGGCAGAAGAAAATAAAGAAGGTGGACGGTCATGAGGAGTGAAGAAGAAAGAAAATAACCTAAAAGCGGACAATGGTGCCTTAAGATAATAGTGAGATGGGAAGATAGAGTATTTATATGAGAATATATTTGGGTTAGGGTTTACTTTTGATTAAAATAAATTTTTTTCAAAAAATTATAAAATAATAAATGTTAGTTTTAATCAGGCTATTTTTTTTTATTGTTTTTCCATAGTAAGATAAGTTTACACACATACTTATATATTAAAAAGAATTATTTTAAGGAGGTATTTCTTTTCTTTTCTTTTAGGAATTTCTTTCTTTCTCTTTTTTTTTTACTTACTCTCTCTCTCTCTCTCAATTCATTCTAAATCTTTGGCTTATTAAAACATAAGCAACCATTAATTTTAATTGATAAAAATAGGATGTTACATGAGTTATATGTAGATACTTCCTCATTGTTGAGTGGTGGAATTTCTTACTCGTAAATTGAACTTATTGCATTGATACACCATACATGTATGATAACATGATTGATGTCATTTGAAATGATTTACTAGAGAATTTGTAAGTCTAATTGTTTGAGTTTTGTCTGGAGTGCAAAAGCTAAGTATGGGGGAATTGATCATTTATATTTTTGCCATGTAATTTCATGCATTTTTGAGGGTTTTTATTGATTATATTTTGCTTAAAATACATTCAAATGAATAAATTGGAATTATGTGGAATTAATTTATAAAACATAAAATAATGGCTAAAATGGGCATATTTGTCATTTCTCCCTAGCATTTTAATTTATAATATTTGGTAATACATTTTGTTGGGTTTTCTTATAGAAAATTTTGGAAGGAAATGAAGATTAAAGTAAAAGACAAGAAAAGGGACCAAAGTGAAAAGTTGAGAAGTTATAGAGTGAAAGCACCTAATTACAAAGTTGAAAACTTGGAGCATAAGGCTAAATTTGCACTTATTTTGTAGAGCTCTAGATTTCAACCCATGAACTGGCCTGGAATGGAAATTTGACCTAACTTGAATAGAACCCTTAGCTCAATGAGAGGGAGGCATATTAGAGACAAATTAATCAATGCACACAAAAATTCATAGCTTGGCTACTTTAGCTCGAGAAATTTACCATTGTTGCTCTCAATTATTAGTGCCACTTCTAGAGATCGTGATTTCTCCCAAACCTTCATCTTCATCATTCTTTTCCTTTATCGCCAAGGCCTAAAGATACAATCCAACTCTGGATTGCCTCCCATTTACATCAAAATTCAGATCCTTTGTGGAGCATTCTTGTAAGATTTATGAGGTGAATTGGGAGAGTCTTAAGCTGGATTCCAATGAGTTGAAGACGTGGGTGTCTATCAAAGCTATGAGTAACCAGAACTCAGTGGTTCTCCAAGGAAAGTGACAAACTCAAGCCTCCTTTTCATAATATAGAGTCAGAAATTATAGCTTTTGTAATTACATGATTTCAATTATAGTTTAGATGTATTTACTAGTTGTATGGTACTTTTACACTTGCTTCTGTTGCATTATATGTGTTTGATTGTAGAGGTTGTTTTAAATCAATTTGACAATGAACTCTTATGTATAATCTTAGTTGGACTCTACTTCCTCTTTAATTCAATTGGAGTTTAAATCATGTTCTATGAATTGCTTGTTTAATCAAATTGATTATTCTATGCAATGTCAAATTGAAATTGGTGCATAGTTTGCATCAACAGAGGAATAGATTACACTATCAAAGTTAATTCTGAATTTTATGACTCCAATTTCTCTAAAAGGCTATGATGGTCCAATAGATTCCTAAGAGAATGTTAGTGTCCATTATTGTATTAAAAGTTGAGTTCCCATTTCACTTTTATCTTTGATTCTCTTGTTTCACTTAATTCACTAGGATTAGGATTTTAGATGGTTGTTAATTCTATTAATCATGATTTTAACAATTAAATTGCATCATTAAATTATTGGAAAGGCTCATTAGGTTGTTAGGAAAAATTAAACTCATATTCAAAACTTCTAATAAAAAATGACCTAAGACAACCACTAGAATATAGGTAGCTTAGTTTTTTTATTTTTAGGTAGATGACTAACCTATAAAATCACTTACACAATCTCCCATGTTGGATAGGGCTTGAATGATTTCTCCTACAGTCACAGAAAAGTTATACTTGTCCAGCCTTGGTGGGAGTGACGGCTCAGTTAGGGTGGAGATGCTTTTGAACTACCTCTTAACTTGATTAGCAGTTGGGTATGGCTCTGCTTTCTAAAGTTTAGAGTCAAGTAACAAACCTTTCCTAAAGGCTAATACATCTTTCATGGAACTGCAAGTATATTTTGTTAGATCTTTGTAAAGGTTAGAGTCAAGTAACAAACCTTTCATGAAGGCTGTGATAGTGGTCACTACATCGCAATTGGGTATGTTGACTTTCTCTTAGTTGAATCTCCTCAAGAAGTCGTGCAGTGGCTCCTCTTTTGTACAAGTCATTAGGTTACTTCCTGAGTTTCCTGCTGTTGGATAATTAATAGAAGAAAGCATTGTTCAAGTTTGTAAATGAAGATGTAAAGTGGGATGGTAGGGAAGTAAACCATTTCATGCTAGGTCCCATCAGGCTAAACTAAAGTCCGGAATTTGGGCTAACCCGCAACCTGCAGGCTAGACCCTGCACTCTCACAAGTTGGGATTTCCCCAACTCTAAACCGCAATGCCGGTTAGCAAGCTGGCCCACATTTTTTTAAAAAAAGAACTTTTTCTAATATGTCTAAAAGTCCAAAGGTTATATAATTAGTTATCAAGTTTGTCTTTCTATTATTGACCATTCCACTTATAAAATATTTAAAAAAAATAATCCACAATTCAAGAGATAAAGTTATTAAATTATAAAAGTTTACAAATAAAATATTAAATCATCTTTAAGTAATCAATATATAACAATATAGTATTAAGGAAAAGGAAGATTGAGAGCTTTTTTTCTTTAGAATTATGAGGTATTAAGGTAGGAGTATGAGATCTGTGGGGTTTTAACATAAATATTTTGTTAAAAAATAAAAAATTATGCTGGCCAACCCGGGGCTGGCCCACACCTAACCCTAACCCTAACCCTGTCCCAACCCACAAGTTGGCCCCATTTTAACAATTCTTTACTAAACATGGAAGTGAACCATTCCGCGGCAAGTCCTGTCAGGCTAAACCCAAACCCCTTACACATGCAAGCTTCTTGTATGTTCCTAAGGATGGCCACAGTATGCATCTATTTCTTGTAGTGCGCCATATGTTCGTCAGGATTGCTTGTACCATCATAGAGGTGGATGTGAGGAAGTGTGAACTTCTTGTACATGTCTACTAGAGTGATATATTTAGTGAATGGGGAGTCTACGAAGTTGCCATGCTCGCTCCTCTTCATCGAGACAGGCACACTTGGTATCTTTATCATTGCGCTTCCAAGTCTTGGACTCCTTTTTTACATTCTAAGGACAGGTTGGAGGTGGTACCCTTATTCAGGTAAGATAGAAAACTAGAGTTTTTGTCTATTGTGCCTATCAATTGGCCCACAAATAAGGCTCTCTAGGCTTACTTTGTTCCCATTGCCATTAACAGGTCATCCCTCTAGGGTCACTCCAAGTCATGCGTTCCCTAGAATAGGTAGGCCATAGGAATTACATTAGCTAAACTGGGAGTTCGTGTGTCATTACCTAGCAAGTGAATTGTGAGAGGGAAGAAATTCTTCGGCATCCTCTAAGGTTGCTCAATGAGAGTTGTTACAGAGGATTGGTAGTTTGAGCAACGCGAACTTGGCGTGTTATGGGTAGCATACAAGGCCATTTATTCTTTTAGTGTCAAGTCCTCTCTTTTCAACCTATACAGCATCGATCCTCTTAGAGCAAGACTTGATTGGCTTGTTCTACAATCTGTGATGCCTGCTTATTTACCGTGTCAGCCCATTTTGCCATAGTTACTTCTGGGTTTCTTGGACATTAAGAACTACTGGCAGTCTTTCCTGTCATGATTAGATGGGTGCACAAATACAAAAGAAAAAGGAAGTAATGTAAAAGCATTTGAGAAATACGGTAAATTTTTTAAAACGGTGTTGTTGAGCCCTCAGGATCGGCCCCAAATTGATTGAGCAAATTTTGGTTCAAGGAAAATTAAAAGGGCTGGGTCACCAACAACTATGTTTTTGGAAGAAAAAAAGAGATAAGCGATGAATAACAAATGGCTCTATTAATTGATTTTCAAGGTACAATGAAAATAAAAGGAGGAACTAATGAAACCCTTGATGAGTGGCTCCAGTAAGTATAAGATAACACTGATGAGTAGCAAGTTTGCAAGTGCTTGTGATCGGGTTGACTGGGCTGCGATTCATTGGGCTTGTATTTCAAATCCATAGATGTTGCTATGATTGTGGCATACTAGGTTGTTCTATTTGCGTTTGGGCCTATTTGACTTGGTAGTGAGAGTACTTTTGATTTTCCTCGGCATGACTGGTCTATCCATCCATTGACACTCTTTTAAGCTTTGTAAAAGCTAGGCCTTCCATTTCGTGTTGTCCTCTGGTGGGCCCACTTGCTATCAGGCCCATGTGCCATTTTTGGGGCACACAATATAATTGATATTTTTAATATAAATTAGAAATAAATATTTCCTGCCAATCATGCCTGTGTGCGTGTGTGTGTTTCCTTACTGAATTCTACCTCTGTTTTTTTTTGGAAAATTATGCTGAGGTCCCGAATAAAGGAATATACGTCAAAGAGATCATAAGATGAGAAAATACTATTATCAGATTCCTGAGATAAGAAATATATTACTGTCAAGTCCCCATTAATAACCCCAGAGTTGTTAATGACGCCTTTAGGGTTGTTAATAACAACCTCACAAGGTTGGCATTAACAACCGCAGGGGCGCCATTAATAACTCTGAGACTTGACAGTAATTTATTTATATCTTGGAACATTTTTGACGTATGTTCCTTGTTTGGGACCTCAGTGTAATTTTCCCTTTTTTTCCTTTTTTTCTAGAGAATTCTGCCTACGTTGATCTATTTAATAATACTGTTAAGAAACAAATAAAACCTATGATAACATATAAATATTGATTTCAACACGTGTGAGTGTAGTGTGATAGGATAGATATTAAGATGTTTTGAGCAGAATATATAAATGGTTCAGTTGAAGATAAAATCAAACCATCATTGAGATTTTCTTTAGTGGCTCTATGTCAATCGAAAGGCCATTTGTTCCATAAATCTCAAATAAAAGAAAGCAGCCACTAAAAGTTTAGACGACTACAACAAAAAAAAACTCAAGAGCTCACATTAAATTTAATCCAAAATGGCTCAATGAAGTTATAATTCCTTTTAATAAATACAGTAATTTAAGAAAACATTACGGAAGACATATAGTAATATATATAGAAGGCTCCAAATATTAACTTTCAATCAATCTATCAATATATATATATATATAATGAATTTGTTTACCATGTATATGAAATGGAAGTTACAGTAAGATTTATAGTTGAAGTCTTTAAGATCATAAATAATGTAAAATCATTTTGCAACTTCATATGATAAATAGACAAACATGCCTAGCTTTAACTAAATATCATGCTCATTACAAATAAATATTGGTATAATTAGTAAAAATATTATTAATTAATACATTATCAAAAGCTGCTTTCAAACATCGTCTGTGAGGACCGAACCCATTTAAAACTTCTATATTTTAGGTGAAAAAGTTTATAGGAGTTATGTTCCAGTGCCTTATTTCAGGATCGGATTAGAAAAACCTTATAGTTTAAAAAGAATTTATGGAGCCTATATAAAATTTTATTCACAAATAATAAATAGAATCAATGATAGGTCTACTGTCTGGAATAGCTCAGTTTTCTCAAAAATAACTTAAACATTGCTAATATGAAACCAACTTAAAAACCAACAAGTTATTAGATAATGTGATAAGCAATCTCACTTTATAAAGAAGAGAGTACAAATTTGAATACCGATAAATGCATTTGTTAGAAGAGGGAAAATCATTTGCTCTCTACACCTCAAAAGGGATTCTACTCTTGATTAAATTAAAAAAAAAATCTGCTCACTTTGGTTAGTGGAAACCAGTTTAGTATTCATTAAGTATTATGAGAATTGGAATTTGGACTATCTAGATCTAATATAGAGAATTTAATTTATTTTTTATTTTTTACAAAACATTTTAACATTTACAAAATCAAAATAAACATGATATATTAATTTTTAGTTTTTTTTTAAATTATATTTTAAAATTTTAAATTTAAACCATTGAAATTGTATTTAGAGGTCTAGAGGCTGCAAATATTGTCCCAAGCAAAAACAAGAAAGGAAAGGCTAATGTGGCTTCTCACTAAAGCACCTTTGATTACTTGGCTCTTATTGAATGGAACTTGTGGTTGGCCAAATAAGGAAACCTAATAATTTACAATAATAATGAATCTAATACTCTATTCTTAATAGTGATGACCATCAAATAAACCCATCTTATTGATCCAACTCAACAAAGAATCTATCAATCACAATAAAATGTCACATCTCACATCACATCATAGCACCATTTTTAAATTGCCATATTATTTACACTATTTTATACATCAGCCTCTCTTTCTTTCCTTTTCTTTTTTTGTAATTAAGATATTTTTTCAGCTTCATGATGTGATTCCTTAAATTAATCAACTTCAAATCACAATGGACATTTCACCTTGTTGAGACATTATTAGTTACTCAGGTAATTAGCAAGTTGTTTATATATATACATATATATATACACACATCAAGTGCCTTATTGGTGGACTATAGTGCAAGAGTTGTGATCAAGCATGACACAAGAAGCAAAACCATGTGCCCTAATTTGGTGGGTGACACAGTTTTTATATGTTTGGGTACCAGGTCAATTCAATTATGTGTGACAAAGTATGTATAATTAAATGGCACCAATAAAATAATTTAATCATGATAATTTTTTTTAGCATTTGATCATAGATATTTTTGTGTTATTATGTTTACTCCACGAAAGATATATAATTAATATTGGTTCCATTAGAATATATGTCAGCTTTATGTAGTAATACAAATTTTTAAATGTAGTTTTCTATGTTTTGATTGAATAATCGATGTTGTTAACTTCATATGAATAGTACTAGTTATCATAAATCATTCATGGAACTAATGTTGTTCCTCTCAAGTATCATAATTGTTTAAATGCCACCTTTTGATCAACATACGTTAACATTGTCTGTGATAACTCTAAATTGACTTTCAGTTAAAGAGTATTTTTCCCCTAAAGTTGTTCATGGAAGAGTATTCGGTACCCTAAAATTCAATAATATGGAGCAATTGATACTCCTACTTTTTTTCATATGAAATGTGTCATCATAGTGCACATGTTTTTCTAATTAAGTATTTATAAGTAAAAGTTGTCTATAAACCTGTACTAACAATCAATTAACCATATTGTCAGCAGGCAAAAAAATAATAATAATAACCATGTTGTCTCAAATTATATAGTATATGTTAATTTAATTTTAGTCTTTGAATCTTTGATCACAAAATCATTGGTAAACCAAAATATCAAAAGCCGACTTCAAAATATGCGCATGTTCTGATTAAAAAGACAAAGAAGAAGAAGAAGAAGAAGAAATGGATGTTATTTGAGTCGTCAACTAAGAGTTCATTGGCAAAACAAAAAGGTTCATCAGCCCACATTAATTATTAACTTACGTTTTTTATTGAAAAATACCTATTTATATACATATGTAACCTGTGACAATTTAGACATGCACAAATAACCCGTGCCTATCCATTAGTATTGTTCTTGTAGTGAATGTAAAAAGTTAATATATATATATATATATATATTATATCAAGTAATTAACATGAATCCACCATTTCCCACGGCCAACTTAAACGTCCTCAAAGTCGTTTAATATTGTGATTATTTATCTTACAATTCGCTTTTTATGTTTGATTGAACTCGAATTCATATCTGAATTTATTTTACTTGACTAGATATTAATTCATTGGTTACGTTGTTTATATAATTAAAATCACATTCCTATATGACACTATTATAAAGTAAGGTTATTATATTAACATGCCACAAAAAGGATTATCAAATCAAAGTGATTGATTTAGAAGTACGATCCTAATTACTCATATAAGAGTTCAAGAGAATACAGATTAAAAGACACTCTAGAGCAAAATAAAAGCAGATTGGAACATAAAATACGACGATTTAGCTTACTACGTATCTGGTGTAATGATAATAATACTAATATTATAGCACTAGTTTTAGATGCTTCATGAAATAACCAGCAAGTGACTTGACTTTCTTAACAACTAATACCTATAATCTTAAATATAAGACGAATATATCATTATATTATATATTAGTTTATATGTTTGACAGAATAGTTTTAAAAAAATGATAAATTTAAATGCTTAAAGCAATTCAATTAACTTCTTTAGGATTTTCAAGAAAAAAAATCAATTAAATCTTATATTTAGAACCGAAGGTAGTATTTTAAGGGAAAGTTTCAAAAAAAGACAAGTGAAATAGAGAAATTTTAATTTAGAACAGCGAAATCGGGAAATCTCAAATCAGTCTTTTTGTACTTTGTTGCTTAATTACAAAAATGTCACTAAATTCTTAACAATACGACTATCATAATTCATAATAAAAGTATCTCAATTAATAACATCAGCACAAACAACTCACAGCGTAAATACATAGTACCTAAATGCTTCTGATGTTATTAATTTAGATACTCATATTATTAAAAATTCGGTGGCATTTTAGTAATTACCAAAAAAAGTACAAAAAAATTGATTAGGGATTTCCTGCTTTCGATGTTCTGAATTGAGATTTCTCTATTTTCCTTGTCTTTTTTTCAGATTTTCCCTATTTTGTATTTACAAAAATTAGTATCACACAATTAATGGAAAGTACCTATTTAACGTGATTTTCTTCTCAACTTAATTATAAAATATGTGGCCTGAATTTAAGACCTTGTTTAAGAGATATTAAATTGTTTTTACTGGACTCAATTATGTTAAGTCAAAATCGTGTTTAGGGCTCGATCAAATAGGAAAAGGATATCAGAAGGTTATTACTTCACTATTAATGGTGATTGATATATCAAACTTGAAAAAATTCTTTCAGATTTTTCTTAACCACATCTTGCCTTGTCTGCCACCATCCAATTATTAAGACAAGCATTAGTCAAAAAAATCTTCAATCTACTTGCATGTTGCGTGTGTGTGTGTGTGTAGGGAGAGAGAGGCAGGGGGGGAGAGAGAGAGACGTATCTCATGTTCTGGTGGTTGAAGCTTGAGAGATTTTCCTTCAATTGGAAAAAACAAGGATTAATAAATAATTATTGTAAATATTATATCCTTTTTTTAGGGAAATTATAAAATTGGTTTGCTTCAAGGGCTTCTTTTTTTTTTTTTTTTGCCTGGGTTTTTATTTTAAGTTATCGAACCTTTTTATGAGTTGCCACGATATTTTTGTTACATCAGCGTTATTACAAAGTCTAGACAGACCAGATTGAGGTGCATGATTTTTCATTTTGTCTTATTTGAATTGAAAATGAATTTTGTCATTCAAACGTAAAATTCCCAGTCCTGTGCTCCCAAATTTATTGCACAGAAACAAGTTTTTCAGAGAATAAGGGCTTGTTTAATTTGATTCTTTCTCTGTTTTTTTATTTTCTAAAATATTTTTATAAAATAGTTTTTAGAAATAAATTTTAAAAATAAAAAACAAAAAAAGCTGTTTAGATAGTTATTTATTAAAAATCTATTTCTTAAATTGATATGGCGGCAAGGCCATTGGTGATAATATGGCAATAATTATTATTAATAATATAGTGTCAATAGTAAATAAGTGATATCCTTAAAAATAAAAAATCAAAATAAGAAAAAAATTCAAAATTGTTTTTTTTTCTTTTAAAAACTACTTTTTGTTTTTTTGTTTTTAAAAACAACTTTCTAAACACAATTTTTGTTTTTTTTTTGTTTTTTTAAAAAAAAACTGTTCTCAACATCAAACAAACCCTAAGATATTTACAAACTACCTAGAATTGTGATGTATCTGTTATTGGTTGTCTCATTCATTTTAACTAAATTTAATTTATTTGTTTATACCTATATATGATTCCGTAGTACTTGGATTTTTCACCCACAAAAATCAAATTAGATGTGTACAAAGTTCTTTTCATAAAAAATTTCTCCGTTATTACAAAACTCGAATCCAAAATTTTCCTCAATAAAAATTAGTCATCTAATCACTTGAATAAATCTTTATTGATACCTAAGACTTGGTTTCAAAAAAAAAAAAAGAAATTGAATTTTATAGTCATTTTGCCGTTTAAATCGAGATCTATAAGTCAAGTTGACATATCTTGTCATGAAAAACTATACTTTTAATTTGATTGATTTTATATTTTTGTACTTCTAATTTGAATTCATTCTTTATAACTTTATGAAGAGTTTGTTATTGAATCTTTAAAAATTAAAAACTTTTCTAGTCAGTCCCCCTTATTAAATTTTCATCAGTGTTATAGTAAATTAAAATTAATTAACAAAACTTTGAGGGATTTCATTCGAATACTGTGAGTCTTATACTCACATATGTTTCATGTTTGATTAATTGACTCTATTTGTATGTTTCCCCCTCCCTCTATTATTGTTATTTGTTATGATTAAGTTTTGACTATATTTCCTTTAATCTGCTGATTTATTTGATTTGACCCGGCCCGATGAATGTGGATCTGAATGCACTAAACATTTTTTTAACTTGACTGGTAAGTAATTTTTTTTTTTTAAGAAAAAACTGATAACTGATATAATTTCCGGTCTTAAATATAAGACCCATTTTTGTGTTTTGTGTCACAAAAATATGTCTTATATTTAGGATTAGAGATAGTATCTTGAAACCGAAAGAACAACCTTAATATGGATTTTTTTTAATTTTAAATTTCTTCAATTAATTAATTTTATCCCCTGTTTAAGAGAAATTCATGTGCATATATGACTCGTGAATATGTTTATTGAGTATTAGATATATATATATATATATATAAAGATATATATATATATGAAGACAATCTCAGTTTTCATATCACATGACATGCCGCACCGATTTCTCATTTTTAAATCATCATCATTTTAATTATTGCCAATTTTTTAATATTTAATTTCAAGTAACTCCACAAATAGAGATGTTTTTTCTAGTCACGTGGATCTATTATATGTGAAATGTGTAATCAAGTGACAACCTTTTCAGTTTGGTGATTTTTTTTTTTAATTTATTTTGTCTGTTTGAGTAAAATTCAGACTTAACATAATTTTACTTATATGGTTATTAACTATTTAGTTCATATAATAAAATCCAAATTTCATTCTTACATGATACTCCCTCTGGTTCCCAATATAATACTAAGTTGATTTTTTAAATAGATTAAAGAAGATAAATAATTTAATTAACTATATCATATATTGTGTATCAATAAATTATAAGTTAGGTAAAATAGTTTTGAGAAAAATGATAAATATAAATATTTTAAAGTAATTTAATTAGTTTTATCAATTTTTTTTTAAAAAAATCAATTATATATTATATTTAGGACTGAATATTATTTTAAATTATTGGCTTCTCTTGGACGCATAATCAAACAAATAAATATCTTATATGAAGAAAAAGACATAATATCTATTTATTAAAGTTGTGATTCACATTTAACAAGGATTATAAAATTAAATTGTCTTCAATCAAATCAAAGTGATTACTGAGTTGATAATGATAGTACTCAATAATCATAAATTTAGCAAAATAACACTCTTAGAAAATTATTAATTAATAATAGGACTAATAACAAGGAGAAATGGCATATAAGAAATATATAAGAATTGCAAAAGACAATTAATAAGGATCTTACAATTTTAAAATTAAAAAAATTTAAAAACATCATGGTTTTTTATGGGATTAAATTTTTTACAAGTTAATTTTTTTAAATAAAATATTTAGATCAAATTTTTTATATCCATTTCGTCAAGTTCTCTAATTATATATGATCATGTGTCCTATGTTTGAATTATTATCATTTAATTATAAACTTAAATACAATAAATAAAACACACGATTGCATGTTATTAGAGAACCTGACGAAATAAATGTAAAGAATTTGACATAAGTGTTATATTTTTTTTAACACTCATCTTTAGGACTCATCTTCCATATTTTACATATTTATCTTTGGCTTAATTTTTTTTTTCTAACACTCATCTTTAGGACTCATCTACCATATTTTTCATCTTTATCTTCGGCATATTTACACCCAGATTTGTAATTTTCTTTTAAGTAGTCATATGAGATGTTTTTAACACTTCGTGTTTTCAACACTTATCTCTGATTTTTGAAATTGTGACAGATGGATACCTTTTTTTTTTTGGATAGGGAAGAAAGATGTGTACTAAAAATATGAAATATGAATGCAGGAAAAAAAAAATCGACTCAACAACAATTTTAATTCCAGCTAATATTACTATCATTAATATTCTTAAAATATTTTTAATTTTCATTTTCCCTAATAACAATAATGAAGACAATTTGTTGAGCAATTTTTTTTAATAATCAATTTCTATAATATATATATTTCTGATTATCCTGAGGAGTTGTTTCGAGCAGCTTATAATATAATAAAAAATTTTATTGAGAAATTTACAATGAGGTCCTAAATAAGGGACTTTACGTCAACTAGGTCCCGTGAAATCGCGTATTTACAGTTAGGTCCCAAGTTTCAGAAATTTATTACTGTCAGGTCCCAATTAACAACCCAATTAACAACCCAAGAGTTGTTAATTGCGCTACTAATATTGTAAATTACAACCTCATGAAGTTATAACTTACAACCCTAACAGCGGAAATTTACAACTTTGAGACCTGACTATAAATACGCGATTTTATGAGATCTATTTAACGTAAAGTCCCTTATTTAGAATCTCATTGTAAATTTCCCTTTTTTATTTAAGAATAAGTATTTATATAAATACTCTTAAAATTTTAAATTATAAGGGTAGTCCTTAATTATTAAGATAATAATGTTTGGGATTGGTTTCGGAAACCTTAAGAAACAACGCACGTAGGAAGTGACATTGTTAGGGTCTTAATCAAAGAAGGGAAAAAATCAAGACTACTTCGGCATTTTTGGTGGGCCTATTGTCTTTAAAAGTAGTAACTCATTATACCAAAGTTTTCCCTGTCAACATGTTACATCCATTAAGCTAGCACTAATTAATACTCGTGAAAAAACAAAATAGGTGTTAAATTTTTCTTTTTTAAAAAAAAAAAAAGAATATCCTTTAAATTATTTGTACATGAATCTCTACTTCATTACCAGAAATTTTGTTTTAAATTTTTTGAATAATATGGATAATTTAGAAAAAAAAAACTCATTAGTTTAAAAGATAAAATAAGTTAAGATCTTACCTTTAAAATCAAAATTAACCATCCTTTTTACTAGCCCTTTCGTTTAAAACAGGAGTATTATATATGATGGACCAACCGGGATTTGGTTTCGTGGAAGGGCTAGTCCCTTATAAAGTGGTGAATCAAGATTTGAATTCTTATTATGAGTGGTGTCCAGATTGAGCATATGATAATACCTCAAATAGAATTACTTCAAATAAGAGGATATCGTATGCTTAAAAAAAAAGGTATTATATATTATATTGGTTCTCATTTGACAGCTCTTACTTGTTTGATTATATTCATCTACATGCATGTTTCTGCCTATTAATTTATATTCCCTCTGTATAAAATATATTTATCTATTAAATTAGTTAACATGAGATGTATTTTTGAAAGCTTTCTAGTCATCTTCCTCAATTAGAAAAATGTTAACAAATGAAAAAAAAAAGTCTTACATTTAGTACCATAACTAACTCTCCAAACATATCATATATATATATATATATATATTAAAGACCAGAGGGAGTATTTGTCATGATGAAGTCTTAACTATAGTAATTTTTTCTTCGGGCAAGGATCTTTGAAACATAGATTTGCATGCACTTTTAACA
>JBAGKO010000005.1:3949526-3963083 GCA_037177275.1 Acacia concinna | reverse complement strand
TTGACAGCTCAATGTAAAGACATTAATAGTTCAATGTAAAGTCATTGACAAATCCATGTAAAGCCATTGACAACTCAAAGTAAAGCCATTGACAACTCTATGTAAAGCCATTGACAACTCCATGTAAAGTCATTGACAACTCAATATAAAGGGAAGCCATTGACAACTGAATATAAAACTATTGACAACTCCATGTAAAGTCATTGACAATTTAATGTAAAGCCATTAACAACTCTATATAAAGCCATTTACATGGAGTTGTCAATGGCTTCCCTTTACATTGAATTGTCAATGGCTCTACATTGAGTTTTCATTAACAACTTTATGTAAAGCTATTGACAATTTAAGAGAGAGTGTGTGTGTGTGACGCGACTAACATGCGTCAGATATCATGTCAGAAGGCGGGGGAGAAAATATATTTTATTAAGGAAATTAATTGCAAAAAAGCCCCACGGGACCTTTTTTATAAATATGCAATTTCACGGGACCGTATTGTCGTAAATTCTGTTAGTTAGAACTAAAACGCAATTTTCCTAAAAAAAATACCTTCATTATCTTTTTTAATTCTTATAATCTCTTTCTTAATTGAATATTATTGAGGGATTATCAATTAAAGGTAAATTAGAAAAAAAAATTGATAAATATGAGAAATATGTCTTCCATTTAGGATTAAGGTCAATTTCCCTATTAGATCAAACATGAAGGATGGGATGAGTAATGAAGTGTAAAATAATACTCTTTCTGATGCTAAATATTAGATATACTTGAATTTTTTGAGGTATTAAAGAAACTAAATAAACTACTTAATTATATAACATGTTGTATATTATTGGATATATTAGTTTATAAATTAGACAAATTAGTTTAGAAAAAAATTATAAATATAAATAATTTAAAGTAATTAATTATTCTTTTTAATATTTCTAAAAATAATCAATATTATCTTATATTTATGACCAAAAAATATACTAGAAGACTAACAACTTTCACTTAACAAATGACAATAACAGCTTAAGGGCTTGTTTGGGAACTCAATAAGATGAGAAATAAGTCACTTATTACGCAATACGAGAAATACCTCCCTCACATACTTACTCCGTACTCCGCAATAAGTCACTCATTTTTTTTTATTATTGAGTTCCCAAACGAGCACTAAATGTCAGTGACAAGTTATTTGTGCTTGACAAGTTATTTGTGCTCTGCACTGACAAGTTCAAGTTGGGATATGCATATAAATGACTAGACTATATAGCAAATTTAATAATCATTAGGGGTATTTAATTTTATTTATATATATTTAATAATCTTAAACTATTTATTTTATTTATTTTATCACACAAAATTTGATAAAATAATTTATACTATTATTCATGATTCATAAAATAATACTATGAATACTTCTTGGGGGGGTTTTTGCATTATATCAGCATATATTAGTGCGCATGGCATGATAAATAATTACTATATTGTCCAGGGCCAGAAAAGGAAATTCATAATTTTTCCCCGTCTCTTAAAAAAAATAATTCAAAAAAATCAGTTGAAAAGAATCCGAGTTGTCATTTTCAGATAGGACAGTTTTTGTCCGGTACAAACGAATAATTAAGAAACGGTTACGGAGGCACGAAATGAAAGGGTTGAACGGCAAAACCAATGCCACGCGTCGACTTTAAACGACAAAAGCCATCACATCAAAACGCATTGAACGAATCCCTACGCTCAGTCAGGTCCCTCCCTACTGCATCCCCCACGTTCCTCCAATAGTCATTTCACCATCACCTTTTCTTGGCATTTTTACCTAAATATGTTAAACACTTAAAAATAATTTACTTAAATATAAAAAAATTAAAATTATTTACTTATATATTACATTTAAAATCATTTACTAGAACAATAAAAAATTTGCATTTAAAATCATTTACTAGAGGCCGGATCAAGCTTTGGTTAAAATAGGTCTGAGTATGTAATAAAAATATAAAGTCTAAGCCTGAATGCAAATTTTTTTAGCCCCAAGCTTAAGACTTAAAAAATTGGGAGATGATCTCTCATATTTCCACTTCCTTTTGTCCTAAACTAGTTAACTCCCATACGCTGCACCGAGACGTGAAATCTATTAACAACACATGTTGGAAGTAATCTGTCTATAAAGCACTAATTATCAATTAATATTCACTCAATTATTATAAATGTACATTAATGCATTTTTTAAATTCAACTTTCTTCATTCACCCAACTATTATTTGATAATTATTATAAATGTGTATTAATTTTTTTTTCAATAAAGTGTGTGAGAAAATGGGGGAAATCGCAAAAAAAAAAAATGATTAGGTTATAAAGATATGATTAGTCTACCTTTTTTAATGTCACAATTCTTTTTTCCTTATAAATTTAATAATTTATAATGTTCTCTCTAATTTATCCCTATTGATTACATTTAAATAAGGGGTTTCTATTAAAAGATAAATTTCAAGACAAATTATTAATATTTAAGGGAAATCAACACCAATTTCTTACAAATAGCGAACTTAGATAATTTTTTTTTATCTCTACTAATTAGTCATCTAGCTAACTCCCACATTCATTACCGGAAGACGTAATTTTTCCTCATATATTATACCAACACACACATATTTATTGTAGTACAGCCATTACTTTACTATTATAAAAGTAAGAATGAAGCCATTTTTTAATTTGTCATAAATTCGTATATATAAATATATATGGATGCAAGGGTTGGAATTGCCGTTAAGCTATTTAAGATTTGCTTGATGGGAATCTGTTGGCTTTTTTTATTAAAATACTGTTAACAGTAAAAGAAATTATTGAAATACTATATGAAAAAAAAAGTAATTAACGTCATATTACACATAAAATCATTCTTAACATAAATAATTTGTGTGAAAAGAAAGGAGAGAGAGTCCGTGAATAGCAGAAGTCGTTATCCTGTGAACGTCTTTGACTTTTGCCCTGGCAAAAGTTAGAATATATATATGTATGTATGCGTATGTATATTAAATAATTATAAATATATTATTCTATTCATATTCCATATATTTTTCTCCTCTTTCTCCTGCATTTTTAGAAAAATGCATCTACATAAGACATGAATATAGGAACAAATCAAGGTTTATAAGATTAATAGGGATAAAAAATATCTACAAATTTAATAATCACAAAATAAATTAAAATATGGTCAAATAAACTACACAATTTGTTATTTTAAATTTACAGCTAATCTTGTTCCTTTTTTTTTCGAAATTTGTTACTCTGACCATTTTCTTTATAAAGATTAGGACAATCTATATTAAACAAATTTTTAATTAAAAAAGATTAGGACAATCCATATTAAACGAATTTTTAATTAAAAAAGATTAACTGTGGATTAAAAGAAAATTGTCACAGTAATTTTGTTTAATATAAATTTTAAAATTATTAGATTATATTATTATATGTAATATTTGGTTACATTAGATTAGATCAGGTTATTTTTTGTAGTAATCTTTAAAATTTATATTAAACAAAATTACTGTGACAATTTTCTTTTAATGCACAGCTAGTCTTTTTTAATTAAAAAATTGATTAATATAGATTGTCCTAGTCTTTTTTAATTGAAAATTTGTTTAATATAGATTGTCCTAATATTTATAAAGAAAATGGTCAAAGTAACAAATTTTGAAAAAAAAAAGGGAAGAAGATTAGCTGGAAATTTAAAATCACAAATTGTTTAGTTTATTTGACCATACTTAATTTCTTTTATGATTATTAAATTTGTAGATATTTGTTATCCCTATTAATTTTATAAACCTTGATTTGTTCTTATATTTATGTCTTATACGGATGCATTTTTCTAAAACCGCAAAAGAAAGAGGGGAAAAATATATGGAATATGAATAGAATAATATATTTATAATTATTTAACACACACACACACATATATATATATATTATGTGCCATTCACAAACTCTCTCTTCTCTCTTTCCACACAAATAGTTCTTACCGTGAACGATTTGTATAAATCATTCTTGTTAAAAATAATTTTATGTATAATATGACGCTAATTATTTTTTTTAATATAAAATTTGAGTAATTTATTGTTTACAACAGTATTTTAATAAAAAAGCCGAAGCTCTTCCTTGCGTGGATGTGTACCTCCTCGATTAAGCCAATCAAGTGCCATACCCTAATGACTACTTGCTAGTTTTCCTCATTTGCTTGCCGGAACATTTCCCAGCAAAAGGGTTTTTCCACCGACTCACCTTCAACATATATCCCACTTTAAGTTTTAAGAGCAACAAATATTGCTAAAATTCGCCCAAAAAAATAATTTTAGCAACATTATTTCAAACAAACTTTGAAATCAAATTTTCCCACATAACTAATCATTTAAAAATATGTATGTGCTGAAAAACTTAACTAATGTCCACCACCACTAAACACTTGAATTGACTTACGGGTGGTCATTTCAACTTAAATGGTTGTGTCGTATTTGAGTTTTATATATACAAACAGCGATGTTATACCATTACATGCCCATAATCATGTGAACTAAACTATTTGATTACTACTAGTGTCAGATCCTGACAGGGAAGTTAAAAACAAAAATATATCACCATCTATCTTTTTAAAAATATATCACTCTTCTATGCCATTAGTGCTGCGGCAATATTAATAAGTTAATTCTGAAATATATAACTATGTTAATATTAATATTATAAATTCTATTTTTTAAGAGAGATTATTTTAACAACTAATTAATTTTAAAATTTTTCAAAGGAATCAACCTCATGGGGAAATTTTTTTTTTCAAAGTAATAAAATGATAATGTTATTTATATTGTTTATACTTAAAGCTAATATCACTTTCAATTTGATGATATACGATTGTTAAGGATAGGTGAAGGGGGAAAGAATTGGGAATTAGGGTCGATTCGGTTCTATAAGATAGGCACGTGACGAGCCAGCCCGTTTATATTCGAGTTTAAAAAAGGTGATAAATTTTGAGGACCGACTCGACTATTAACGGGCTCAGTCAGCCTGTATACTTAGATCAAATTTCTTATATCCATTTCGTTAGGTTTTCCAATCATGTATAACCAAATGTTCTATTTTTGAATTATGATCATTTAATTATAAGCTCAAATACAATAAATATGATAAATGATCATGTGTAATTGGAGAACCTAACAAAATGGATGTAAGGAACTTGATGTAAGTATGGTCCATAAATAATATCAAAATTAAGTTAAAACGCCAAATAAACATGAACATGAAGTGTCAAAAATTAATGTCTACAATTTAATAACTTACTATATAAAGTCAAATTATAAGTTATAAACTAAATTAAATATTAAATTCTAAACAATATAAATAACACTATCATTTTATTACCATCGTCACTTTCAACATTATTTCCGAATCCAAACAATGAGCTCATTTTTTAAGCCCGACCCACTTGATTATGGGTCACGGGCTGACTCACGGCCCACAGGCTTCATGCTCATTTGCTATTTTTTTTATTTCTTATTTATTTGAGCTCTAAAATACCTAATTTAAAACATAATTGTTATCAAACTTAAGGTAAAACATCAAACATTATTTATATTTAACAAAAATATAAACATTAAAGTCTAAAAAGTAATGTTTACAAAATCCTAATCAAATAAATAACTAAATAAAGTCATACACTATAAACTAAATACTAAATAATATAAACAATATTATTAGTTTTTTCTCTATCTATATCTTTAAGAGATAGAGATTCATACATTCTCATTTTTCAATCTGTATTATTAATTTTTCTTTTTTTTTTATAGTTTGCATAACATTTAGACTTCCTTAAATATACTTAAAAAATTTGTTCTCTTTATATATCAAAACTAAATTAAAACATTAATTATGGTCTATATTTACCAAAATAAAAACAACATACACAAAGTTTAAAAACTAATGTCTACAATTAAATAAATAACTTAATAAAGACGTAAATTATAAATTAAACATTAAACATATAAATAATATTATTCATTTTATTTTCTGCATACCCATCATAATTATTATCATCAATTATTTTTAAAAAAATATAAACAAATTTAAACAAGCCATCCCGGGACACTATAAGTATTGCTGGTTTAATTCGCGGCCCCGTAAAACCAACCCATTTAAACGCGAGTGCATTGAGCCGACGCAAATTCCCGACTTTAAAGTCATCATTCATCAAGACCACACGATTCTTTTGACATTGATGGGTTTTTTTTTTTTTTTTGGGTAAGGGAGAAATTTCGTAGGACACGGTATCACTAAGTAAGAGGTTCACGCCTTCCCGCCTTCCAGTTCAGGCTCCACCAACCCTCTACTTAAGTACTTAACACGGCCGAACTTCACATTGGGACAGCTGGCGCAGCCACGCAACGCTTCCCACATTCTCTGATTCTAGTGGCTTCCCTCTTCCACGTAGCCCCGCCTTTTTTGTCTTTTTCTTCACCATTTTTTTAAAACACCAAAAAAATACTTCCAATAAAGTCCTCCTCATTTACCATAATACCCTCCCACTTTATTGAAAACACTTTTTTTTTTTTTTGCCAATTTATTGAAAACACTTACCAACGCCGTCTATCACCCTTTTGAGGTATTGACTCCCTGAGTTTGACCTCCCATCTTTATGAATTAATAATACTGGTATGTTAATGTCGTTCACCTAAATTCATTATATTCATAATTTCTCTGTTTTTTTAATTTCTTTCTTTTTATTCGAAGAAGTAGGATTTCTAAGTATTTTTAAAAAACGTACCATTGAAGTTTTTCATGCATACTTTCCTTTGATACTTTTTATTCAGTTGTAAGGCATAAGGGAGAATATTTTCTACAATTTTTAATTTTACTCTCTTTTAATGTTTGTTTCCTATTTTTCATTTTCTAATGGATTTTTTCATCATTTGACCCAGCTTTTCACCGTCTAAGCATGACGCCGTACTCTGTGAATTAATATTGTTGAACAGAGTTATATTTATTAAAAATTAATAATAATTACTGGCACTGAACATTGCATTATTGTGTATATTCTGATTCCAGATTGTTACACGCTTGTGGACATGTCCGTTGAAGTTGGAGGACTGTCAAAGAAATTAGAAATTTTTTATACAAATTAAAAATAGCAGGAAGTCGAATAAGTTTCAAATAGTTAACTTTAATAACATATATTAATATTAAATTATTAAAATTGTGTGAGTGAAGCAGCAGCTTCGCAGAAAATAACAAAAAACAAAATATAAAAACAAAGCGAAACACCAACGGTGAGAAATGGGTTAGTGTAATGGGGAAGGTGCCATGAGATATTATTGTTTAAGTTTGGTGTTGTCAGGCCTTAAGACATATTAAAGCAAACGATTCGATATCATCATTAGTTTTTTTAATTAATCATAAATTTGAATATTTACTAATATATTATTATTATAAGTATATGGTGGCTTTGCCCTTTGGGTTGTTTGTCCACTTTAATTGTGGTGCCTTTTATTTTCATTTGTTTATAGATTTGCTTTGTGAGTCTTTTTAAAATGGCCAACTTGCATGGAAAAGTTCACCTGATACGCTTATTTCATAATAATGTCTTCAATATTTAACTCTTCTTAATTATGAGTTATCATCCTCTCTTTATTTGCTTTTTCATGTCACTTTTCTTTTTAGCTTTACTTGCCTCTCTTTCTCTCTAAATCACCGCAACTGTATTTATTTTCAATTTATGAAAATAAACATGATATCAAAACTTTTATAGGAACCCATAAAAAAAATTATAGGAGAAAATTACCTGAATTAAAGTGGTACATTCTATGTATAAAATCATATAAAGTATGATATTTTTTAATATAAAAATATAAAAGGCCTTTCGGCCAATTTCAAACAAAAAACTTTTCACCAATTTTTCATATTATTACTTAATAGGAAGAATTAATATATAAATTCTAATAGTTTCATTTAATTACTAATAAGGGGAGCCAGATTCTTTTTTTTTTTTTTGGTTCTTAGCATTGGTTTACACTACTTCCTATGCTCATTATATGAATTAGAGCTGATGTGGATGGTAAATAAGCAAAAGATAAATTGCCCCACCATACAAAATGAATAGAAGGTTTTTACAATAAAATGATGAAATAAAATTTATTTATTATCAATATAAAAATAAAAATATTATACTTATAATAGTCTCCTTGCATCTTTTATATAATATGTAATTTAATAGTTTTTAATTTTATTTATGTTATCTATGTGATAAAATTAATCCAAGTGTAATTCAATGGTTACACTTGCAGCTATTATTTACAGTTTTACACTTATCTCTATAAAAAAAAAATTGAGAGATTCCAACTTTATATTCTTTTTGTTAGCTTACTCCTTGACAAGAAATGTTTCCTATATTTTCCATCATCACATGTTTTAGGGAAAACAAAACTTAAGTCAGGTATTTCACTCGCTATAAGATTCCCACATTAACTTAGTTAAAATGCCAAAACGGAATCATCAAACTTATGGCTTATTGGTTAGAACATGTTAGCTTCACCTCTTAAGTCAGAAGTTCGATTCCACATGACTTCATTCATCAGTGAATAGAGTTATTTTAGTTATTTTTTATTTATATAATTTTTTTGAATGCTATTATATGGGGTTCATAATGCAAAAATATTTTTTCAGATTGTTTTAATTGAGTAAAAAAATAAATAGCTTAAATGGCTGAATTTTATAGAAAATATATGAATTGTGATTTAACCAGAAGGGCAGGGGCCATATAGAAGAGGTTCATGCTAGTAAAAGATCCTCCTACTTCATAAAACCTAAGAAAAAAACTTAGTGTTTCTTGCTAATATAACAACGATGTTAATTTAAAAGATACAAAACATTTCAAATATTGAGCATAAATTCATGCCTTTTAAATATAAAAATTATATGAATTAATTTGCTTACCATTATATCATGATATCACTACTTTCAAAATGCATATCAAATCAAATCTAAACCTAAATATTCCTTATAACGAAAGTAAAGATCTCTATAATCAAGATAAAATATAATATTTGAAAATTAAGGTAAGTCTCATAATTTACAAGTAATAAACTTTACGTCTCATTATTTTTAGCGTAATGGATGGGAAAAGACACATTTTAATAATTTTTTAAAGTAAGCACTAAGCAGGTTATTATTTATTTTTTTTAATGAAATTTTCTTACATTTTTTGAAAATAAAATTTAATAACAGTAACAAATTTTAGGAAAAAAGGGTAATTTGATAGCTGGACCTAATCAAGTGGTAATAATTGGGCGAAATATGAGCACAAGTGTGGGGTTGAATTTCGTTGAAATAAAAACTTGAATTAAGTGATGAATTCATCATTAGTTGGGAGAGGACTTATACGGCATAAAAATAAACAAGAAAAAAAAGAAAGAAAGGGTAATTTAGGGATATCGTAAGGTTGGCATCATGAAAACGACCCGCTTTACACAAAATTGAAGTGGAAGCCAACTTGCGCCCACCGCCTACAGCCCACAGGGAAATCGCTTCTATATAAACCCAACGCTCCACAAACGCACCCTTTGTCCCGTGATACTGTGTGGTTTGCTCCTTCCATTTCGCTCTATTCTCTCGTCAACCCACTCAGACATGGAACCAGGCGCTCCCCCGCCTCCACCGCCACTGCCGTCACCTCCGGCCACACACACTCTATCCTCCTCTGCCTTTACCATCCTAGGGAAGTATCAATTGATCCGTCTTTTAGGTCGTGGCAGCTTCGCCAAGGTCTATCAGGCTCGATCTTTAATCGATGGCTCCATCGTTGCCGTGAAGATCATCGACAAGTTGAAAATCGACGCCGCCATGGAGCCTAGGATTGTTCGTGAGGTCGATGCAATGCGACGGCTTCACGACCATCCACATATTCTTAAAATCCATGAGGTTTTGGCTACGAAGACGAAGATCTACCTGATAGTGGAGTTCGCTGCCGGCGGGGAGTTGTTCTCAAAGATCTCGCGTAAAGGTCGGATGACGGAGCCGGTGGCGCGGCGGTACTTCCAGCAATTGGTTTCCGCGCTCTGTTTTTGTCACAAGAACGGTGTTGCTCACCGTGATGTGAAGCCTCAGAATCTGCTTTTGGACCACGAAGGCAATTTGAAGGTCTCCGATTTTGGTCTCTCTGCCTTACCTGAACAACTAAAAAACGGGTTGCTCCATACGGCTTGTGGCACGCCTGCTTATACCGCGCCGGAAATCCTCTTCCGACGCGGATACGACGGCTCAAAAGCCGACGCGTGGTCATGTGGGCTCATACTCTACGTACTGCTTGCTGGCTACCTCCCGTTCTCCGACGCCAACATCCCTGAGATGTGCAAGAAGATCAGCCGGCGCGATTTCACGTTCCCGGACTGGATATCCAAGCCGGCGCGGTTTGTGATTCACCGACTACTCGACCCGAACCCGAAGAACAGGATGAGCCTAGAATCTCTATATCAAAAATCGTGGTTCAAGAAATCGCTCCAGCCCCAACCCGACGAGAGCTTATTCGAGTCGGGTTCCACTGCGAAATCGTATCAAAAGCTCGAAAGAATGGGGTCGGGAGTGAACGCCTTTGACATAATCTCCATGTCGTCAGGTCTGGACCTGACGGGGTTGTTCGAAACGACGTCGGAGAACAGGAGAGAGAAGAGATTCACATCAAAAGCTTCACTGGTAGTAGTGGAAGAGAAAGTGAAGGAAGTAGGAGGAATTTTAGGGTTCAAAGTTGAGATAGGGAAGAATGGAGTTATTGGGTTAGGGAAAGGGAAGGTGGTTCTTGTGGTTGAAGTGTTTGAGATAGTTCCAGAGTTGTTAATGGTCACTGTGAAAGTGACGAATGGTGGGTTTGAGTTTGACGAGCTTCACTGGGGAGACTGGAAATCTGGCCTTCAAGATGTTGTTCTTTCATGGCACAATGAATCACTGTGAATATTATATATATATATATATATATATGATAGTTAATTAGCTTCAACTGGTTAATCTGATGAAGCAAGGAGTCTAAGGATCTGATGTGAGCCTGTGAATTTTCTTCTCAAATGAAGGATCTGCTGCAACAAATGCCAAGAAGACGAAGAAGGAAGCAGACAAAAAATCCAGATGATGAAGAAATTGGGAATTGCAGGCTGAATCATAAGAGAAGTAATTTTTATTTGATTTTTAGGTATTATATATATATATGGGAAATAGGAGTATCAATTGTGTTGGGGTTTCAGTGCTTACATCTTTTGGGTTTTTGTTTTTTTTGAATGATTTTATTTTTATATTTTTGTACGAGAATGACTGTAATGATGTCTCGAGTTGATATTGGTTTTCTAGATAAGTAATTCCAGAAATTCAGTGTCTTCTTCCTTAATGGTACTTTGGTGTTTGTGAGCCCCTTAGTCATATTTGCACTAGAGGAAGAAAAGGAGAAATGGATCTAATAGAGGTCGGCAAAATATATTATGTAATTAATTTCTGCTGTTGCAATAACAAAATTATAGGTAAGACGAGCACCCAACCACCAAAGTTTCATCTGCAATCAACTTGACAATAAGGTGGCTGTGGCAAAGATTTTTAGGGGAAATTTTACTTAAATATCTCTTCAAATTTAAAAAATTTTAAAAGGGTATTAATATTTTAAAAAGACAATAAGGTACTATAGAGTAAATTAGATTTTGTAAATGTTAACATATTTACTAAAATACTCTTAGATTATTTAGAATTAAAAAACACAAGAAAAATTTGCACCTCGCTGAAGGGGGTGGGATTTTTTTTTTGTAAGAGGCTTTTTTTTTGGTAAAAAAATGTGCCAAGGTGGATTGAATTGGTAATGGAAATAACTATATGAGTAATTATAATATTAGAATAGTCAAAACAAGTATTTGTTTTGTTAATTGTGAAACATTATGATATATATATATATATATGGTAATTAAGCCAATAGAATTATTAGTGTTGATAATTCCATTATGATTACAGTAAATACCGTTACAGTTTTGATTAATATCAATAGTTATTGGTCACTTTAACAATTAACTTTATGATATATTTCCTTTATTCATATTTATAAGACCTTTTTGGATAATACTAAGAAAATCTTAAGGAAGCTAATTACATTATTTAATAATATTATATGTTGTGTTTTATTGCTTTATATAGTAGTTCATAAGTCAAACAATGTAATTTGAAAAAAAAAAAAAGACAAACTTTAATATTTTAAAGTAATGTAATTAGCTTTCTTATAATTTTTTTTAGAATTATCTAAAAATATCTTATAAATAGAAATGGAGGGAGTATATATATATTATGGTTATTTTAAGTGACTTTTAACAAATGTAATTATGTTTGGATTTTCTTTAATGATATAAATAAAAGAAAATAATTAGATAATTATCATTAATTATCATAAAGTCATTTGTTAAAGAAAATCCAAACATGATTACAATTGACAATTATGTAATCATAATGGAATTATCAACACTAGTAATTCCATTGGCATAATTATCATATGTATTATAATATTTCACAATTAACAAAACTAATAATAGTTTTGACTATTCCAATTACCAACAAATTTTAACTTCCCCTAACAGTATCACTACTATTATGCCTTATATTTAATATCATTACTTGTATAGGCATTTTCATTATGAATTTTGTTATTTTAATTAATGGTATAATCAATAGCATCACACCTTTATTTCTATTTTAGATATTTTTATTTGTGTATATATATGTTGAATGGGCCACTAAAGCCCCCTCACAACCATTCGGGGTTGGAATCGAACACACCCCATCCATTTTGGCACATCTTTTTGCCAACAAAAAAAAATCCCACAAAATTTTTTTTAAAGAAACCCCACCCACCCTCCAATGGCACTGGAGCTCCAGCCAATCTTCGGAGGCTAGAGGGCGGCTTATGGTGGTGCTCCAACGAGGGACAAATATTTTTTTATTTTAAATAACCTAGAGGTATTTTGTTAAATGTGTCAATATTTATAAAACTTAATTTGGTCCATGATACCTTATTGCTGTTTTAAATGTTAATATCATTTTTGGGGTTTTTGAATTTGAGAAGGTATTTAAGTGGAATTTTTCCAATTTTAATTGTTTTTTCCTTTTTGGGAAAAATAAATACCAATATAATGTCTCTTGAAATATATTCTCAATCCTAATTATAAAACATGATTGACTTTTTTTTGAAGAATTCTAAGTAAACTAATTACATTACTTAGAGCCCTTTTGGTTCAACGTCATTACATATCTGCAATAGTAATCATGATTGCATTATTAAGAGGAGAGTGTTTGGTTGATCTTAAGCATGATAATTGAGTTTACTATGGCAATAATGATTGCAAAAAAAATTGGTAATTCTCATTCATACCTCCCCATATAAATCCTCATTACCATCACATTGCATGGTTCAAAAAGTTCAATTTGCCCTTAATCTAATTGGTCTTTATTTCATTTGTTTCATATCACATGTCATATCACACTACAACCACAACCACCACTATCTCTTCCTCTTTCACTATGGTCACC
>JBAGKO010000005.1:3912460-3948811 GCA_037177275.1 Acacia concinna | reverse complement strand
TTCGGCCTCCCCTCTCCTTCTTTCTGATTCTCGCCTCTTTCTTTTCTGTTTTCCGATCTGGTTCTCGCTGCTCTGATTCTGGTTCCCCGAAGAAGACGATGCACAGAGGTTAAAAGAATATATTGCGGCTTGTCACGGGGCCATTACTCTCTCCCCAAAAGACTAGTCTGTTGGGGTGTGCAGCGCACCCACTTATATAGCACTTCACCCTCCCGAGCCTCTCCGATGTGGGACTTCGTTACAATATGCTAGCTATCTTTGCTCTATGTTTAAATGGCAAGAAAATTAAGGAAATAGTAAATTTCTTTACCATTTATAGATATTTTAAAATTTAGTATTCTTTTTTTTTCTCCTCATACAAACATAGCTTTAAGCTACTATGAGGTTTAGTTTTTAAGTTTCTTAATTTGCCACTTGTAATCCCAAATAAAAAAAATGTGTGCTCTTCCTCAAGCTCTCATTTTAGAGGCACTTTTAAGTTTTAACTAATTCTTACCTATAAAAAAAGATAGTTAAGTTGATAAATTATTTTTAAATTTGCCCATCTTTAAATGATGTAACTTAACAATTATTTTTACAATGTAGAATAAACTTAACTATCATTTTTCAAATGCAAGAATCAGTTCAATGATAGTCTTTCATTTATTTTTATTAAGTTACTTTAAGTAACTTAACTTTTACTTTTATAAAATCTTGTGTTTGAATACTTTCCATTAAAAAAATAATTTTTAGAAAAAAAGGTAAGCTAACTGTGAAATGCAATAATTTCTATCTAAATTTAAACATAAATAACTTTTTCTACCTCTAATTTAAATATAAATAATTTTTAATAAATAATTCTTTTTAAAATTATTTTTCATAAATTACTTATAATCAAAATTTGCTTTATAACTCTCAATCTACACCTTATATTTGAAGACTGAAAGTTACTTCCATAAGATGCCCTAATGTAAGGACAACGTTCTGGAGCAATTTATAATAAGCATTACTTAAAATTTAGGGAAAATATCATAAAAAGATATAAAAATAAGAAGATAAAAGACGATTAAGAACTGTGAAATACAATAATTTCACATCAGGTCTTTTGTATTTTTTAGTGAAATTATAAAAATACCACTTAATTTTAATAATATGCAATTTTTAATTTACAACAACAATATATTAATTAACAATATTAAAAGTATTTAAATATTATTTATACTGTGATTTATTATGCTGACACAAGCATGTGAGAATTCTTAGCTGTACGGTGTAGACTTATTGATGGGACAAATATATTTTTTTTTGAGGACTGGGGGAGGAATATTCATAAACAGTAGAGTAATGATTAAGGTGTAGTTGCAATGCGTCAAATTTGGACCGTTAAATGAACGTGGAGATTTTTTTCCCCCGTGGGCCTATAATTGGTCATAGGCTAATTGGCCAGCTCGTGAGCAAATAACGGAGAAAGGACACTTGTAAGGCACCTAAATATCTAGGGTTTGTTTGAAAATGATTTATTTAAAATAATAAGATCTTATTTACATAGTACGAGGTAAGTATGTGAGAAGGGTCTTTTTCGTACTTTGTGCATAAAATCTTATTTGAATAAAATAAGACCTTCCCAAATAAACTCTTAATTGATGCCACTCTGTTCGAGATTTCAGACTCACGTTACTTTTGAAACTTAATTTCGTAATACTCCCCTTTAACCATATCTTTTAATTTAAAATGAAAATTAAGAACAATAAATATATTAAAATTATTAGTTATTTTTATTAAAATAACTTTATTAATGAGAAGATATGAAATAAGGGAGATAACAACTTTATTAAAGTTCACCACTCTCTCCCCCATACCCCTCTCTTCTTTCCTTGAGAGTGATAATTTTTAAGGTCAACACAAATATTAATACATTGATATTGAATAAAAGTAAAATTGGAAAAAAAGAATTAAAGTATAAAACATTCTTCAAATGTCTCTTATATTTTAGAACGGAGTAAGAGCAGTGGTTGTTTCTTATATTTTAGAACAGAGGGAGTAGTGACTAAGTCGGCATGAACTTCCAGACAAACTCTCTCTTTTTAAACATTTTCCTTTTTTTGAATTATATAAAATTGTATTAATTAAGTAATTAGTTAATTACCTCAAATTAAATAATACTCCTCCGTCCTAAAATATAAGAGACATTTAACTGAATTTATTGGTTTAAAGTGACGGTTAAGAATAATAAGTATGTCAGAACTATTACTCATTTTTTCTAAAATACCCTTATTAATGAAAAAATATAGAATAAGAGAGAGAATACCTTTATTAAAGCTCATCACTCTTTCTCCCCTACTCCTCTCTTCTCTCTTTATGAATGATAATTTTTATAGTCAACACAAACATTAATACATTAGTATTGAAAAAGGGCAAAACTGGAAAAAAAAAATTAAAGTACAAGATATTCTTTAAATGTCTATTATATTTTAAGATGGAGCAAAAGCGGCGGTTGTCTCTTACATTTTGAGACGGAAGGAGTATATATGAAAAATTATATATAAGTAACTATTATTTGTTTTAAATAAATATTTTTAAGGAAAAAAATATAACTTTTAGTTCTTGAAATTTTTTTCTCAATTATTCAGTCAATTCTTAAATTTTAGTTTGAAACAGCTTAGTTCCTATAATTTTCTTAATTTAATCAACTATAAAGGATTGATTTGTTTTTGAATCAATAAATTCTAAAATAAAAATTTTTATTTTCCTTTTTCTTAATCCGAGTATTATTAAAAATTTTGTCCATTTATAGTGGAAAAATTGAGGCGGGACATAGATTAATTTCGGGTTAATTTAGATGGACTCCATTCCATGCTTGAAATATGTTTTTCCCTTAAATCTTAATCTTTTTTTTTTTTTTTGCCCACCTCCATAAATCTTAATAAGTAAAAAGAAAGACGGCTCCAGAGATATACATTTGCACTTGGGCCAAAAGAATCAACATCAAAGGCAATTGAAGTGTACAAGTTGAGTTTTATATTGATTGGGACTTTCTTGTGAAAAAAATTGGTATCCAAGCACTATGCGTAATTAATTTGGTATAGTAACAGTAACGAGTCAAAGTCCAATTAAATTAGGTTTAACTCAAATTGACCCGTTATGACAGTTACAAGCGAAACAATGGAATCATATGAGTATATCCTTGGAATATACCCTCCCAAATTTATGCGCGGTTATTTAATTTCTTTAAAAAATGAATTACAATGGATTATATAATCCATTATTCCATCTAACTTATGGGATAAGCAGAGTTAAATGAGCTGATGAATTCATCATTTGACTTCATGTTTTAAAAAATAAAAGTTTTGTGGCGAAGTCTTAAGTAAACTCACTAATTGGTAGATTAAATAATGAGCTAACTCATATAAGCTTCACATGTCTTAAAAGCTCTGACTTTTCATAAGCTTGGGGATACTTAGGCTTAATACTTTTGTTATTAACAAACTATTTAATTTATGATATAGAGTAATGGCTAATATAGATTTGAGTGGGGTTGAACTCAATTGGTAAATATATATTCTCGTTGTACTGTCAAATATATTGGGAAGAATTGAAGGAAAAAAATTATGATATCTCCCATTGAAAGTAAACAGAAAACAAAGGAAAATTTGAGGAAAAGTATATACCTTCAAAATTTGAAAATCTCAAATAAGCATGGTTATTAAATTTGAAGGGGATTTTTTAATATCTTCTCTTTAATTTTTTATTAATAATTCTAAAATATTTACTTTCTTGCCGATTTGACCTTGAGTTATCTCTAGTCTGACTTCGGCATAATCTACTGACTGTTGACTCAATACCCCAATTAGTTTAGTGACAGTCTAGGTTTAATAACATTATAAATAAATAATTTTCTATTAAAATGAGTCGTGAATTACTAATCAAGTATAGCCAATATATAAAATATTCCAAGAAACAAAACGGATTTGAAATTTTGACGGCATTTTCAGAATTTTTCCAAGAAAAAGGCTTTTTCATATTATATTTAGGGAAATTCCTAGAAAAATACCATGAGAGTGGTAAAAATACAATTCAGTGTTGTGAAATATAAAAATCCCAAATTATTCTTTGATAGGAATTTGAAATTTTTAAAATCTTGAAATTTTATAAAATTATGTAAATACCTCTAGATTTTTACAGCAGAGTATCTATATTCACAACAATTTATAGCGTGAATATATATTATCTAAATTTTTTTGTTGTTGTGAACTAAGATACCTTTTTTTTTAAATATAGACGCTCTTGCTATGAAAATACAGAGACATTTATGTAGTTTCCCAAAATTTAAAGATTCCAAAGATTACAGATTCCTATCAAATACTAATATGAGATTTTTAGAATTCATAGCATTAAATTGTCTTTTCATCATTTTCATGATATTTTTCCAAAATTTTCCCTTACTTTTATGAGTTTCTCTCAATCTCATTAAAAACCATTGCAATCGTTCAGTGTCTAGCAAAACGATAGAACGAGAAAGTGGTTAATATAATGACCACGGAAATATGAAAAAGCACAGCAAAGGAATAATAGACATATCTCTCGTTAAATGACAACCTCAAGACAAATTATTCGCTTAACATATATGTTAATTAGCTTTTAAGTTGCTCAACTAATTCCGGTATACTTAAAAAAACGTTTTTTTACGGGTCATGTCTAGTCTAGTATCAGTAAATTGGGGTCTATTTATGAATGGGGCACAAGTAGAAATAAATCAAGTATGTACAGTATTTCCCTTTATATGGAAATAGGGTTCATAATTACGTTATGTGGAGATAATGAGAGAGAGAGAGAGTTGGTTACGTAAATGAGAACTCAAAGAAATAAACTTCTTTATCGTTAGGGTTAAAAAAAGAAAAAAAAAAAAGAAAAACTCCTCTTTTTTTTTTTTTTTTTTTTGCTTTCGTAAGGTACCCCCAACCCGGTAAGCCAAGGACCAATCCCCCGCTCATTGTGAGTTCCTCAATAGAAAGGACAGCTGGTCAGAAGATTTAACGCTGTTCCATACCCAAAGTCAGAGATCGAACCATTAACCAAGATTAAGGGTGAGAAAAACTCCTCTTTCATCTCAAGGCTCTTCACTCTTGCTTGAAGTTCACATTGATGCTCCAATTTCACGTGGACAACTCAATTAAGTAACTAGATTCTATGTACGATCAAAATCCTTCAAACTCTAAGAATATGTAGATAGGGTTTCTATGGCCCCATCTATATATTATATTCTCTTACAAATAGTATTATAATCTTTTTACAAAAAAAATAAAATAAAATCAGGTGTTTGATAGATCATGGCTAAAAAAACTATGGGATGTAGAGAGTATATACGGTAAATACAATAAAAGATTATTTGAGCTCTAAGCTAAGTATCCTTCTTTAATTTGATTTTAAAATACCAATTTCACATAAGTTTTGATATAAAATTAAACCTTTAACCTCAAGCACCATCACTTGTATAGTTTAGTGATGAAGTCGGTTGGCCTTAAACTTGTTTTAATAACATCGATAATGACAACACAGCTGTACATTGTTTAATTTTGCCCATTATTTAAGTAACACGATAATCTAAATTTTATTAAAAAAATCGGTTAATTTGATATAAATATGTTTATTACCTTGAATTCAATTTGAGGCTGGACGTATGTGTGTATTAATTACCAATATATCTGAAAAAGAATTAGGAAAAATTGATATGCAAGTCCTTATATAATTTTTAAATTTTATCTCATTACTAATTTGATCCTTATAGATTTTTTATTTATTTATGTAAGGTCTTTATAGTTTTCAATTATAAGTATTAGTATTTATATTCATTATTATTAATTAGTACGAAAAACTATTTTAGTAGTTGAGGAAGTGACTTTTATTTAGAATATACTTGGATTAGTTTTGTCACATGAATCTAAATAAAATTAAAAGGGTTAAGATGTAAAATAACTATTAACTTTTGTCAAAAGTGCAAAAGTAGCCATGGATAATTTTTAAAGCAAAAGTAATTATGAAATTTAGAAAAATGTGCAAAATCATTAAGTTACTGCAGCTAATTGCAACAGTAACTTTCACAAAAAATTAATGGTACTACAGTAGCTTAACGGTTTTGCACAATTTTATAAAGTTCATGTTTATTTTTGCTCTAAAAAATAGTTTATGGTTACTTTTACACTTTTGACAAGAGTTAATGGTTATTTTTGCACCTTAACCTAAATTAAAATCAATAAGATAATGTACTATATATAGATGCTAGAAGACAATTATGAGCATAATAATTTTTATTTTTATATTGATAATAAATAAATTTTATTCAATATAATATTTTTTTAAAAAAATTATTTTATATTTTGTGGAGAATATTTAGGTGTGGCTTGGTTAATAGTAACACCGATCCTAGTAAATACTCGTAAATTATAAGCATATGAAGTAGCTAATAAACTGTTCAAAAAAAGAAAAGAAAAGAAAAGAAAAGAAAACTGTAATCCCTTCACAAAAAAGAAAACTACAGAAAGTTGATGAAAAATATATAAGGCGAAATTATAAGTAGTGCCCAATATGTATGAAACAACAAAACAGCTCATTCTGATTGGGATAAATAAAAAAATTATCAGGGTGTTCTTATTACGATAGAAATTAAAGAAGAAAATATCTGCATGTGAGATATGAGAAGACGAAAGTATCTTTCATATGGCAGAGTCTTGTAGAATGACAAAGACAACAAGAAACTTAATATAAGAATTTAGAAACAAGAAGCAAGATAGTATCTTTATTCTCATCAAGAGACTCCGTGCAAGAAGGGGAAAGTGAAAAGTGAAAAGTGATTTCTCTTTATTGAAGATATGTTTATTGCAAGAAAAAAAAATCCTTTGACCACCAATTAAATTATTACAAGTGAAAAAAAAAACAGTAGAGAAGTTGATACGTACGAGTGTAAGACTTTGAAATTTATACACTTGATTACCAATGGCTTTTAGAATTAAGATTTTTTAAGTATATTATATATAATCAAGTAAATTATCCCTGGTATTTGTCAAAATATTGATTATACTATAAACAATATTATTTATTTGTTATTATTTGTGAACAAGAATATATGTAATATTAACAAAATTATATATATTATTTCAATGTATGTTGCCTGTGAGCGATGTATGATTTCAATAAAGAAGAATTATAATTGATTTCTAAAATATTTAAAATAGTTTATTATTTTGAAAATTTTAAATTTTTAAGTGTTGTTTAATTGAAGGTTTTGCCAAATTATTTATTTTATATTTTGATCTATTTTTAATTATCTTAATTTCAAACGAGTTTAGTAGTTATTATGGTATTCTGGTCATATGAAGCATCTGAACTGGAAAAAAAAGTAAAAATAGTAATCTGTATACGATGGAGTGTTGTAGAAAAAGAAAGAACAAGAAAAGTGAAATGTAATGCAGCTTTAAAAGTTTAATCAACAGATGTTGATAACAAAAATATCTATCGCGCCGCCTGACTATTAACAATTGAATAATTATGAGTTGATGAGAAGCAAATAACAATTAAAAAATTACTTAACATTATAAAATTACTTGATAAAAAATTATAAAATAAATTATCAATGGTCTTAAGAAATTATAACAATGGAAAGATTATATTTAAATTATAATTTAAGGGGCCGGGTATACATAATATGTTAAAGGACAATAATGGCAATTTATTTTTATGATTCGAACAGAAATTTTAATTTTGGTTTAAAAGTTCTTCTTTGATACTATTAATTTTTTTTTACAAATTCTTAACTTTTCAGGTGACAACCTTTTTATCTTTAAGCAAGAAGAAATGACAAGTGAAATAATGGAAAGTGCAAAAATGTCTAGGTTTATCTAATCTAATCCATAATGACTTTTAATCGATTCTACCTATTTTTTTGACCTTATAGCTGTATTCACATGTCTTTTAACCGACAAGTTAGGCTTTGTGAGATTTGAGAAAAGAAAATTAACAAAAAAACAAACTTCTAGTAGAAAATTTTGATAACAGGGTATGCTTATTTGTTACAACTCGAAGATTAATACAAAATAGTGATATAGTATAAATATTTTTGGTATAGTTACCTTGTAAAAATAACAGCAGTAAAGTTTTATCTTATTAAAGTAGGTTGGTTACATGACTATTTTTTGTCAAATAATAAATTTTTGAATAGATTGATAATCAAAAGATTCCACTCTAAAGCCTTATTGGAAGTTTGGTCCAATATTTCTCTACCTCTTTTCAGAGCACTCCATATTACTCGAGCGACATTTCTTATGAGTGCAATTAATAACTTTCTTTGAACATGTCTAAATCACCTCAAGTAATTTTTACTATTTTTTTTAAATATATACCACTTGAACTTGTTCACATATGTAATAATTAGCTTGTAGATACAATAAAATAAATTATGATATTTTCAACCATGAATCTGTGCATTTTTATATTATTTTTATGTTTTTTTAAGGGGGAAATCGTAATTGCACATGAAAAAGTCCAAGTTAAACTGTCATATTTTACTGAGTTAAGATGCTTCGAACACTCTCAAATATTTTCAGCAGCATTCAAAATCCTAAACTAACTTTTTGTGCATTCAACATCTTAAAGTAGCCCAATTAATAGAAAGATATTTCCTCATGCAATCTAAAGTGTCGGGCTAGGTCATGATGTTGTGTTACATAGCCTAATTAACTAGTCTTCTCCTTATGCATTACACAAGTAGTGTATATTATATGATGTGATTTTTCAAACAATATCCTAAAGAACTATTCCTATTATTTGTTAACTCTTATAAATTGATAGTATTCTACCACATTTTTTTATTTTTATATTTATTTTTTGAATTTAAATTGTGCAAATGAAAAGATCATAGAAGAAAATGTGATGAAATAGGGACAAACACCAATTTCATTTAAATTATAAAGCAAATGAGGATAATTGTAATTGTTAAGTGAAAGCTTAAGAGTTTTTACATTTCCCCTCTTTGTAGGTGGAAAATGATAAAGAGTGAAAACCCTCAAGAGTAAAGAAAGTTGTGAAGAGAAGAGAAGAAAGTAAGTGGAAGACCAAGAAGAGCAATATGAAAGAAAATCATGCATTAGCCTTGCTGCAGCCAAGTTATGGTAAAACTGTATCAAAAGATGACTTTTCTATCTACTTAATGCTTGGCTTTGGATTTGTCGTAGCTAATTGCCATAGCGAAAGCACCTAAAACAGCATTGCTTATGACTTGTCTTCTTGTGGCATTCACTATAGTGAATCCATAGCAACTACGTGAAACTGATGTTGTGCATTTAAAAAATGAGTTGATAAATCAAGTATAAAACTTAGGGATAGGCTGAAAATTGAGCTTCTGACTTCCCAAGGCTACCTCTTCACTTATGTGCTAAGGTTTGTGATTTCTTGGAGATTTGGAGGCCAGTGTTTGAAGTCTTGAAGGAGTTTGGAGCTAAAATCCTTGATTTTTCTCACTTTTCTTCCATTTCTTTAGTTATTCATTGATATAGTTGTGATTAATCTCAATAGCTATAGCTATTCTTTTGTTGTGAGTAACTAAAGTCTTTTATTCTAAGATTGCTTTAAAACTCTATATGGATTAAGACTTTGTATTTCTTCTTTTATAGTATTTAATGAAATATTATGTGTTGATTTTATTGGGTGTCTAATGCCTTAAGTGCGTAATCACTACTTTGTTGATTTGTTGAGTTAGATTATGCTTGAGAGAAATTATCTTACTTGAAGAATTATAATAAAGTCATGCTAGTCTTAAAATTCATGTTTGAATGGATAGTGTGTTAGTAAGAAAGAGATTTACTTAATGATCTAGTATTGTGTGCTATTATAATATTAGATTTTAATTACTATTTTCACTAGCTTGTCGCAAGAGATTGAATAAGTTCTTTAAAAATATATGTTAGTTTTAACTTGAGAAAGTTTTTTCAATATTTTTAAATCTTAGGCAAACGCATGATTTATCATTAAAACTAGTTAAAAATATATTAATTGATCTTATGAAGTATAGAATGGAGAAGTGATCATAGATTTTAAATTCTTTGAAGTAGAATTAACTTTCAATTTGTTAATTTCAGTTAAAGTTTATTTTAAATAAATTTGCTTTTCTCAAATTGAAACAATTTCAAATGGTTTTTTCTCAACCCAATTAAGAGCACAATAATATTAATTTATTAACTTTTGACATAGTCTTCGTAGGAACGATAATCTTTTATACTATTTACGACCCATAAACTTGCGGCATGTGAAATGGCGAACATTATTACAAAATTTATGAATGGTTATCCTTGTTATTGATTATGTTTATTTTTGTAAGTGCATTTTATTAAGTGGTGTAAGCTTCGTTGCAGAGGCAAAGTATTTGTTTTTGTTAATGGAAAAAAAATTTATATTTCACCCTTCTTTCTATGGTAATTTATGTTCTCCCCCACTCCTAAAATATAATTTGTTGCTTCAATAATGTTTGACCTCAATTGTAAGTAACCTTATTAAAATACAATTTTAAATTGACTGAATATTACAATTGATTTTAGACTTCCTCCTCCCAACATTAAAATTCTGCGTCATTCCCACAATCCTCTACCAAAATAATCATCAAGTAAGCACAATTTTAAAGTCGCCGCTGAAGAGAAGAGGACACGTATTCCACTCCTAGGAGGAGATGCATTTGAGTTGATTTATAATATTTGATGGGGATGCGGGACTAATTGGTCCGAGGTGTTGATATAGCATATACGTAGTAGTTGTTGGACGGTCAGTTGACAACTAGCTATACAATTTTTCTCTAACGACAACTTTTGGAAAGTGTCTTTCACTGGCAACAATTTTATTTATTTATTTTAATGACACTATAATGGTGATTGATTGGCAAATTTTGTTGGTGAATACTTTTAGCAACCCCAATAAAATAATAAAATAGCTGCTGACATTGTTTTGTTTTTCCAATTAATTGATAATTATTTCTTATTGGTGGCTAAAAATGTGATTATATTTTTATATCGTGGCTTAACAATTAAAACTGTTACATTTTTGTAAGGCCATAAGGAAATTTTTTAAAACACTGTTCTAACCACCAACCTTTGAAATTCTAAAGAATTTAATATTCTGAGTTTATAAATAAACTATTAATTACAACTAAGTAACATGTTAATTGAAAAACAATACATGTAACATAGCCCTATAGAATCTCACACCTTATAATACAAATTTAATGTATGACGAGATATCGTTCATGTATTTAAGAAGAAACTGTTGCTTTGAAATGGTTTATTTTTTTACCATAAGTTTTGAAATAGTAAGTTACACTTTAGAGTTTAAAAATATTATATTTAATTAATTTATTTTAATGCCTTTTTATCTTCAAATTTGTAATATAATATTTTTATGCTAAAGAGGAATTTTCGTACATTTTATTTATTTTTTTCCCAATGTGTGCATATCACCTTTATTTATAGGGCCCTAACACTTAAAACTAACCTGAAGATTTTTAAGTATATAAAGAAAATAATTAAGCAACGTAATTATACATCAATTATATATCATAAGAAATAAATTATAGAAACCCCTTATCTTAGAGATTAAAAGATGTAATTAGGGTATCCAAACAGTTCCGGTCGTGGGATTCTTCCTTATATTTGTTGAGGAGTTTCTTAATTTCGTATCTTTGTGTAAAAATCCATTTGAATGCAAATATTTAATCCTTATAAGCTATAGTTGATGAAAAAAAGGTTAAATTTTGCACTCTTGAACTATACATGAAGTCCCTGCTAATGCTACTTTCAAGGGGTATAAACAGTTACGTAATGAAAAATTTAATTTATACAAAAACCAAATAAAGGTGGACATAGAGATTCAAGTCTTATCAATTTTTAGGATAGTTTTTTGTTTTTCCCAATGGCTTTTAACCTTAAAGAATAAACGTATGATAATGTGTAATGAAAAGTGGGCAAAAAAAAAAAAAAAGTTAAAGAACTCAGTAAAACTAACTCAATTAAGGACATTTAAATATAAGATGTAACTTTTTCATCTCTTTTGCAAAAATAACTCAATTAAGCACATTTAAATATAAATTGTAAATCTTCTTCCCCCCCCCCCCCTATTGACTCATTTAATAACTCATTTAAGGTAATGCCAAAGTACTTAGTTTGTAAATATTTAACACCGTTTCTATCCAACATATGACCTTTTATATAGATATAATAAATAGATAATAGATGTTATTATTTTATTTTAATGTTGCATACATTATTGTCTACATATTCATGTTTTAAAGCATTCAACTTAAAACCGGACCGGTCGGTCCAACTGAAAAACCGGTGAACAAGACCACAGTTTGGTTTGGTTTGATAGCTGAATTGGAGACTGAGTCGACTTAGTCAAATCCGAGTCAACTTGGCCGACTCGCCAAATTAAAAGGTTTGCCTGAGTCAATATTCAAAAAAAACAACAAAAATGAGTCAGATTCAGCGATGAACAACGATAAAAGGTTGCATGAGCAACCATGATCCATGTGCTCTGCTGTCTGGACAATGAAGAAAAGGAGAAGAAGATTAGAAGAAGAGAAGGAAAATAGGGGGAGAGATTTACCATGGCCCCACTTCCATGCTTCACCGCGGTTGCCTCTCTTGGGAGAACAAAAGTTGAGAAAAAGACCAAGATTTCAAAGGCATGAAAGGGAAGAAGTCAAGAAGGGAAGAAGCTGCTCTTGTTGCCATGAGTGAAAGGCAACAACTTTGACTTTCAAGAAGAGAAGGAAGAGAGGGCGCGTGATATCTGTGGAGATTGGACATATGGCTTCAACTTCCAAGAATAAAACTGTGCACACTGTGATATGTGGAGTTGGAGCCTTGTGATATGCATATGGCAGCAGAAGTAAAAAATTCAAATAAAATAATTTTTTGAATTTGAAATTTGAAATTTTTTTTATCAAAATTTTAAAATTTGAAATTTGAAATCTAACCAACTATACTAAAAAAGGAAATTTATTATTATAAATTATACTTATATATTTCTTTAATTTTCATGCATATATATAATGTTATTTTATCATTGTCAATTAAATTATAATGTTAATATGGCCAGGTCAACCTCTGGTCTGACCCGATTGAATCCTTTAAACCCTGAACCCATACCGTAACCGGTTCGTTGTTTGGTCTAGTTTTTTATACCTTGTTTCAAAGTTGTAAGTGTTTTTTTAATATATTTTGGCCAAAAAAAAGGGTAAGTGTTTATGTTTATATTGCCTACGAAATTGAAAAAAGATATGTGTGCGTATGTGAAATTCTTACATTAGTAAATACTTTCATATTTTTTAATGATTAATCAATTGTTAGTGGTTTTTTTCAAATATTTTTTTTATTATAATTTTGCTAAGACACTTGTTTGTGGAAAACTTATGCATGATACATTCCCTATATTGTCAATAATATGGCATTATAATTCTAAAATCATAAATAAAATAGAGCGAATTTTGATAATATTATTTTTCACCTTTCAGATTCATTAAATAAAAATAAATGGGTTGACACTCAAGTGATGTCTTTAAAGGTTTATCTTTGAGAATCACAATTACTATTCCATAATTATAATTAGTTATAAATATAATATATTAAAGTTTGATATTTGTTTTGATACAAAGGTTTGATAATTTTATTTAGGGCGAAGGAGCAAAAATGCCCATCATAATGTTGCAAAAGAGCATCCATTACCATAAACATTTTTTATGTCAAAAAATGCCTATGGTCCATAAAAATGGGAGCATGTAGCACCATAAATATTTTTTAGCAAAATTTTACCAATTGTGCTGGTGTCGAGGCTGATTTGGTGGACTGTTTCCTATTTAGGAGATGAAACGTACCTGGCTAGAGGAATTATGTCTAAACTATCAAACCTGAACATGAAAGAGGGTCATCATGAGGCATAAAAAATCATGTTTGGATCATTTGATGTTCTTTTTGAAAAAACCAGAGTTAAACAATCGCTCTATGCTTCTCTGCAACTGCATTTTCTGATTCTCTTATCCAACAAATCCTCCAACAGGGCTCAATCAAAATACCAATTAGTTCACACAGTTTGAATCTAAAATAATTTTTGGACCTAAAAAATGTCTATGGTGCTAGATGCTACTATTTTTGTGGATCATATGCATTTTTACTACCATTTTTATGGACCATAGGTATTTTTGCTACCATTTTTATGCATCATAGGCATTTTTGGACCTAAAAAATATTTATGGTGCTAGATGCTCCTTTACAACATTATGATGGACATTTTTGCGTCTTCGCCCTTTTATTTATAACTTTTCAACTTCTTTTGTCGTGACATTAAAAGATACATGAGGTAATATTCAATAATAACATTTATATTGTTTTAATTAATAGTTAATATTTAAGTGGCTTTTTTCCCTAACAATTTTTAAAATATAAATTCTTCAATAATTAGTGTGAAAAAAAGCAATTATGTCATGACAAATCAAGCCATCTCAACAAATGAGATAAAAAAACCAATGGTGTAAAAAAGAAAAGAAAATAAAAGAAAACTCAATCCGTCATTGTAAGTTTGACAAGGTTTAATGAAATGCATGAAGTCGTCTACATCTAATATGAAATGTCCCTTTATGGAAATGGAGTATACATGAAAATTGTCCTATAAACAAAAAGCACAATAAATCCATATCATTGGAAAAATGTAAATTCAATCAGGTTAGGTGAAAGTAGCCACGTGGGTCATTGGAAATTTCTCTTGTTAGGAAAATCATAATAAGCTCATAACATCAAAAAAATTAGACATGAAATTTATCACTTTGTTTCCATCATTTGATGATAGATCACATCAAAGGAAGATTTTAATGCCTTCAAATTCATATCACCAGCCCACTTAAATTAGACATATCTATTATCAAAGAATCCATGGGAGAAGAGTTGACCCACAGGATTTGTTAAAAAAAAAAGAAAAAGAAAAAGAAAAACTAGTTCCATCATTGTAAATTTCATAAGATTCAGTGAAATATATGAAGCCATATATATCAAATTGTCATTAAACAAATGCCTATTTTACATAATGCAGCATGTAAGAAACCTCTCCTATAGAAGAAAAACCACAATAAGCTCATATCATTAAAAAAAAAAAAAATTAGAAATGAGATTTCTTTCTTTCTTTTTTTTTTTTTGCCAAAAGAAATGAGATTTCGCATATTACCCTTGACGACAAATTATATTAGAATAAGATTTTCGTACCTTCAAATCAAGACCATTTATCCAGCTAAATTGAAGATTTACATAGGAGCTGTGATTTGCTTTTCTCCTTTTATGCACTAGGAAGTTCCTTGATTTGATATATCTGTGAAAAAAAAATCCATTTGAATGAAAATATTTGATCATTTGCAAGCATGTTAATACCACAAATGTTTATGGGTGTTATATATAAACAAGTTGGTTTATCAGAGCAGTGATATCGTTTAAATTTAATTTCATGTAGCATCTTTTAAAGTAATTTTTGTGCAATTTAACTCTTAAAGTACTTTTCTCAACAGCAACTAACAACGTCACCCTAAATGTAAGATCTCAAGTGCCACTGAATTTTTTTTCAGGATGCTTGATACACTCAAAATTACTTTAAAATATTGTACGTTACTGAAAAATTACTTTAGATACTGGATGTAGAAAAATTAGTTTTGAATGCTGAGTGAAACTTAAAAATACTTAGAGATGGCAGGGATTAGGATTCTCTCCATTACACTTCCAATCCGCTCACATCCTTTTTCCTAAAACTACGTAGTTTTGGGTAAAACAAGTTAGGGAACTTTTTTTTTTTTTTAAAAAAGTCATCTATCACTGTGTAATATATTGTTTTTAACATTCAGTATCTCAAATTAATCTTTAGTACACTCAACATCCTAAAATATTTTTTAGTAGTACACAATATCTATTATCAATCACTCAGAAGTATTTTCTTAGTAACACCCAGTATCCTAAGTGTTATAAAATGCACTAAAAATTAGGATACTAGGTACTACTAAAAAAATAGTTCTAAGTATGTGTGTTGTATATTGAGTGGGAAAAAAAACATATTTTAGGGTATTGAGTGCATTAAAAATTAATTTGGGACACTAAATACTATAAAAAAAATATTACACAGCGATGACATTTTTCCTTTTTCAAAAAAAGCTTCCTGGCTTTTTTTTAACCCCAAAACTACATAGTTTTGGGGCAAAGGATGGGAGTAAATGGGAAAGACAAAGGATAACGATAATCAATTTATTAGAGGTGACTTCAAAAAAAAAATTACTTATTAAAAGTGACTTATATTTAAATTGAAAGTAATAGAAGTGACTTTTTTTAAAATAAAAGCTGATTTGGATTATAAATAGAAAATGACTTATCATGGATTTTTGAGGGATTTTTTTTTAATTTAAAAACACTGTCATGTATTTAAAATTTGATAATAATTTAATATTTGGAGTGAGATCAATCTTTCCGTGTTGTCACTGTTAATTTAAGAAAAACTAAAAACAATAAAATACACAATTAATTGTTTATTTTTAATTGAATGACCTATCCCTTAGTTTTTGATTGCGTCACGGACACAATTTATTTGTGTTGAACTTTTATTTGAAGAATTGTGTTGATTTTTTATTTATTGATGATGCTTATTAAAATTAAAGATAATTGTTTTCAGAAATGATATTTGCTAGTTCTCTTTCTTTAAATTTCGCATCGATTGCTACCACTGCAACCCACGCCGCCGACACCACCCAAGTGCCTGCATGTGACTCTCTTGCAAAGAGAAGATGAATCTGACACTGCTGCGCCTAAGAAAGTCTGAAGGTCTCGGACAAAAGTTGAGAGTGTGAGAGAGAAAGCGAGACAAGTCCCAACCACATTCCAACGGCCATCCACCACAGTCTCTTCCTACCACCGTGACGGAAATCTTCCGAGGGGGAGAGCGAGTGATCGCATAAGAGAAAGTGAAGAAGAGAAATGTCAGGGAGCTTGAAGAGGAATGTCGGCCAACTGGAGAGATAGGAGTGGTTGAAATGATTATTGGGTTGAAATAAATGATGAGAAATAGCTGCAGGTTACTTATGCAAGTAAGGAGCTTTTAAAGGACATTAACTTTTTGTGTAGCCAAACATTTATAGAATGATAAGCCACTACTAAAGGCCTTGTAGTTTAGTGGTAATGGTATCTCCTAAGTAGGAGGAGGTCACGGGTTTGATCCCATTGTTGTAACTTCATGCCGTTAGTGCCTGCCCGAGTCTATGAGTTATATTTTAAAAAAAAGAGAAAAGAAAAGAATGATAAGTCACTTACTTTTTTTTTTTTTTTTTTGCAAGTTAAGACAAATCTCCCATCGTAGGAGCACTTGTAAGCTTAATCCAATGAAATGAGATGGTCACCCTGCCCCCTTTTTTCTGAAATGGGGAGGGGATCCAATTCCTTACTGATCTCCTCTTTTCCATATACGCTTCCTTTGTGATAATTGGGCTGGACTATAATTTATGGATTCGACAACTAATTTTGGGCTTGCCCAATGATATTTAGCCCAAACCATTCATAACGACCTTTCCAATTCTTCTACCAAGCCCAACTTAAATAGAAAGAAGCCCTTTGTTTATTTAAATAAATGAGGGTTGGTTCTAAGAGAAAAATTACATATAAAAATAATTGTTGGTGATAGACACACTTAAAAAAAAAAACTTTGTGGTGTTTGATGTACTTGAGAAAGTAATTCAAGGTACTGGATGAACTTTAACTCGTTTTTAAATTGAAAAATAAGTGCTATAATTTCATAAAGTATAAATTAATTAAAATTAAAAAAATTGATTTTAAATTATCACTACTCACTGTTGCCGTTGATGTTATTTTCCATTATATTAAAACCTGTTACCCTTTTGTCCGCCAAGTGAATCTAGTCTTTTTTCAAGTGAATTTTTTGAACATTTTTTTAATAAGGAGATATAAGAGATTTTTTTTTAAAAAAACTAATATTTGGCCTATTTACACACACACACACACTCTAACTAATTTTCATATTTAAATATTGTGGGTCAATTAAGGATAACTCTTCTACAAATATTTTTTCATTCACACAAATGTGAACTTGAAGGTTCAACAGTTTTAAGCCAACAAAAGAATCATGTTTTCTCTTCTTGAACTCTTTTGTGTCAGAAGCTACCTTCTTCACTCGTTATGTAGCCATCGCTCATCACTGATCCTATCAACCATTTCCTTTCCTTGCGCTTCAAGGTTGAGCTTGTATTCTAACACGGGTTGTTTGGTATCAGAGGACGGGAGGGGAGGGAAAGTGCGGAGAAAGAATTTTTATTTTTTATTTTTTAGTTAGATTAGAAAAATAGAGAAATGTAGTTGAAGTGTTCAATTTATTTTTCTTATTCTTTCTATTTTATATATTCTCTTTATTTAAATTTTATAACCTCACTTCTGCAACATTGTTTTTTAAAAAAATTCAACTCAATTTTTTTTCCCTACCCTTCCAAATCATTCATTCCAAATAACCACAGGGTTTGTTAAAGGAGGCTTAATCTTCATCAATTTCATTAGTGGCATTTAATACCCTTAGTGCTCATTTGGTATGAGAAAAGGGGAGTGAAACTGGGAGGAGGGAAATTTTTTAGTTTGATTGTAAAAAATTGAAAAAATGAGATTAAAAGTTTTTTTATTAGTTTTGCTTACTCTTTCATCTTATATATATATATATATATGCTCTTTATCAAAATTTTGTGACCCCACTTCCTCAATGTTTTTAAATCCAACTCAAAACTTTTTTTTGGTATGTTGATGCAGCCCCAGAAACATAACAAAAACAAAAAACTTTTATCTGCGGATGGACTATGGAGCACCCACTTTTTGTTTCTTGCTGGAAATCAAGTGCTGCTGATTGCTGGCTGTTGTATCCTTCCAATCTTTATATTGTTGGCAACTTTAGTTGGTTTGTTTTATTATCAATGTAGTAGCAGCAGCGTATGCATCATGTATTTTCTATGGTTTTTTATTGTTTTATTATAAGTTATCTTGTATGTGTCATAGTTCTATATTGTACTAACCTTTTATAAGTTTTAATACATTTGTAAAAAGTATTTGTTCTAAGTTGTTTCAATTGTGTTTGACTTGTAAAAATCATTTATAAGTGAGGTAATAGATTTTTAAGATGAGAAAAACCCAATGAAATACGCCTAAAATAGGGAAATAGGGAAAAGTTAACTCGTTTTACGATCCAAGTGCTGCATTTTACAGCTCAGTTTTTAATACTGGAATAATGACATTGACAGATATGTATTCTAATATTCATGATGCAAGATCAAGAAAGAAACAATAGCTAAAGACATTTAGAAATGGTTGGTCATTTACAATACTTCTTGAACCAAACCCCAATATTAATGAAGCTTTCGAAGTCTGATTGTGGCCTGCAAAAATGTTAAACCATCAGATTGTCATCATATTATAAATTTTTTTATGATTCATTTCATGAAAGGAAATAGATTTATGTAGAGATTTATAACAGGGTTAGCATAGTTTTTATTCCTTTAAGTTTGCTCTCATTTTAGTTTTGTTTCCTTAAATTTCATTTCGGTTAAAATATTGGTTCTTGTAACTCAAGAAAAACCTGGATCAAACCCTTAAAGAGGACTAAAACCTATGGTTTGAAACTTGAATGACCAAAATCAAAATGGAAGTAAATTTAGTCTGTTTAGTTTTAATTATGAAACTTAGGTTTGTGCAAGCTGAGATAAAACTCCTCTCACATACTTATCTTGAAATCTGTAGAAGTTATTCTCAAAAACTAATTCACTAAAAATGATATTAACCCATTATAATATCTACCTGTCAATTGAATGAACATCATTGGGAAACACTATTATTTTAGTGTCAACTCCTTTAGCTTTTAGGGCTCTTGCATACTGCAATTAATACATAACAAGGTTATATCATCACAAAATTTGAATAAGAAAGCAATCAGCTCAAGGCATGTTTTGATAAAAGGGCAATGCATGATGCAAGAAAAGGGAAAATGTTACATTAAAAGTTTTTCCCTTGCATGGGAGTAATTAATTAGTAAATGATAATAATAATGATTTTCCATTAACTTGCAAAGTCCTACCTCTTATTATTATTTTTCATGAATAATATAAAAATAGGCCTACAAGGTATATACTTTTTACTCTTCAATCCTTGGATTCATTCTAAAATTAGTCGTCCATAGTTGTAACCATTAAGCATACGTATAGAATTAGTCCCTCAAAAGTTCAGCAATCCTACACATACTTGTTTAGCCCTTCAAAAGTACAGTGAAATAGCTTCAAGGACTGTTTGGTGTGATTGATATGGAGGGGAGGGGAAATTTTTTTAAGTTAAAATTTAAAAAATAAAATAGAAAAGTGGGGTTAAAACTTTTTAATTAGTTTTTCTTACTCTATTATCTTATATCTTATCTTTATTATAATTCTCTCCCCTCCAAATCTCTCACACCAAACAACCCTTCAGAGTGTAAGTAATTGATAGAGCAGACGGATTGAGAGTAGAATGGAAGTACTTACTTGCAATCCATTAGAAACTGGAACACGAAGATCTTGAGCACCAAATAGGAAAAGCGTTGGTGTTTTTACCTGCATAAGTTATCAGAAAGCAATCTGTAATGCCAGACGGGAGAGAAAGTGAAGAAAGAAAATAAAGAAGGTGAAGTTGTAAACTATAGAAGCCTCATTGCAAGTAGAAAATATGTTGATGCAGTTTTTAGTCTGAGACATGATTACCAAAGGACCAAAAAACGGAGTTCTTGTTTGTTATCAAGTTTTTATATAAAAACAAGACAAGCATTGTTTTTTACGATAATACATGACTAAGGCCAATTTGTTAAAAATTAAGGGAAAAAGTGATTTTAACTAAACTAAACGTGAGGAAATTGTGATTGTTTAAGCTAAACACATCTCCAATTTTGTAGTTTAAGCCTCCCCCAGCTCCCTCATGTATAGTTAGCTAAAACCACTTTTTTTTTTAATAATCTTAATTATAAACAAAATGGCTATAAATCCCATTAAATAAAGGTTTACATGTGTTGAACAATCAAATAAGCAAGCACAAAAGGAACTAAACCAATCAATTGGCTTTTATGTTGGAACATGCTTAAACTGGAGCATGACTAAGTAAATTAATAATCAAAATGCTAATTTTGATTAACAAACCTTTGAGAGATGTGAAATTGGAGACTTGCTATAAAATAGACCGAGATCCTCCTCTGAAGGTGCTTCTGTATACTTTTCTCTGCCAGATATTCCATAGGACTCCACATAGCACCAGTCAGGGATATCAGTTACACCAACCATCAACGAAAGGTTACAAACAGGGTTTCTCGTAGCTGCCGCAATAAACTTCTCTGGTGCCTATAGCAAATACAAAGGAAAAATAAAATAGTAACAGTCAAAAGCCATAGTCTATATTAAACAAAATATATTGAAAGACCTTTATTCTAATCAAGACAACTTTTAGACAAAATTATGCTCACTGTTAATGCTAATATTTGTGTGATTCTAGGCAGGAACTCCTTACATCCTTTTTTAATGTTCATGCAATTCTTGATATTAATAATTTTTGTGAGATCAACCAATCACTTTAGAGTAAAAAAAATCCCTGCCTCTAGTCCATGTGCAACACTTAATTATCAACAAAAGTAGTGATTTGCAAGCTTAAATAAGTTTCATAGAAGTTTCCTTCTTGTCCCCTGTTGAGAAAAAACGGAATTATTGCCCCCCTTAATTTTTATACCAATCTAATCTTGCCTCTTCCGTCACACCATCCATCCAAAATCTAACATCAAATTTTAAAATCTGCTGATTTAGACATTATTCACATGGAACCATTGACTTAATTGGATTTAGCTTTCAAATCAGCAGAATGTATGGATGGAGATCTGATGGAGGGCCAATTTTATACTAAAGGGACATATAAAGGCGTCAAAGCCAACACCTTACTAACAATAAGAATAGCACGGCTACACTGAACTAACACTTTCATGGCGTTCTAATTTTCAGCATGATAAATCATTTAAGGATCAAGATATACTAGAAAACCAAATCCAAGAGTCAAAGTTTGTAGCGGACTGGCATTACAAATTTTTTTCAAGAAAATAAAAGGATTAGAAGGAAAACTCTATAGAAAAATGCAAGGACCAGAAGTCACAGTACAAAGGGTCAATAATCATATTGCACCTGGCCAATCAGGTGGGTTGTCAAAAAGCCACCATGCGAACCACCCAGCACTGCAATCTTTGATGGACTGGCAAGTCCTAAGTTAATGACATGATCTATGGCAGTGATTACATCACCAACATCCTATACATGATGAGCACATCAGTGGCCAACCAAAAAGTCATAAAACTATGAAGCAAGAAGAACAATTTAAGAAGGGAGATGTGTCCATGTCCAACACACATCAGACACTAGTGATAGACTATACATGGCACCTTAAATTGCATATTTAGATTGTCATATTGTGGTGTTGGTATCAGTGTCATGTCTTGTGTTCCTCTTGGTGTGTCCATGCTTCCTAATCATAGAACTAGCTTTGAAAGAAGAATGGCTACCAAATAACTCTGCCAACCTGTTTCTGGGAACAAGTGAACAATAGGTACCTGAGAACCAGCTTTTCCAGGAAGTGATTGTAGTGCTTCCTCACCAAATCCTAAAGAACCCCTGACAAAAAGTATTAAGTAAGATGCCTGCAAAAGGACTGGTACCAGACATTTCTTCGACTATAATTACATATCCAAGACACTATGCTATGGGTGATCATCCAGGCATCTCAAATGCTGGAATGCCAAGAGAATTTCATTTACCTGTAATTTATAATCAATAAGCTATATCCAAGAGAAGATAAGAAAGCTAATGTCTTTGAAAAACTTGACGGTGAGACAGAGTGGGGTCCCCCATGAAGGATTGCAATTAATGGATCACACGTGTCATTTTTCTTGTTTTTTGACGACAAAAATAAAGCTTCAATAGGCTGCCTGGCACCTGAAATTGAAGGAAAAAAATTAAGGCAAATATGAAAAGAATTCCTCCAGCAAAATTTTAGTGTAATCTCACATTCTATAATAAAAAAATAAAGTAAAAGATTATATGTTAGATTGCTCTATAAATACTCAGACCAAACATCAAACTTATTGTCAACATGAACAAGATCTTGTAACTTACAAATGATTTCCTCATTGAGTTCATAACAAGTTATCCATCAAGTTTCTCAATGTTAACTGTTTTCTCTTGCAAGTGCAGTCACAATTATGCATAGCGTTTCTGTGAACCGATATAAAGTTTATAAACCAAACTAAGTAATTGTACATTCCCAATTAACAGAAACTTTCTTGTATTTCTATCAGCATTGCACAAATATATGTATGCATTCAATGCTAACAGATGCAATCAGTTTGCAATAAGTTCTTTCCTCAATCTATTTGTGGTGACCCTAAAATACAAGTGTAATGATAAGAAAGTTATATCTATTCAATGCTAGTCGAGATAACCAAGTCAGAAATCACCTTTGGTTAGATTATCAGAATAAACTTTCACGGGGATTTCCATTACACTGAACTGAAGAGAGGACATCAAGGATCTCACCTGTAAACTCAAATGATACACTTTTTAGGATATCATAGATTACTTATCTGCAAAAGTAATTAATATCATTCCAAAAGTAAATTACGTAGACCTTGTCAGAGCATCTGAATATAGGACTTGATACGTTTGACCAGCTCCATGCTTTGGCATTATTTTCTTTCTCAATAATGGTGCCATAACTGATTTCAGGAACATCTACCAGACTACTCAAAACTGTATAAAATATTGAAGAAAGTGAAATGTTTTTTCTCTACTTCAACAGGAAAGGTTAAAAAAATGAAAAAAAAAAAGTAAAGCTAAACTTTTGATGTTACCAGAAATAATATTGTTTCCATCTAATGCAAGAAGACTCCATGAGAAATTTGAGTCATTAGGGGTGATACGTGATACTTCTCCGCTATATATGATAAAAATAGATGAAGTTTATCACAAAAAGTTGCAGGAAGATTTGAGCAAATGAAGCAAAAAGGCATTTCTGTGGTAATGGTTACCTCAACACATTCACTGAAAGTAAAACTTGACAGCTATGCCAAAAAGAGGGTAAAATCATGGTGCACCCATCAGAAAGCCAAGGATTAGAAAGGACATTTGAACAGTAAAGCCCAGGGAAGCAACCATGCTCAGCACACATCACCACAGGAATCTTCAAAAACGATTAAAGAAATCCACAATTATTTATCAAAAAGTAAAGTATAATGGAAAACTTATTGTGTACTGTGTAGGAGAGGTGGAACTAAGTACATGTCCTTTATTTGAGCCCTTGATCTTCACTGACACTATGTTGGGCTAATATGATGCAGCTCATAATTGTATAAACCATTTTTCTAGATCAAAAACTTGTTCATTCTTATGGAAAGCTAGCTGGGTTCTTGAAACAAAGAATCTAAATTAAATTATGAACATGAAACTAAATAATTGTCTCTGTTTTCACCTACAGCTTAGCTTCTAACATAACTGAAAATCCTTTATCAACCCATTGTAGCATTTCTTAGCTAATTTTCCAAAGAAGAAGGGTGAATTAGAACATTGAACAACATCCAAACAGAAGAATACCTGTCTAATTAATTTTGCTTTGAAACAAGGGCACCTTATTACGGTGAACAATGTCCAAGCAGAAGGAAAAAAAAAATTCAATTCAACTAGTAATCTAGATTTTGAAACATCTCTTAATGGTCCATTTCCGGGAGAGTTGAGAACAGAGCAAAACAACCTTATCAAACTGACACAAGAAATCCAAAATCCTATCAAGGACTGATGATATTAATAAGCAAGATTTTATCAAGGCCAAACCCAAAATCAACCCTTAAAAGAGAACAAACTTTGTCATTTTGCTATATTCAAGTTGCATTACAAAACCACACAGAAAATGCCCAAGTTTTTGGCATGTATGAGCATTTCAAAACTATTTCAGTTTGCTAACATATACAGTCCGGGAAGCTAAAATTTATGACTAACTATGTGGGATCTCCATCACCATGCACTTACAACTTGTGAATATTGCGACCTACCATAAATTTTATAACCTACACTTACTGATATATATTGAAATTGATATAAGCTAATTAACAACTCATGTGCTACAATAACAATATATCATAAAAGTGTCAATTGAAACAATCGCATTCAGATTACACCAATCACAAATAAAGTGCTCACCACATCATAAACTCCTACAGATTTGTACTCCTTCACATCAGTGGGCCAATCAATTCTATGGAGTGAATTTGTTGCAGAGTGGGCTCCAGAATCCACCGAACTTTTTGCTGATAAAAACACAAGGAACTTCCCATCTGGGCTGGTACAACATTCATGCATATTAGTCAGCATATAATAAAGTTCATAAAATTATCATGATAATTAATTGCTTTAACTTCTACGAAAAAGGATCAAATTCCATGTAAAGTGGGAATGTAAACTGCCTAGGTATGGTAAAATTTTGGCCACTTATCTCACTCAGGAAAAGGTTTTAATTACAGCATTCAGAAAAATTTTAATCAGCACGACTTATCAGGTATAGAGGGAGAGCCTTGGCAATGGTAAAGTTGTTGGTGAGTGACCTGTGGTCACAGGTTCAGCCAGGGAAACAGCCTCTTGCTAAAATGCAAGGTAAGGCTGCATACTAAAAGACTCAAAGTAGGACCAACCCTCCCCAGACCCTGGATCCATGGACAGTGGAAGCTTCATGCATCCAGATAGCCGTTTCTCAGTTTTTCAGTTATCTAACTGTAGAAAAGTGAATCTATGATTGCTTAAAAATAGTAGCTACCAGAATAAATCATATGTAATCTTCACTTATTGATTTCATAGACCTTAAAGTCCTTTAAAGGAATTTAAAGGTAAGTTACACCTCAATTAAAATCCATTTATAGACTATACTAATGCCATCTTGTTATCATTAGTTATCTTTCATATCATCTTGCCATTCCTTTATATTCTGAATAAAACACAAAAACAGGTAAAGGGTACAAAAATGTTCTATTTTCCAGGGGAAAAAACCCCTTCTTGATCAAGAATATGAAAAAAGGAGAGATCAAGTCAAACAAATAAAGAATGGTAGAAATTCTACAAGTTATTTGATTTTACAAGCTAACCTGAACCGTGGAAAGAATGCACTATTTATAGTCTGGGTTAGTTTTATCGCCCGGAAATCTTCAGTTAAGCTGCATTAGCATAACTTCACAATTTAGTAACATGACAAAATGAAACAACAAATATTCAATCTTAAAAAGGAATTTAAACTAAGGAGACTCACGGAATCTCTGTTTCTGTAGCATTTGACTCTTTGTGGGGGGTTCTAACAGCATATAATGCACAAGGCCTGTTATAACAGTACTTCATACCAAGTTTTCTTGTCTCAAATGACCATCCGACAAATACTAAATATTGTGCTGAGCCTTCAGTTGATGGAGCCCACACAACTTGTCCAACACTCAAAGATTTGTCAATTCCTTTGATAGGCTGTACCTCTCCACTATACAAACATTATGTCAGCTAGGTTTATAATTAAAAAAAAAACATAAACCCCTCATTTTTTGAGTCAATATATATGATTTATAACCTTTTGATGCTTATAACAAAAAGTGCTGGTTGCCTCTTTCCTGAATATGTTTCTCCCCAGCTCTCCTCCCAATCCCCCTGACCTTTCCAGCTACCACTGTCCTTGTCTGTCCAACCACCTTTCTTGTAACCCTGATCATTGAAAGTGGGCTTTGCAGGGGACGGTTCTTCAGCTACATATGCTATACAAGTTTCATCCAAGTTCCAAGAGATTCCCTCAAACCTATATCATAGAAGAAGACATGAAACTTTTGACTTGTGTTAGAAGTTAGAACCTTCTATATTATTGCCTCTGTGCGGAGGCTATTACTTTTTTGCCCTACAGTTAAAAAAATGGCCGAATATTTGAAATCAAACAAGTAATACCAGAGACTAACTTGAGGGAAAAACTATTTGTTTGACTATGAACAATGTAGAATATCTGAAAATAAAAATAAGCACATATGATAATTTACCATCCATCAGTGTATACTGAGCCATGCACTGACTGGGGGATATGGAATTCCTTTTCCAAGTGAGATGAATTCCATATTTCAAGGTGAGAAGGACCTTCATTCTCGGGGTTTCGAACTACCAGAAGTTTTGAGCCAGAAGGTGATGGAACAACTTTAGATGCTCCAGACATCTCTATGGGAAATGGAGCCCAATGAAATTTTACAGAGCTGTTTCTTTCCTTAAATATTGTAGAGGATAGTATGAACTTCTTTCTCTTGTTTGCCAAAAGATTTGGCTGGCTAATACAAAACATTCCCTGAGAGGCCAGTGCTGCAGCAGAAATATAAGTATAAAGAAACATCAATAGCAATAAAGCTAACTGGAATGATGCAAAGAAGGCTGACATATGGAAAAACAAAAATGTCAAAAACAGCTCACTTACCACTGTCAGAATTAAAAATCCACGCATTGTCGATATTGGAGATACTATTGAATTCTAGAAGTAACTCAGACTGAAAAGCATATTCTTCCTCAGTCACATCATCTAAACCCAGCGGCATTTCTTTAGGTGCAACAGCTTTTGGACCATCCATTGCTAAAACTACGAGAAATCTTTTACTGAAATTACATGACCAAAAATCTGATATCAATAAACATAAAAGAAGATTAGCACTTAAACTATGTATATATATTACGAGTACTCCACAATTCACATCTTAAGGCCTTGGCAGAAAGAAAAAAGGCAATGCACAATAAATTCTCATATCATACTGAAGGAAGGACAAAGTAAGAACATGAATTTCAAAATAACGTAACAACTAAAAAAAAATGTAATAAAAAGATGGGTTAAACTTGAAAACATTCTTGTTTTTCAAGAAAATTAACATAAATAAAAGAAGCAATATATCGCTAAACAATTTATCAATGAAGAAATAACAAACATACAGAAGTAAAGATAACTGAAGTAGAACTTCATGCAAGACACAAAGTGCACACATAGTAATCCTTATAATTTTGTGATATATTAATAAAATAAAAATACTATTTTCAGATCTTTGGATTAAACTAAATGATGTTGTATCATCAAAATTATACCACTAATCCGGTTAAAAAATAATAGATTTCTTCTGTATCTACTGCGCTAAGAAAATGCTACTATTTAATCGTAGGTATCGCAATGTTTAGTTCATTGATGCCAATAGAAGGTATACAATTATCTTTTAATGCTCTTTTGCTCTCCATGTCCCCAAAACAAAACACTCAAGTGGCCGGACCAGAGCGCACTTGGCTCTGTGAAATAACACTCCAATAATAATCGAATCTATTCTCCACTATCTATTACTTGTGATGAAATCAGCTAATTTAACGTCGCCCGAAACAGAGAAATCCCTCTCAGGATCTAATGCCCATGATGAGATACTAAACAAAAACAAGCTACAGCCACTCAGTGAGATGCAGAGAGACATACGTGTGACACTATCATCGGCAATCAATTCGAAGTTTAAATGAAACTGAAGTTATTATTCATCATGAAACATACCAAGTAGAGTAGAATCGGCAAGAGTCAACGAAGTGAACGGTAAAAGTGAAGATTAAAGAGATAGAAGACTCACGTGAGCCGAGAGATCCGTTTGAAAGGAAAGGAGCGGTGAGATAAACGAGAAGAAGGGAATTGTAGGAATGGCACAGTTCTACAACAGCTCCTGGTGCTGACGTGTATTCTCACAGCCATGTAGATATTTGCTTATCCATACTTTCATGGAGTTTTAAATTAGGTCCTTGTATTTTTTGTTTTTTTATCAATCAACTCCTTGCTGATCGGTGCTAAAAATAACACTGTGGTGGCTGACCGGAATCTGAGCTTCTGTATCAGACGGCCAAGAACGGGAATTGAACGATGAAGACGATAAGGAGATAGAACACAAAGAAGGATTACTCTCTATCTTACACAAATCTCTCGTCAAACGATTGATGAGAAGGATAATTTACAAATATAGATACAGAATATGAATATATTACTCAGATTTAGCTGTATTACTCATAACTATGCTTTTGGACGGTGAGTTGAGAGTTGTAGAAGAGGTTGGCAGTGAAGGTGACAAGGTATAACATGGAAGCCTCCATTGTCGTGAGCTCCTAAAACTGCCAAGACCTCTCTTCCATCTGTATGTCAGATTTTTTTTTTTTCCAATCCATCTGTATGTCAGATAAAGATTAGAAGAATAGTCAAACCCAAATGCAAAGGCCCAGCCCATCAGATTAGTGAAATAGGAATTGATTCTTTTTACGAGTAGAAAATTCCATATGAAATATCCACATGGACACTTGAGATTTTGGGCTAAGGTGCCATAAGCAGCTTAAAAATTGCCTAAAGTAATCCGCACAACACTTAACATGTTGAAATATTTTTTGAAGTGCGTCAATAACTCTAAAGTACTTATTTTTTTTTTACAATTTTACACTTAACAGCTTAAATAATTTAGGATGTTTGATAAATTTGAAAAATACTTCAAGACCAAATAAATAGTTTATGGTTCTTGACATACTTAGAAAAAATATTTCAAAGTGCTCGATGCATTATAAAAAATATTTTATGGTGTTATATACAATACAAAATACTTTGAGACACTTGATGCGTCTAAAAACTACTTCAGAATGTTGGATGCATGTTAATCTACAATTTTTTATTTTAAAATCCATTGGAATATAAATTTAGATTTAAAAATTTTTATATGGACACTTGTTATTTTGTTATGCTTAGTCATCAAAATGCTTATGTAGTTATATATACTCTAAAATTTCATTAGGACATGGATTTCATTTCAAAGGCCAGAGTCATTTCAGTCAGCTTCCCAGATTAATTACATTTTTGCAATTAGAATCTCTTAGGAGTTAGGACTCAATGAAAATCAAGTATGACTTAAATGGCCAATTTCTTATTCTTACATTTGTCCAAGGGCATGTTTGACAACAACTTTTTAGATTTTAAGTGGTGGTGGTTTTAAAAAAGAAGCTCTGTGGCATAAAACTCTATTTGTGAAGAGCTTATTTTTTGTAGAGCTTTTGATTGAGAAGTAGCTTCTTGGAAGAAGCTTAAAAAAATAGCTTCTCAGAATAAGTTTTAAAAAGTCACTTTTATTACTGTCAATTCAAACACAAATTACTTTTATAATTTGACCTTTTTTTGTTTCCAAAAATATTTTTCAAAAATCACTTTAAAAAAAAAAGTCACTTCTTATACCGTTAATCCAAACGAGCTCTAAGATGTGAGGAAAAAGGTGTCTCCACTCTTCTTTCTACTTAATGTATTAACCATAAGATATTTTTTAATTAGTGAGATTTAATGCTATCTAATAATATTATAATTGTCAATTTTTATTATGTTTAATATTTTATAGATAATATTGAATCTCAACTATTAGATCATAATCTAATGATTAAAATATACACTGGAAAGAAAGTATAAACAAATGTTAGTAGAGACACTCTTATCCGTAAGATGTGCTGGCATTAGTTTTGGATGGAGTTAAGATTTGAATGAAAAATCCATCATTCAATCTCAATCTCCATCTCACTTTTTTAAAACAATATAGTACTTATGTGCGAGCGTGTGTTAGAAAAAGTCTATCATAAGTTAAAAAGTCAAGAGACCAAGCTTATTTCAAGTGGGGCACGAAATAGCAAATAAAGAAAAGCATAGGTGAGAACATGCGATATACCCATTTTATTTGAAAAATGGTAGAAACAATTTGTAACTTTATAAATTAGATTTGGGCAAAAAAAAAAAAAACAAAAACAAAAACTACATCAATTAGTTTTTTATAGCCCCTGTACACGATTAAGATCCACACGGTGACTCTATTCTGTGAAGGCCGTTGAACTACTCCGTCAGATCCAAAGCTACGCTTATTTCCTTCAATATATATACAGAGAGAGAGAGAGAGATATCAAGATAGCATTTGAACAGCTATATTGTCAATACATACCCTCCTTAGTAGCCTTTGCAATGCCTGACTATGCCCAATTTACCTTCTCTATTTGCAGAACTTCTTGAACCACAACCCAATGTTGAGGAATCTGAAGAAATATATATATTAGGAAATATTCTGTATATAATTAAGATTGATTAGGTTTGGTTCTCTATTATTCTGTAATTATGATTATATGTTTGCACATTAATTCTACGCGTCAATCTCCATATATAAATATGATTCCTCATATGTGAATAGATATGATATACTCTTATAGTGCTATCTTCAAAAATCTCTATATGGCTTAAAACAAAGTCTCCGTGCTTGGTTTGACAGGTTCTCTTCAGTAGTCAAAAAATTTGGGTTACTTCAGAGCAAATGTGACCATTCTGTATTCTATCAGCAATCAGATGCTGGTATGATTCTTCTAATGGTGTATGTTGATGATATTTTTATCATAGGAAGTAACGCCTCTAGAATCTCAGAGCTTACGGTCTTTTTTAATTCTCATTTTCAAATTAAAGACTTAGGTCTATTAAAATACTTTTTTGGAATTGAAGTTATGCGAAGTAAGAAAGGTAGTATTTTAACTTACAGGAAGTATGTTCTTGATCTCCTGAGAGAAATTGGGAAACTTGGAGCAGCACTAAGTAGTATCCCTATGATAACAAATCCATTTTTGGATATTGATAAACGTATACCATTTGATGAACTTCCTGATGATATGAAGAGAAAGATTGATCCAAAGAAGATAAAACCATTTGAATATCCTAAGAAATATAGGAGATTGATAGAGAAATTAAATCATCTCATAGTAACTCGTCCTGATATAACATTTATTGTGAGTGCTTTAAACCAATTTATGAACGCTCCTTATCACACCTTAAGTATAGACCATCTATTTGGTCACTTAACGTCCATTAGAGTCGCACTATTATGCGGATAAAGTAAAAACTGAAATTTTTGTTTCTGATGGTACCATTCATTTCCAAACATATTTATGGTCAAACATAGGTAATTTATAACTAATCGTAGAAATATTGTAATAATGTGTTTCCAAGTTTTACTAAAAAGTCCTCTAAAGATTCTACAGGGAAAAATAGTTCTATACATCAAATTCTTACATGTAAATTCTAAATAAGTCCTCTAGTACTAAACATAGTTCAATATTATTTTAATACAATTCCAGCAAGCATCTTTAGCATACATATAATAATTAAAATGTCATTCATCCTTGAACTTCTTTTCTATTCCTCTTTAATGATTCCGACCCTGGTTCATGGTTGTTATTGGGGGATGAGATTCTTGAGAATCCTAATAACAAGTTAACATAATACTAATATCAAACAAGCAAGCAATTATATGACAAGCATAAAATTAACATAGGGAGCTTACATGCTTTGTATGCCCTATGGCATCATCATCTTAATGCACCTTTCATAAAACACAAGCTATATCATTTACATGTTAAGAGTGCAAAATAACATAGTAGTCATCATCATCATGACAACAAGCAAAGCAAACATAAGCTCAATTAAACATACATGTACAATATCACAGAAAATGCAAGCAAGTAATGACATTAGAAATTATGTAATTATGCTACTTTGAACCTTAGCTTTAACTTTCTCCTTTGGCTTTTTAAATTTATGCCTTCTAAGGGTCTCTTCCACAAATTTCAAACCCTAATCAATCCAATAAGGTATAAACAACCAATAAGAACATTCATAAGTACTTAAATTGACTTGTTGGAATTTTTCACTGATTATGACCCTATTTTCCAAAAATCATATCTTCTATTCTAGACATCCAAATGATATGATTTTGGACTCATTTTAAACCTTAGGATGTCTACTAATATATCATCAAATTTCATAAGAAACGAAATTGGTTTGCTTTGTCAAAACATTACATGAAATTCACGAGTCAGAACTTATCATGACAGTTTCATGCTAACTTGTAAAATTCAAATTCACGAGTCAGAACTCATCCTGACAGTTTCATGCTAACTTGTAAAATTTATAACTCACTCTACAGAACTCCAAATAACATGGTTCCAAGTTCATTTTGAAGTTCTATATGTCTACTAATTCCTCATAAAATTTCATGGTCATACAAGGTCAGTTGAATACATTTTTGAAAGGTTTCTTTTCGGCAGTCAGTGATATTTCTCCAAAATTTATCCTAAACTTTCAAAAAATCATAATTCCTAATCCATAAATCCAAAATACATGATATAGGACTCATTTGAAAGCTTAGAATGTCTTCTTTCTCATTGCCAAATTTCAGGGGAAGTTGAGATCATTTACACTTTCAAATTATCACATGAAACAGACAGTTTTTGTGAATCCAAAACACAATTCCGGACTTCACTATTTTCTGTTTTATCATGTATTCTCTCGATTCTGGTCACACAACTCCACATATATATTCATTATTTCTTGCTCTGTTTTCTTTTCCCTCAAAATAACTCAGCGCATGCATTCTGATTCAGCAATATATATAAAACCAAAATAAACACATGCAATCATGAAGTGCATTGACTCACTTTCTTTTCTCATTCAATACCCGAAACACACACTTATATATATATCACCTTTGATTTCCCCTTACTATCTTACACACCCACACATACATATATATATTTCTATGGTTTCTATTTTCGGTTATACATATATACTCAGCATTTCTGTTTCTTTTCCTCAGAACCGAAGATGACACATATACTTTCTAATTCTATCGACCACATACCAAAACTGAAACATGCATTCTCTGATTTTGACGGCACATACCAGAACCGAAATACTCATACATGCACATTCGACTTTAGGCTTTTCAGATCCTACATGCATCCCATTATGCAAATAGAAACTGAAGCTTTGAGAGACTCACCTTTACAGTACTCCCACTCGAATTCTGCCTCTGTTTCCGCAGCAAATGGGAAACCGAAGAGCATGCATGCCACAAGCTCTCGGCTTACTCACGTTTTTCCTTGAGGAAAGATGTGGAATGGCTGAAGGATGGTAAACAAAACACCAAAGTCCCTCGATTTTCTCTCTCTCTTTTCCGTGGCAATGAATTGATGAATGAAGTGATTAATTGGGAGAAGAAACCGAATGGAAACGGCAGGGGAAATAATTTGAATCAATAAGGTGGTGGTTACAAGAAACCGAAATGAAATAAGTGAGGGTTGGACAATTAAAAAGGTGAAACTGAATGGATAATTGTTGCAGTATTTCCGTGGAAGACAATGGAATGGAGTGGAGTATTATATTATTAAATGCAGCTGTGATCCGTATAACAATTGAAGGCTGAATGGAAATAATTGTTTTGACTGAAATGCATGACAGCTTACTCCAACTGTAATCTTCCCTTTCGAACACGTGAAATACATAGGAAAAGAAGAATAAAAAAATATGAATAAATAAATGGGGATAAAATTGTGACTTGTAAGATAAATTTTCAGTAAAGCCGTTATATCGACTGTCTCTGAAAATTTCAATCTAATTTTCATTAGTCTCTAAATAATCCAAGAGTACTCTCCAATTTTTCTTAATTATTATTTCCAACATTTACTATTATTTCTAGAATTTTCCCGAATTTGGGCTCTTACCGATAAAATTTCAGATAGAAAATCCTAGAAATTACTCTCCATATTCTTTTGAACTGGAAATAATTTCATAACTCATTAAAACTCTTGGACTAATATTCCCTTCATTTAAATCACCTTTTGGAGGCCTTTGGATATTTTCTATATTTAATTCTAACTAATTCTTCCTCTTTTAATTAGCTAGAAATTCCCGTGAAGGATAGAAAAATCATCTTAATTTATTTTCCACCTTCTTTCATTCTCTGGGCCTCATAAACTTTATTTGGAGAATTTTCTTCTCATCCCTTGAATTTATGGAAATTTCATTTAATTAACCATAGCTAATTACTTTTTAATTAGCCATAAATAGCTATAATTGCTATTCAACTCGTATTTTCTTATTACTCTCTAGCTCTTAATAATTCTTAAGAAATTCATATCTTATATATGAAATTTAGGATGTTACATTTCTACTTCCTTTAAACAAATTTTGTCCTCAAAATTTAAAATATACTTCATTGGAAAAGTTCAGGGTACTCTTTCTTCATCTTTTCTTCCATCTCCCATGTTGTTTCTTCAAGCGTCAACCCTTTCCAAAGTACCTTGACTAGCAGAATTTACTTGTTTCTTAATTGTTTGACCTTTCGATCAACAATCCGCTCAGGTCTTACTTCAAAAGACAGGTTGTCCTTCAGCTTGATGTGATCATACTGCATCAAATGTTTTGGATCTGGATGATACTTCTTTAACTGGGATACATGAAATACATAATGTATTTGGCTTAGATTAGGGGGAAGGGCTAGCTTATAGGCAATAGGTCCAGCCTTAGCTAGAATTTCAAAAGGTCCTACATACTTAGGATTTAGTTTCTTCGTCTTGATAGATCGTCCTGCGCCTGCAATTGGGGATACTTTAAGGAACACATTCTCCCCTACATCAAATTATAACGGCCTTCTTCTGACATCTGCATAGCTCTTCTGTCGACTTTGGGCCGTTAATAACCTTTTTTTAATGATTTCAATTTGTCTAGAAGTCTGATCTACCAGATCTGGGCCATATATTCTTCTTTCATCAAGCTCAGTCCAGCATAGAGGAGATCTACATTTTCTTCCATATAGTGCTTCATACGGAGCCATTTGAATACTGGAATGATAATTGTTATTGTTTGCAAATTCTGCCAGTGGCAAATATGCATCCCAACTTCCTTCGAAATCAAGCACACATGCACGTAGCATATTCTCCAATGTCTGGATCTTTCTCTCCGTTTGACCATCAGTCTGAGGTTGGTAAGCCGTGCTAAATCTGAGAGTAGTGTTCATTTCTTTGTGCAATGATTGCCAAAATTTTGATGTAAATCGGGGATCCCTATCTGACATAATGCTACTTGGAATCCCGTGCAGTCGCACGATCTCTTTTATATACAACCTTGCCAACTTCTCCAGAGAATCTTTAGTATTCATGGCTAGAAAATGTGACGACTTAGTCAATCGATCGACTATGACCCATATCGAGTCATGCTTTGTGGTCGTAAGTGGTAACCTTACAAAAAAATCCATGGAAATGCTATCCCATTTCCATTCAGGAATATCAAGGGGTTAGAGCATTTCTGCTAATTTCTGATGTTCCACTTTTATTTTCTTGCA
>JBAGKO010000005.1:3879590-3892303 GCA_037177275.1 Acacia concinna | reverse complement strand
AGTTTAATGAGAAGACAGATTTTAAAAGGCCAATCAATCTTGAAGTTGGTATGAAGTTTTCAAACTTCAAAGTTTACCAACAGGCATTAAAGCAATATGCCATTGAAAATGGTATTGAGTTTAAGTATATAAAAAATGAAGCAACACGAATCATAGTGAAGTGTAAGCATAATTGTGGATGGGTTATACATGCATCAAGAACTCATGCTAGAGATGCTTTTCAAATTAAATCATTTCATCATAAGGAGCACAATTGTAGATGGGAAAGAGAAAATAAATGGGTGACTTCAGGTTGGTTGTTAGATAGATACATTGAACACATTAGAGACCAACCAAATTGAAAAGCAACAACATTTTCAAATCAAGTGTGAAGGGATTACAATGTTGAAATTTCAAAGTTTTTTGTGTATTGTGCAAAAAGAAAGGCGTTAGAACTACTTGAGGGTCAAGATGAAGAGCAGTTTGCCAAAATATATGCATATTGTGGAGCAGTAATGAAATTTGACCCAGGAAGTACAATGATGGTTAAGGCACAAGGGTCTTGATTCAAGAGGTTATATTTATGTCTTGGAGCATGTAAGCAAGGGTTTGTGGCAGCATGTAGGCCAATTATATGCTTAGATGGTTGTTTCTTGAAAGGTAGTTTTGGAAGGCACATTTTATCTGCAGTTGGAAAAGATGCAAATGAGAACATGTACCCTATAGCATACGCCATTGTAGAATCAAAGTGCAAAGATAGTTGAAATTGGTTCATGACATTGCTATTTGAGGACATTGGCTCATGTCAAGACAAAGGATGGGTTGTGATGTCAGATATGCAAAATGTACAACATTTATAGATATATTTATTTTATTTTTATTTTGTACTAATAATAATTGATTATTGAATATTTATAGGTATATTAAATTAAATTGCAGGGGTTACAAGAGGTGCTTAAGGCAATGGAATGTGAGCATAGGTTCTGTGTTAGGCATTTATATGCCAATTTTAAACTTAGATTTAAGGGGGGAAATTTGAAAGATGAGCTCTGGAATGCATATAGAGCAACAATTAAACAAGAATTCAATTATCATATGAAATTGCTAAAAGAGCTTGACCCTAGTGCTTTTTGTTGGTTAGATAAGTATGACCTTAGGCTTTGGAGTCATACATTCTCAACAAATGTGAAGTATGACATTGTACAAAACAATATTGCAAAGACATTCAACTATTTTATATTGGTTGCAAGAGACAAGCCAATCATCATCATGTGTGAAATAATTAGAAGAATGCTAATGAAAATAATGGTTGCAAAGAGGGAGGGCATGGAGAGATCTCAGAATGCAATATGTCCTAGAATTATTGGTAAGATCCAGGGTGCAAAGATTGACTCCCACAATTATATATGCTATAGGTGATAAGAGGTTTGAGCTAGATAGTCCATGGAAGAGGGAAGTGGTAGATCTTACCACAATAACTTGTACATGTAAGGCTTCGGATTTGACTGGCATCCCTTGTGGACATGTTGTGGTTGCAATTTATCATATGAAAGGAGTACCTGAAGACTATGTCTCTACATATTACAGTAAAGATTCATTTACAAGAGCTTATGCTTTAACTATAGGTGCGGTGCCAAATGAAGCCACAATTTACCATGGTTCCCTTACAACCCCTAAAATATAATAGGCCACCTAGTATACCTAAAATACAAAGGAAAAAAGCTCCAGACGAGCAACAAAACCCATCAAAGATAAGCAAAAAGGGTGCTACCACAAAGTGTGAAAATTGTGGGAAAATGGGTCACAATGCATGAGGTTGTAAGGCTCCCCTTAATCCTTAAGAAGAAGAAGAAGAAGAAGAAGGATAATGTTGCATCAAGCCAAATGGAGCATACACTTGTATTTTTCTTAACTATAAAATTTAATTTAATTTAATTTAATTTACACTTGTACTAAGTAGAATAATAACTCTTTCTTTTGTTATTTATGCAGGATAGCCAAACTCCTAATACTCAAACCTCTAACTCATCCTTGCTATGAAGAAGAATAAAATCTCCTATTAACAATGGTTGCAAATTTTCTATTACAAAAAATATTGTAGAATTAATTTTCGTAAAGTGTTTACTTATTTTTCATGGGACAATTATGCATTGATACCATTAAAATTTTGTTCTCATTGTAAACGTTTAAACATTACATTTGTTAGAGGATAATTAACCCTTGATTAGTAATGCATATTCTTTTCATGATTAAGAGGTTCAACGTTTTATTTCTATATTCTAGTTTTTGCCACAAAAAAGCTATTATAATTGAAAAGGATAATAAAATTTTTAATAAATTTATTAAGAAGATATAAGTAAATACATTTAGTTTTATGTTATAGATAAAATTTTTAAAGGAGTTAAATTTATATTTTAAAATCTTAAAGGGTTATTTGTACCTGATGAAATTTTAGGGGGTTATTAGTAACTGATTAAAGTTTAGGGGGTTATTTGCAACTCATCAAATGTTAGGGGGTTATTTGTAACTAGTCAAAGTTTGGGGGGTTATCTGTAACTACCAATTTACATAGGATACCACGTAGGATGCCACTTGTCTCCTATTATTCTAATGTGGCAACTTCCGTTATAAAAATAACAGTTATTAACGGCAAGGTGCTTAATATAAAAAAAAAGGTTATGGGAGTTCAATTTAAACTTTAGAAGGTTAGGAGGCTATCTGCAACTGACACAAAGTTTAGGGGGGTTTTGTATAATTTAGCCTTTCTTTACAAAAAATTATAAGTAGGGGTTTGAGCTCAACTCAAGTTAAAGACATGATAAAATCTTTATTCTTCCTAAATTATATTGATATTGGGTAGAGATGAGTTGTCAGTTACCCTCAAACATTTATCTAGACACTTTAGAGTTAAAATGTCTCTTCCATCCAACACTGCGATGGGGCATTGAATCTCTTGCTTTTTTAGTGGGAATTTGCAATCTTTACCATTAAGCTTGACAATGAGTAAGAAAATTTGTTTGATTTTATTTGTTAAAGACATTAATAATTGTAAGGCCACATCAAACATCATCCTGTCTGTTGTAAAAATTATAGAATATGGATGTCCATAAGCTCCCAACTCTTGCCCTTTTATATGTTTTACTTCATAATCTCACTATTAGGTAGCTTTTAGGAGTGTTTATTGTCATAACTCAAAGGTTACCTATTGCACACACTTATGAGAATTCATTTTGTTATTTATTCTATATAACTCTTTGTTGATGTTGGAGGCCTATAAATAGAGGCTCTGCAATTCACATTATAGGAATCTCAAAGGATCAAGACATTGGTCACTCTTTCTCTCCAATTCTCTCTTCTTCTCTCATTTCAATCTCTTGCATTTTCCTAATTTCATAACAGTTTTGTAATATTTAGAGTGAGATCATTCTTTTCACATAACCACAATAAAGTTTTAAAAAAACTAAAAATGAAATGGAGAGATCATTCTGTTCTGGCATGAAGAGAGAAAATGAAATGGGGAAAGGAGCTGGAGACTAGAGTGTGTGTGAAAAACGAAGGCCTTGGAGAGAGAAAAATTAAATGGGTGAAGGAAGTTAATGACCGTTGGATAAGTTGGATAAATAGCTTTCATCTATTTTTTTTTTAAAAAAACAACTTATGTAATAAAAGCCCATTGACTTCTTCCTCTTATCCAAACAAGCTTTAAATGAAAAGTAACTTCACTTTTAATGAAAAATGATTTAATGGAGTTCCCAAATAAGTAGAGAGAGAGAGAGAGAGAGAGAGAGAGAGAGAGTGAGTTGTACCAAGTCTAGATGATCCGAAAGAATATTAAAAAAGTCTTATAGCAAATTTAACTATAGAAAAAATCTTTAGGGTTAAGAGTGATATAAATTCTAAAATGTGAAACTACCTTACTGCCCTTAGTGATTAAAACAGAAAAAGAGAAGTGTTCTTTTAACATGTCTATATGCCTATTTTCATATGTTTATGTGCCTATTTTGATAAGTAATACATGGATAGATGTTTGTGCCTATTTTAACAAATTATATGTTAATAAATGTATGTACTTATTTTAACAATTGTATGTATCGATTTTGTCAAATTATATATTGGTAAGTATATATGCCTATTTTAATAAATTTATATGCTTATAATGACAAATTATACATTAACAAGTGTGTTTGCCTATTTTAACAAGTTACATACTGACAAGTGTATATATTCGTTTTGGTAAGTACGTTGTTTTTCTTTGAAACTATGGTTTTAAAAGCTGTTTTTTAAGTCGAAATAAAACTTCTCTCACATACTTACTTCATAAATTATAAAAATTATTTTAAAAAATTAATCCAAAGACACCTTATTTATAGGGATCCACAAAGTGCCTGTTACGCATAAGGTTACAAACCAAATTTCAAAGCACTCGCGACACAAGACAAAAATAAATGCATAGGTACTTTTTATTATTATTCTTCTAATCTTATTTATATATATATATATAGAGGGCACTTCCAACATTTTTCACACAGATTAAGAAAAATCTTAAATTTTATTAACTTTATCATAAGATTCAACAATTTTTCAACTCTACCTCTATTTAATATATATAATACCAAATAAAAATAAAATCAACACATTAATAAATAAGGGTAAAATTATACATTTAGATTAAAATTTTAATGAGGTGTTTTATATATGTGATAAAAAAAATTTTCTTTCCTGCCCAAAAGAGTATCTTGATACATATATAAGATTCTTATTCTTGATACATATATAAGATTCTTATGACATCCAATGATAACAAACAAGTTATAAGATAATTACTATATGTTTCACAACGAGACATAACATGATGATTTCTTTTACACGCCAGCTTCGTATCGCGCCAACTCTGAGGACACTTTTATTGTTTTGAAGGGTAATTTGATAATGGGTTCGTGATCATGAGACAAGGTGGAGTCACCTTTTTCTCCTTTTTTTTCCTTTTCTTGGAACACTTGCGTTGGTATTCCCATGCCATTTTTACAGCTTGATCTAAGGCCTAAATTAATAATCTCAAATCTCAAGTGTCTTTTGGGAGCGGTTAACAAGAGTAATTTTTTAAAAATTGCTTGTCCAGCTCACAAGTGTCTTGTGAGTATGGTGCCAGAAAGATAAGTCAAACTCGTCAGTGTCAGTTTAGATTAATTTTTAAAAAATAACTTTTATATGATTTTACTAAATAAATTTTGTGTCAGCTTGCTGAAAGAACTTCTAAAACCACAATTTTAGAACTTGTCAAACAACCACATTCATGAAGTATAGACAATTAATTTCTTAAGTTAGCTCATTCCAAGAAATTCATGAGAGTTAGGATGGTCTAAAAAGTGAGTTGTGTGAATCTATCCTGAATTACTAATATAAGCAATTAATTTTAGATAAATTTACAAAAATAACCATTAAGTTCTTATTAAAAGTATAACAATAACTATAGACTTTATCAAATATGTTAAAACCGTTAAATCATTGTAGTACTGTTAAGTTTTTATAAGGGGTTATTGTAACAAAGTTAACAGTTTACTACAATAATTTAATGGTTTTACACCATTTTTTAAAATTTATAGTTATTTTTATTCTAAAAATATTCCATAGTTCTTTTTTTAACTTTTAATAAGAATTAGATAGATATTTTTACATCTTAACTATTAATTTTAATCTTTAAGAAAAGTTAGGGGATGAACCGTGAGGTGCCACGCGTCCACGTGAAGGATTAGTACTCACGAAGGGTAGAGAGGCGCGAGCAATTTAAAGCCCATCATAACGGATAACCGAAAGAAGATAATGAACAATCACACACAAGCATGGCGCTTCGTTCTTCATCACTCTCAGTTCTCTCTGCAAATTCAATTCCCAAATTCACTTGCTCTTACTTCAACCCTAGATTTGTATCAGTTCATGAACCACTCAAATTGCAACAAGTTTTGAGAATTCGAAGCAGCCCCTCGTCGACCAGGTTGAATGCTGCGGGCTTTGCTGAGATCGAACCGGATATCAATGAAGATCCCCTAGATCGTTGGGAAACTAATAGCATTAGCTCTGTATGTTTTAATCCACAGTTTTTCTCTATACATTGGGGATAGCACATTGCAAGTGATTATTGGGATTTGGGGATTATCTTGTTTGGGTTTGATTTTGATTTGTATTGGGACATATTTCAGGAAGATTTCAAGTACGGAGAGTACGATGGGCACCACACTTTTTACGAAGGAGAGAAAAAAGGTAGATTTTTTTTTTTTTTTGTGTAATGTTTACTTTAATGTTGGCTAACCTACTGAATATTTCTGCGCTTCCATATTTTTATCTTTCTTTTTTATGCTATAAAGAATTTGGGGAAAGTGTTGTACGTGTACCCACGTCTCACATGCGGTGATACTCATTTTAGAGAGTTGTGTCACTTGAAATCACTTTTGAGCTCTAGCACCATGTTCATGTGACCTTATGCTTCCAACTGATGAATATGGTTTAATGCAGGATACTTAGCTTTATCACAGTTGATTCAAACACATGATATTTTGTGTTTTGGTATTCTAGTTGCAACACTTTGAAGGAAAACTTTAATCTTATTGATGCTATGCAAAATTATATGTGTAGAAAATTTCAGGAATTAGCCTATGCTGATTACAGCCAAAAATTCGACTAATGAGTCGAAGGAATTAGGGAATCTCCTTAGGAGAAAGGAAAGAGAAGCAAAACAATAAAGGCAAACAATCTATTCAAATATACTACTATTGAAAATTATTTATGCATATTAACATTCCCTAGAAAGACAGAACATATATAAATGTAAATTGAACTGATTTATTGTATCCACTTCCATAAAGTTTCCCTTCAACCATAACTTTAAGATCCCAGTTGGAGTTTGATCTGGGTCTGACTGAGTAGTACTGAATCTTCAATTGTGTTTTTTTCTGCTGCAATGCATCAGTGCCAGTTAAAGATAGATTGATTTGTCAAGAATCAGGACCAATTCCTAGAAATTTATCATGGACAGATATCATTAGTTAAGGATGAAAGCAAATAATTCGCTTGGATAGTTAAGTCAAGCACTGATGGCAAGAGTTTGTCGGAACACGCATCGATTCTGGGGTACAGCAGAAATCAGTGTTAAGATAGTAGAAAATGGTATGGTTAATATTAGTGAGAACCATAATACATTATTATAATACTTCATCTTAAGTACTCTGATTAAGGAAACGGGCAGCTTCCATTATTCTTTATGGCGGAGAAAGACTAGGTCCTGATTGAAGGCAACTTTTGGTGGCTAAACTAATAAGGGCTCATTTCAGGAACATTTTGGGGTTTACTTGCTGAAGAGATAGCAGCAGCAGAACCCCCCACAGGATTTCAAGGTGCGATTCCCCTATGTCTTCATTAGTTTACAATTTTCAATATGCTAAATATTTAGGTGAAGTTCCTCAAAAAAATGGTTCATTTGTACTCCAGTCCTTAATGTATGACATAATTGGGGAGTTGATCATAGTCTTAACTCTTAAATTTAAGACCTATTTCTCATATTTATCATTCTTTTCCTACCTTACCCATATTAATGTTTCCTCAATAATAATCAAGTAAGAAAGAAATAAAAGGAATTGAGGAAGATGATTATGGTGTTTTAAAAAAATCATGTCATATTAACTAATTTAACTAAATTCCTTTATTAGTCTAATCAAATTAGATAATTAGGTCTTACGTTAAGGATTGGAGTATATCACTACTTTATTAAACAACTCATCAATAGTAAACACCTAAGAACCACACTCGAGATTTTTCCATTTGAAAATCCCAACATGTTCGGATAAGAGCTTTTGTTTCCATTTCTTTGCAGGGCTTATTTCATGGCTTTACCCTCCAGCCATTGTTGCTGGGATTTTCTTCCATGTTCCGGTAATTTTGAATTTTAAATTCAATAACACACTTGATAATGTGTTCCATAGCCGAATCAAAGGCCAATCTGCCACGGAATAACAAGCAATGTTACAGTTAACTTTGCTTAGAAATAATCACATTCATCATGTCTCTTTCAGGGGGAGTACTTATACATTGCAACAGGTTTATTCACAGCAATATTCTGCATCATTGAGATGGATAAACCTGATAAACCTCACCACTTTGAACCTGAGATATACAATTTGGAAAGGGGAGCTCGAGATAAGTTGATCAATGACTATAATACCATGGACATATGGGATTTCAATGAGAAATATGGGGACCTTTGGGACTTTACCATTAAGAAGGATGATATAATGACAAGATAACTGTTTTGTTTATTCGCAAGTATGAAATCATACTAAATTTGTTGTTTCGTTTTCTCTTCTCTTTTCCCATATGAGCCTGTTACTGTTTTGACTAGGGGCTTTCTAGCTGTATAGTTTTTGTTTTTGCTGTATTATTTATTTAGTACCCCAGAAAACCCAGTCAAAATATACTAAATTCTCAAGTGTCAAAGTTAATGTAGACTTGCAGTATATGCAAGGAAAGGAACCTCCTTAGCCTTTTTCCTGCTTTTGGATGCATTCCATGAAAAGCTGGTCATGAACTTTGATATTTTGCAGAAACTAACATTGACCAACAAGAAATTATTGCTCTCGTCCTAAGGCAATTCTAATATGTTTCATACACATCAAGGAAAAACTTAACCTTTTTTAAATTTAACAACTTCTGAGTACCTTATAAATAAGACCTAAATAGTGTATTCATATGAAAACTTTAAGAGAAAATGGCATTCAGGTCTTAAAGATCAAACAAATTTGAACAAAAGTCTCATAGGACTTCCCCTATTAAAGAAGCCCTTAGGAACTTTATTGATAATTAGTTTAATTACTAAATTGCCTCTGCCCTCATTCATTCATTGATAAGTCCATGTGCTTTTTTTGACAATATGGTCTATCTATTTTAACAAAAATATTCAATTTGATGAATTCATTCCATGTAGTTGTTTTGATAATGTGATATGCCTATTTTGACAAATATATTCAATTTGACAAGTTCATTTTCCTTTTATTTGGACGTGGATGTTTTGACAAGTCCATATGTCTACTTTGACAATGTGATTTGCCTATTTTTAATGAATGGGGTAGAGAAGTAATTTAACAATTAAATTTAATATCGGTAAAATCCCTAAATAACTCTTTAATAGGAAAAATTCACATGGGACCTTTTTGCAAATTTGTTTGGTCCTTTAAGCCTAAATGTTATTTTTCTAAAATTTAATTATGTAACTTATAAATAGGATATTGAAATAAATATTTTCTCTATTTCATAAATAGGACCTACAACGTTGAAAATGCTTGCATTTTTTTATGAGGTAGTTTGAAGCAAATACGAGGTAGTGGTTTGAATAGTATTTTCATATTAAAAATTTAATGACGTGACTTACCTCATGAATAGGACCTTGAATAGCATACCAAAATGCTTGCATTTTTCTATGAGACAGTGTGAAGAAAATATGCAAAATCTTGAAATATGTGCATTCATCGTTGAGAAGGACTAAGAAGTTCAAAAAAAAGGAACAAAGTTCTTAGATTCAAACCATCTCATCATTATCTAGTAAGAAACAAAACAGTAACTAATGGTATAGAGCTTCTGTTTCAAACATCGAAAAAGATATTTTAAAAAAAAATTGACCTGGTCAATAACACAAAATTATGAATTCTTTATGTAATTGTTATTATTTTCCAAAATACCTTTGTAATAATTGATGGCTGATGATGGATTGCAACTTACCCAGTCACTATGTAATTAAGAGAAATGAATTGTATGAGACAGTCAAGGTCGTCTTTAGTGCATATTATAATTCAGTGCTCAAGGTTCAATTTTCCTTCTGAAGTTATCATGACTGAATAGATATTTCTCCCACATAAAGCTTTATTGTGTGTTTTTTTTTATAAAAAAAATGTACTCATGTGATTCTAATTGAGGGGTTGCTTTAATTCGGAATGTAAAACATTGATCTATTTACCTCCTAAATTTATAGATGTTTGAGAAAATTACACTGAGGTCCCAAATAAGAGAATATAGATCAAAGAGATCCCAAAATAAAAAAAAATATTATTGTCAAGTTCTTAATATAAGAAATTTATTATTGTTAAGTCTCCTATTAACAACTCTAAGATTTAATAGTAATTAATTTCTATTTTAAGACCTATTTGATGTATATTCTCTTATTCAGGACCTCAGTATAATTTTCCCTGTATGTTTTCAACCTACCTTAAATAGAGAGGTAGTTTTCTTTTCTTTTCGTTTTTTTTTCACAAATAGAGGTAATTTTTGGTCAAAACAAATAGAGGTAAGACTGATTTAGCTAGTTTTTAAATATGTATAAATTAATTATTTAAATTTTGTATTTAAGACCAGTATTTAATTGAAAAGAAGATAAGTATGAAACTAATTATGACCCTCTTTTTCTCTCCACTTAACTAGATTTTTTTTTTTTTTAATATGGCCCATCCAATACGTTCAAACCATTACACGCTGCCAATGTTGAAATTTGAGCACCAGCTGGTCAACTTGACTTTGCTGCCACCTTATCCTTTATTTCACGGCATTCCTGTCACCAGAATCCATAGGCCATAACTTTCAAATCCACGTCCTTGTTGAAGAAATAAAAGTTGTCTTGTCATTAATGACATATTCACTGTTGGTTTTAATAATTATTTGATGTCAACTGCTCATTATAATATTTAATTAATTTTTTTAAAGAATATTTAAAAAACTAATTATATTCCTTAATTACATTATATCTTGTATTTTATTATATTACATATTTATTCATAAATTAAACAACATAATTTTTAAAAAAAATGTGTGTTCTAAAGTAATATAATTAATTTTTTTAGAATTCTTTAAAAAATAGTTAATCATTTCTTATAATTAGAATCAGAGTATTTTGCTAGTTAACAGAAAGTGATACTGACAATTACCTCCTTTACTCCATTCCAAAATATAAAAAATATTTAAAAAATGTCTTGTATTTTAATTTTTTTTTTTAATTTTGTCATTATTTAATACTAATGTATTAATGTTTGTATTGATCATAAAAATTATTATTCCTGAAGAGAGGGGTTAGGGAGAGAGAAAGTGATAAACTTTAATAAAAGTATTATCTCTCTTATTTTATATCTCTATATTAATAAATATATTTTTTTAAAAAAGTTACAATTATAATATACTTATTATACATAACTATTATTTTAAATTAAAAGATTTAATTAAATATCTTTTATAATTTAAGACCTATGGAATATTAAATTATTTTTCACCTATCAATTAGCCTCAGCTCAGATGACACTTGCCCCTTTTTCTGGGGAAGAGGTCACAAGCGCAAGTGTGGGGTGTGTTTTTCACTCAATTAATATTTTAAAGGAATTTATTTAGAACATATCAACCTCTTTTTTTCTTTTTTATTTTAGTTTCTTTTCATCTTGCATCTTCACTTGTATTAAAAATTGAAAATTAAACTGTTGATATTTAATATTTTATAAAACTATGTTATAATATTACATAAGAGATAAAAATTAATCTCTCAAAATTTGATCTAGACATTCCAAAAAAATATATAGTATTTATTTTTTGTAAATATAAACTATTTAATAATTAAAAATAATAATTTTATAAAATATTAAATCTCAACCATTCATTCATTTTTTTTAAGATGTAAATCCTATTTAACCTATAATCAATAACATATGGTATTCTCTAAATAGGACCTGAGATGCAATTTAAGTATAATATAAAAAATATAACAAGTTATATTTTAGCTGAAAATAGTATAACTCATTCATCAAATGTTATCCAATACACACAACTTCAATAATTAAAGATGTGGGAAAGGGGAAAAATAGGATGACTCGTTCCTCTATATTCATTCATATTCACAAATCATGCTTTCATATATGTGTGAGTGTGTTTGTTTCTTTTCTAGCGTATGAAAGGGTTCTTTTTATCCCCTCCGTGAGGAAAAGGGCAATCTAATTTGTAGCATGTAATGTAATGCATCACATAACTTGTGACATGGGCCACGTTTTACTTGGAAAAATTTTGTTAGTTAACTTAGGGTCTGTTTATATGAGATTTATTAGAAGTGATTTATTTTTGTAAATGTCTTATTAGAAGTGTTTTTAGAGAAAAAAATAAGTTATTAAAAGTGGTTTGTGTTTGGATTATATTGTAAAAGTGATTTATTTTTAAACTGAAACATGTTTGAATGATAAGTCGAAAAGTGACTTATAATTAATTTTTTTAAAGAATAATTTTGTTTAAATACAAGTGTGTCATGTATTTGAATTTTGATAATTATTTAATATTTTGAACGAGATTTTTCTTTCCGCATTATCCCTATTAATGCTGTAAAAAAATAACAATAATAAAAACAATAAAATACTTTCAATTGTTTATTTCTAATTAGATAATTTATCCCTAGCAAGTTGGTATATGATTGTCCTTATTAAATGAGGTTTTAAAGAAGATAAAAAAAAAATACAATAAGCCTGATTTGAATATTAACTACATGGGTAAAATGGCTTTTTTAATCAAATAGAATTAATAAAAAAAATATTTAACGAAATATAATATAAAAAAAAATATTTAAGCAGATACAACACTCAAAATCGTGCTTGACAAGAACGATTTGTACAAATCGTGCTTGACAAGAACGATTTGTACAAATCGTTCTTGTCAAGCACAATTTTCGTGTAAAT
>JBAGKO010000005.1:3864376-3879490 GCA_037177275.1 Acacia concinna | reverse complement strand
GGCAGGTAGAGATTTGTCACATTCCAATAAACCTAAACCTGGTTGCAAATAACCTTGGGAAAAGAGCACTCGATATGGAGCTTGGATTCTACTTGGTAGATAGGCTTAACACTGACTTGGTTCTCGTGGAATCGGGTTAAAAATAGCATTTTTGTTTATGTTTGTTTCTTAGCTTTCATCATGTATCCAAAAAATATAAAAGAAAAATTGTTTTAGGTAATTTATATGTTCAAAAGAGTATAATCCAAGTCAAAATTTTTTAGGAAATGGGAAAATAATATTGTTGAGATCAGACAAATAAATATTCCTAAAGTTGATTTAAATGATTGCCATGTGGGATAAGTTGAATCTTTTGAGGTCGCATATTTGAAAAGAAATCTTATGTATAATGGATTTGATAATGGAAAGAAATATTTGTGAGATATTATAGGAAACAATTCAAAGATTTATAAGATCATGATATTAAATTTAAGCTTTAGAAATATTAAAGTTACTTATATTATAATAATAAATAAATAAATACACACCATATGAGAAGAGAGAGATTTAGTAGCCTATATATAGGTGATAAATTAGAATTGAGGTAGGTTAAAGAACTTTTGTACTAACCTAGGGCAGCCTTGGTAAAACAACAGTGAATGAACGTTTGATCAGAGTGAAATTTGGTTAGTGTGTGCGGGACATCCAAATCGACATTTTCAATGGTTGGATCGTCTATTGTTTATTGAACTCTTGGGTTGAACTTGGAGATTGGATTCTTGTGATGGTTTTGCTTTGGCGAGAGGTAACCACTTTCTTCTTGTTGCACATGCTTATGACATACTTATGAGTGGTTTTAAATATATACATAACATAAATTTGCAATTGGTTTGTAATATATAATGTGAAGTTATTTTATTATTGAAATTGTCTTGTAGAACTTATTTTATGAAGCAATGATTATAATATAATATTATACGAATTTAATGTTGATTTATGATATTGAAAATTCTCTTGATTTGTGAGTCGATAATGGAATGTGATGATTTATAATTATTATATTTGTTAAGCATAATTATACCTCATGAGTAATTGATATGAGAGGGGTGGCAGATGTGGATATTGATGGGAGGTTGATCTTTATGGGAGGTTATTTTTAGAGGAAATAAGGGGGTGGAATTATTATACAAAAGAGGAAATAAGGTGGTGGGCTTCCAGGTGTACACTAATTAGTCCTTTGGCCCATTGTGTTTAATAGGGCATTGACACTCCATGGATGTATTGGGGGAACTCATGATCCACTCTTGTGCTCTGTGGATTTTGACTGATCCATATCATTTTATCAGTGAGCTTGTGGAATTCAACTACCAGTCATATAGGTGATTTTGCAAAGTGTTGCTGTTCTACCAAGGAACTTGTTCCTCAACAAGTTGGATGGTTTCAAGATTGTTATTGGAGATTTTGCGAATCTGTTCATGGGAGTACTCAAAATGCCAGGTAAGCAAGGAAGTATATATATGTTTTAGGGATATCCTTGTCTCACACACACACGTGTTTAATATTGTTTGTTGAATGCATGGTTTCATCATTAATTGTTTTAGCAATGATAAGTATGATAAATTATATAAGATATTTGAAAGTTTCTCCAAAGCCAATATTTTTTATTTTCATTCAAAAAATTTATTTTAGCCATTCTTTTTTATAACAGGGAAATTATTTCAATCATTCCATCTATTCATTATAAAAATAAGAGGTTGTGTAATAACAAAGAAGATATATTTCTTACAAATAATGAGATTAATGAGAGAAATATGACAATAATTTTATAACAAAGCTTGAAAACAAGCTTTATTCAAGTGAAGACAATAGTACAATCCCAATAAATCAAACATATGTTTGTTACAGCAAACAATTCGTTGTGCATTAAGATAATTATAAATGATTTGATGTTATGTAATTTTTTTTATAATCTTTTTTTTACTTTTAATTTCAATACATTTTCTAATTTTCATATTGTATTAATTTAAAAATATTTAAGTAAAATTAGCGAGTAACATTTATTAATTTTGACATTTATTATAAACTTTCAGCTGAAAAATGTGTTATTCGTCTTATTAATTTCTTTATCCCCCCTGGTTCTATTCGACAGTGAAGGAAGCTTCAAAATTTTTGGCATTACATATAAAAGAACGCAATGCTATTAACTATCAAGATGGTCTGAAGATGTTGTTTAGAGGAGTAGAAAAAATGTTATTGGGAGAACTGAATGAATGGTGTTAGAAATATTTTTCCTGAGTTGAATTTGGAAGGATTTCCATGTTTGAAAGAATTGTCCATCGTAGGTAACTCTGAAATTGAATGCATCGATCATTGATCCAAAGAAGTTGCTAAATCTTAATGACAGATTGGACAAATTAGAGAACATCATGAAAATAAGCCACAACACTAATCTTAGCGGTGCCTCTTGTTAATGGTAGATCCAAGATTGTTACAAAATTTGATAGATCTTTTAGCTCTTACTTGTCCCGTGTAGATCCAATTAGCAGCAACACCTACAAATAATAAAAAGTGATCCGAGTCGTGCCCTTAGATACTATCTTTAAGAGCTATTTCGTGACTACCGGTAGATAAGACGTGGCACTCCCCAGAATTAAATGAACCCTTCATGAAAACAAGGTGAGCAAAACTATGGAAGATAATTTAACTCAGAAAGCATAAAAGTATATTAGAGGAGGAGTACTTAAAATTTAAGAACTAAGTGAGTATCCCTCTTTTATTTTTCTCACATATATATAGCCTAAAACAAGCTTTAACATTATGAAAAATTTTAATATCCATTAAAAGCCAAAAAGACCTAGGGAACATCAATTCATCCGTTTTGCTATTCTATCTTTTTGTATCCATTAAAAGCCAAAAAAGAGACGTTGAGAAATGAAACTTTGTAAATAAATCAACCAGTTTTGCTATCTCATGAATGCCACCGTTATCATTTTTTTTTTGTTTATTAAAATGAATATATTTAGAGCATTTAAGCCAAAAGATAGAATCAATTTAAAAGACTTAAATGCCAAACGTCTTTTTTCTTTTTGAAGATAGCATTTGAATAATTGGCTCTTAAAATTGAAGAATTAAACATTATTTCTATGATTAAAATTAGTAATAAATGTATTAACAAATATTCATAAAACTAGTTAAATATTTTCTAATGAATATGAATTTGCCCAGAGGTCTCTGATAAATACACCTAGTCCACTTCTAACACACATATAGAAGAAATTGCCAGATTTCTATGTGGCTGAACATTGTGCGAGTTTACTTCTCATCTTAACTTATTTAATTAATAGTCCAAGATTACTTAATACTTGGACCTCCACAATCCCAAACAACGTGGGACTTGTTCCTTATTATATACCCACTAATTATTTCCAATAAACCCTCACATGTGTCAAAAGGAATACCATTATGAGTTACACACATGAGTATAACCATTGTATCTGGTGGTCCTTTGAACTATGAACCAAACCTAGACAGATAACACTTAGTACACAGAGATGTTAGTGAAGCATGCTTCTATGAACCAACAAATATTGGATGTGTACTAGAGGCATTCAGAGTCAGATTATATCCCCACATTTTTTATGTTAATGTCGGTTTTTGGTGTTAAAATGGCCATGCGTGTGCCTAGTGCATAACAAATGCTCTAGAGATTTTGTCATTATCTCATAAGAGTGGCCCCACTCCACATTCGTAGAGGTGATTTCATAAAATGTGCTTGCAATGAGCACACCATCCCGTAGAATTATAAAATCATTAAGAACTTTCGTTCAGTCTCACCAAAATGCATTCTAGCACTTTCTCGTACCATAGGAAGGGACTAGCAACTTATTTAGTGCTAGCAGAACTAACAAACGACTTGTTTTTACCCATATGAACCTTCTTCATGGGATCACCAATCACAAAGGTTGGGTTGACTATCGTTGTTAATTTCAAATCGGCTTTAGTCCCATTCCCCTCGAAGTTTCAATAATTATTTTCTTCTCCAGGGGTTTTGTTAACGGATCCGTAGGTCAACTTTTTGACCCCACAAAATCAATTGAGATAATTTCACAATTCTTAAGCGAGCTTATTCACAATTTATCTCAAACAATTTCCACATATATCATTGTTTTTTTTACAATGACTATTGCCATTTGGCAATCTCAATTCATCGACTCTTAGTGCCAGTTATTGCAGCTATCTTCAGAGTAATAAACTCTTACTCATACAATATTTTAATTGTGGCTACCAGTGGATTTTCTCATATAAAACCGAAGCTCAGTTAACATCTGTATATCTCAATACAATGGGAATCCACTATATATTATACCAATATTTATGGTATCCCTTGACTATTTCACTCTTCTCATAAGAGTTTATATATGTCTAATCTCTATATAGCACAAGCTATATTACAGGGATTAACATCCTTTTATGCAACAAATTCTTCATAATTTGTGCATACCTAAATTGAGTTGCAAAGTCACTTCAAAACTATGTTAGAATCATAAGGAATATTTCGTAATGTTTCTTAAAACCAAACTCCAAAAAGATTCCTCAATATCATATATAATCACTATTCCTTTATGATTTTAACAACCAAACTAACATTTGCTTCATGCGTGCTTTCGTATTAAATTTTGAAGCAACATAATACTAATTTTTCACGTCATTACAACTCAATAATCACAATAATCATACACACTTACCAAGATAAATATGCATACATAAACCATAAAAATTTAAAAACACATTTATCTCTACACTAGATAAATAATAATTAAATTTTTATGTTATCATCATAAGCTTGTTTCAAGCCATACCAAAATTTTCATAATTCATAAAATTTTCTACTTGTCACAAAATTTGCCCTCAATGACAAATAACAAGGCCTCTACTCAATTTTAAATCACAACTTAACATTTATCAAATTATGAGGCTAGTAATAATATAACTTTAAAATGTACAAGGTACCCCACACAAATTAGGCACCCCCACACTTTCAAATAACTCAAATTATTTTCACATCTTATTACGAATAATAACTCTAATTGAATTAGAATATCCCACCATAAAATCTTCTTCCAATATAATTATTAAATTAGAATAATACTCTCAAATATTATCATTCTAATTTCAAAAAATTTCACCAAATCTTCATAAGTTTGGCAACAAAAATCACCACATATATTGTTACAAGAAATATAAAAAGGTTCTTCTATATGTGAGTGTGTATATGGAAATTGCTTTTAAAATTAACACATGCCCCGTAATTTTAATATTGAAAGGTGGGAATGAATAACATTCATGAGATTGAGGCCACAATGTTAGAAATTATTTTAATCAAATTAATATACTCATAAATCATATCCAATGAAACTTATTCCAAGTAAGTGATTTAAATCACAAATGGAACACTAAAAAATTCTTATTAAAATTTCTATCACAATGAGGCCATTACCTTTGGATCGCAAGCCTACAAATTAACTATATTAAATCTTATTGCCACCCACATAAATAAAGCAACACATCAAAGCAATGGCAAATTGATATATCTAATATTTAAAACTCATAAACCAAAATTATGAGAGAAATACCAATTTGTGTAACATACAGTATAGACCATTAGTGCTCATGACCATTGGCATATCAATTATTCAAGGAGAAATATCACAATGCAACTCTAACAAGGAGTTGATTATTTCATTAATAAAAACAATAGAACCTGCAACGTCAATATTGTTAACTCATAATTTTCAAGATAATCATGCCAATTCAACATGTAATCACACCATTAATTGAAAGGCACAACTTCTGTTTCCCAGGTCCTGTTTCACCTTTAAGACAATTAACATATATTTATTAAAAGAAATGATAATTCCACCATGGTCAATTGACAAGTAACAAGTAATGTATACAATGCATCAAACTTCCATTTTAAACACAGATAAGCATTTCTAAACAATTCATTTGTTTCACGTTTTAACTTTATCCTCAAAAACAATACAAGGTACCACATGTTTTGTTTCTAGGATTAAAGCTATAGATATGCATTCCTATACCGAAGACCAATTCATGAGAGTATTATCATGATCTTTGAAGGTAGCAAGGATCAGTAGTAACATATCCATCATCTAGCATTTGAGTAACGCAACCTAGTTTTCATTTAAACATATCACCAAAAATTCATGCCACAAGACGAAGAACACTTATTACAACAATTTCTCTATTACAAGAGCACAAAAAACAATCATGAAATGAGGCACAAATAAAATGTGAGAATATTCCTACACAAGAGGAAAATATCAAAATAAAATTGTTAAATTAGAGCAAATTTTAGAAGTCTCCTTATTTGATCACTCTGCCGCTGATGAGCACTAAAACAGATTATATAGGATAATAGCTCTTAAGATTGTTGACGGTAGCTTCTGAATTGTCACTCACCTTGGTGGAGTTTCCAACTCTTCCTAGTTATATGCAAGTCCAATCAGTAGTAACAATACCTACAAATAAATATTGATCCGAGTCGTACCCAAGGACACTGTCCTTAAGAGCTATTTCGTAACTACCGGCAAAAAAAGTTGCAGCACTCCCCAGGATTAAACGAATCCTTCCTATAAAAATAAGGTAAGCAAAACTACGGAAGATGATTTAACTCAAAAGATATGAAGATATGTTAGAGGAAGAGTGCTTAGAATTCAAGAGCCAAGTGTATCCCCTTCTTATGTTTTTCTCACACACACACACACATATATATAGTCTAAAACATTTGGACGTTGGGAATATAAATCAATAACAAAAAACGTTGTGAACATATATCAATATCCATTAAAAGCAAAAGGAAATGTTGGGCAATGAATAATAAAGCTAGCATTATTATGAAATCAATTTCATACGTTTATAATAAAGCCAAAATGACGTTGGATGCAGTAATTAAACTGTTTCAATATATATTTATAAAAGCCATTCAATCTGCTTCAAAGAATCAGTTTCGGAACCCAACGTCACTATTAATAATGACATATTTAAAAACAATTCATAGAGTCATGCTAATGAAGTTCCAACATCATTTATTTTAAAATATTCAACAATAAAACGTTAAAGTATATTCCAAAAATTTGTTAAATATTTATCAGTGAACCATTTATAGATTTATTTGAATAAATAAATATGAACTTTTCAAGAGGTCTCTAATATATACACCCAGTCCACTTCTAACTCGCACTTAGGGGAAATTGCCAGATTTCCATGTGGCTCAACATTGTGTGAGTTCCCTCCTCCTCCTAGCTTATTTAATAGTCTAAGATCACTCATTATTTGGACTCCACAATCCCAAACAATGTAGGACTTGTTTCTTATGACACACCCACTTATTATTTTCAACAATTTCATCCAGCCAAAAAAAACAACATGGTTCTACACTTCTATTTTCCACACGGCGAATAGGTATTATAATTACATAATTCATAGGAGTATAATTCTTTACGGGATTAAATATTTTGATTGATTTTGCCGTGACCAGCGTGACTGACTGTGTGTGTCTGGCAACAAGCATTTCCTCGCACCAAAAAAGTCGCTAAGATATATTATATAAAAAAAACATCTAGAGGCTGTATGATACAAAGAATTGGAGAGAAGGGGAGGGAGGAAAAATTGTTATGAGTTGGATTTAAAAAATTTAGAGAGGTGGGGCTGTAAATTTTTAATGAAGAGAGTATGTAAAATAAAAGTGTAATAAACATTAATTAAAATATTTTAATCCCACTTCTTCAATTTTCTTAAATCCATCTTACAAAAATTTTCCTTCCACTCGTCTTCCCCTCCAAATCCCTCGTACAAAGTAAACCATTAAAATCATATCTGTTTAAGGATATAAAATCTTATTACCTCAAAAAATATAACAACTATATAATTTTGTTATTATACTCCCTCTGATTTTAAATTATAAGAAACAATTGACTTTTTTAGATAATATTAAGAAAGTTAATTATATTATTTAATTATATCATATGTTGTGTTTTATTATATTATATATTAACTCATAAGTCAAATAACATAGTTTGAAAAAAAATAATAAATTTTAATGTCTTAAAATAATATGATCAGTTTTCCTAAGATTCTCCAACAAAAGACAACTGAACTTTATAATTGGAACCGGAGGGACTACTTTTTACTATCTGATTAGGATGAGTGGTCAAGTCCAATGGAAATAGTAATTTTGTTAGTATATTTTAATATTTTTTCCAGCAATTTAATTTTAATAAAATTTTCACACTCTTACTATTTAATCTCGCATATGTAATATAACATGGAGGACACTAGAGCTGGGAATTCGGGCCAAGCCCGTGCTTATAATTTAGTGCTTGAAAATAGAGTCGGGCCTAAACAGGCTGACCCTGTGTCAACTCTTGGAATTCGGGCCAAGCCCGTGCTTATACTGGTTCGGTCAAACACATGACCTACGTCCAGTTCTCAACTACCACTGAGTTCCACTAGTCCCCAAAATTTCAATGGGCTCTTAGCGCCACAGTACAGACTTGATTGACTCTTCAAGGATCACTCCCCCTTACAAGATACAATCCAAGTCCCTTACTCAAGGTATCCCAACCTTGAGTATCTCACGAGTATATAGTTGACAATAATAAGTACTCTCTCAAAGAGTTGAATGATAAACACTGAAGCTCACAGTAGAATTAATGACTAAATGAATGAGATAGACTCAGGAATTTATGACTCGTAATAATAGCACATTCGTTAGTTGGTGGAGTCATTAAGAGTCCACATTTATAGTTCGAGGAATTGTATCCGTTGGACTTCATTTTGTAGCTGTTGACATTCCATCATTCCTTTGATCAGTATTTGTTGAAGAACATTCCTTCTTGGTCATAAATATGCCCATTGAGTTTTGTGACGGAAGGAAGATGAAGACTTTAGCCATATTAGGTAAGATGCATTTAATGCTTCTGACACAATCTTCACTTTACTTGATTTGTTCTTTGAACTTCTGCAAATGATTCAAAACATGTTCTTGGACACTAAATAGATCATTAGCAAAGGTTAGAATCAAGTGGGTATCAAAATAATGATTATTGGAATGATTGAAAGTTTTATGCTACGATGCTCTGTTTTTCTGGAAAACTAAGTTTTGAAATTTCCTTGAGGTTAAATGATATTCTCGAGGTAGTTTGGTAAAATCAATAGACTCGAGGTTTTTAGTCACAATTTAACACATGAAAAGTTTGAGAAAAGTTTCCTTGAGATTGTTGCAAATTGACATTTCCTTGAGATTGTGACTTAACCTTGAGGTCACAAGCAATTATAGTGAAGGAACCTTGAGGATAGGAAATGTACTCAAGGTTGGTCTTTGAAAAGTTAAGAACAAAGTTTGCTTGTTCCCTTGAGGTTAGGAATCAATCCTTAAGGATTCGAGTATTAAAATCAGAGCATTTGAAAATATACTCACCATCCTCAAGGTTAAGAAGTAACCTCGAGGTTACTCAACCTTGCCAGGTTCTCAAAATACACTGTCAGGTTCTTTGTTAGCCTTGCAAGGTTGTCTGACATCCTTGCTTCCTCGAGGTCAGGAACCTCCCTTGAGGATGCTTACTTGGCTAGGTTGCTACTTATACTGCTAGGTTTTATGATGAACTGCCAGTTTACTTTAGTCTTACCTTACCCTGCAAGGTTGGTCACTTAGCCTTGCCAGGGCCCGTGTCCTCGAGGTTTGTGGCTCTCCCTCGAGGGTGGGGTCATACTTTACAACTGCAAGGTTTTGGTCCAGCCTTGTAGCCATAGTAAGGTTTAAACCTAACTTGGCTGTTGTGCCAAGTTGCCAATTACCTCGAGGTTCTGTCTCCTTGCACTCAGCCAGCAAGGTTCTGGCTTAGCCTTGCACACACTGTAAGGTTGAGGCCAAACCTGGTTTTTGTGACCCAGGGTCTGTTTCCTCTATGTTGGTCTCCTCCCTCGAGGTTGGGACTCCAATTGGCCAACCTGCAAGGTTTCTGCCAAAACCTGGCTGTTGCAGCAAGGGTGGTCAGAAACCTGTCTGTTGTAAAACATTGGTTAGCCTCGAGGAATAAACCTTCCCTCGAGGCTGAGAAACCAACAAGGTTTTTGACTAAGTTCAAAATCATTTTCTTTCCCTTGTACTAAGTGGATATTACTCAAATACACTTACTTAAGTAATTTCCCTTTAATTTTTAATTCTCAAAACATTTTTTTACAAAATCAACCTAAGTTTGGTAATCTTCAAAACATAGGATATAACATTCTCCTCCTTTTTTTATGATGACAAAACTTAGTCATTTGAAAACAATTAAACATGATAGAACACATGTAAAGGACATTAAAGTGCTAAAAATCATATGAGATTTATAGCAAAACAAGATATCATTAGATAACCATATTTTCACTTTGGATTAGTACAAAAACATCATAATCAACATAAGCAATATAAAAGCTATAAAAGACTAGAAAAGCCCAAAGTAAACAAAAAAAGACCATGACATGTGCTCAGAAGCTCAAGGTGAAAGGTCAAGGTCAATAGGGTCATCCTCTCTGCCAGGAATCACTGGATCATCTCTCAGAGGGGAAAAGGCAAGAGGCTCAGGATCAATAACATGATCATCTCCAGGCATAGTGGACTGCTCACCTTGAGGTTGCACCTCAAGTACCTCATCTTCTCCTTAAGGCTGGTCATCTCCTCCTTAAGGTTGTACCTCTTCTACCTCAAGTGAGTAACTACTACTCTCCCCCTTTTTGTCATCATCATGACTAGGGAACCCAGGGTAAGTCAAGAGTAACAGTGGCTCAACCATAGAATCAACAAGAGTGACTAGAGTCTCTACCACATCAGACTCATCCTCATCATCTCTGTAAGCAGCAGAGGAACCACCAGAGGGTTCAGGCTCTGGAAGGTCAAATGGGGGTACTCGAGGAGAGGTAGGAGAAATAGGAGGAATGTCACCAGGAATCTCTTCCACTTGGGAAGAGTGAGAAGAAACAGGTGAAGGTGTGTGAGATGCAGGCTTAAGAATGGGCTCAGTGTATGGTAGGTTTGGCTCAATGGGAATGTCTGGGTCAGAAAGTAGAGGCTGTGTGTCAAGGGGAGGAGAAGATGGATGTGGTGGTATATGACTAGGTCCTGGAATGTCAATAAGGGCAATAGTAACATAGACGGCGTGGGAAATATCTGTGGGTGTAGAGGAAAAGTGACCAATAATAGGTCTCGGTGAAGAATGTGGTGATAGTATAGGGTCAAGTACAGGGATATGATATGGTGAACCTCTGTAGATACCTCTCATGGAGTCCATGGCCTCAACAAACAGGGACATGGAAGCAAATATGGCTCTGAGGGTTGTACTCTGCTAATTGGCATGCTAAACTAGCTGATCCATCCTGGCATGAATAGGAGCTAGCTGAGCCTTGATGGTATGAGTGATGTAGGCATAAAGAGTATGATCAATACTTGGAGCCTGAGGTAGAGGTGCAGATGACTGAGTATCATCTTCAGGTCCTAGTGTTGGTGCTGAAGTCTGGGGCATGGACTGAGGCACTAAAAGAGATGGAGGAGGAGTCTTATTCCTCTTCATAAAGAATGTAGGTCCTCGTCCAACCAGAGGTAACTCAATCCCCATGTTGGTCAGGTAAGTGGGGTCTAATCTCTCTAGTCTCTCCACAAAATCAGAGGCATCCAGATACCAAACCTTGTTTGCCTTGAAGATAAGCAAAACAAGGTGGGGAAAGGGAATCCTTGTACTCTTCTTGCTCGTAGTATAGTACCTCCGCAACTCAGCAAAAAGGCACTCTCCCAGGTTCTGCTTCTCCTTTCGAATGATGAGAGCAAACATCTTATACTCCCGAGTAGTGAAGTGGGTCCAGTTCCCGTACTTATAAACCAACATCCTCAAGAAGATGTACCAAATACATCTATAGAAACCACTCATCTCAGAAGGCCTGAATCTAAGAGGACCCATTTGAATACCAGGCCTCAATATACCAAATATCTCAATATAATTCATCTTGGGCTCACGGTATGCTGGAGGTTTCTTGATCCCCAGCCATTTGTTAATCCTTGAGGCTGAGATCAGAATCTCTTAGCCTCAGACTATGGCCCTCAACTCCTCCTTTGGTTCCTCTTCCTCTGACTCAAAAACAGAAGGCCGAGGTAACAACTCCAAACTACCATAAAAGTGTTTGACTACCCGTGGAGAGAAGGGTAAGTCAACTGTGAGTCGTGGAGTGTAGTGAGAAAAGTACCCAAAGAGGTCAAGCTGGACTACATTCTTCAAATGTTGCAAATCCATATAAGGAGTCTTGTGAATGCCTCTCTCCTTGAAGTCCTCTAGATACTTCTCAGTGTCAACCAACTCACTGGTATTGAAACCAGGAGGTACAGAAGTACCCTCATCCTCTCGAAGGGTAGTGTGACTAGCCTGTCTCTGTATACTCTATCTCTGAGAACCCTGTCTCTGTGGCCCCTGCCCACTAGTCCTCAAAGCCTCATCCAGTATGTTGATCGAGATCTGTCTCACCAATACATCCAACCTATCCTTCCTTGGTCTATGAAGTGTGGCAAATGATGGTGCACTCTTGGTAGAAGAGTCAGAGGATGATAATGGTTCTGCAGGTCCCTTCCCTTTGCCTTCCACTTGCCTCTTCTTGGGAGAGGTCCGTGAATGAGTAGTCAGAGGCTCCTGAATGACAACCCCCTTTGCCCTTGGAGCCGTGGGAGTATGAGAGGGCTCTGAGGATCTCTGATTAGTGGGAGTAGGACCCTTCTTACTGGGAGGGTTCTTCTCTTATACCTTCGGCTTGTGCTTCTTCTCAGGAGGATCCTTCTTCTTTGAAGCCATTTCTTTGGGTTTCTTTGAATTCTCGGTTTTCTTCTTCTTCGGTACCGAGGGGGTGGAGGTTGCTCTAAAAGGCGATTGAGCTTGGTAAGGGACATTAGGATTGTCCAAGCTCTCTTGGGAGTGGAAAGGGTATGTTTTGGTACGGGCCATCCCTTTGGATTGACTGAACATGGAGATTTGAGAGACGAAGATGAAAACAAGGGCTTACAGTAATGATGAATGTGAGACCGTGAGAGTGAGAAATTTGGGGGTTTTGATTTTGGAGAAATAGGAGAAGTGTATCAGTTGGTTCTAAGGGAGTTTGAACTGTTTTGGAAAGATGAGAGGTTGAGAGGATTCGGGGGTTCTCTCAAGGGAAGTTTGAAAAGTGTTTGAGAAATGAGGAGTTTCGATCTTTTAACTGTGCCCTAGCTCGTTTACTCGAGGAAATGGGATTTCCTCGAGGAAACTGGGTATCATGGCCCCTTAAGGTGGGTTCTGGTCCTTGAGGTTGAGTGTTGGTCCTCAAGGTTAAGTTTTCTTGTGCACTTATTCATGGACTTTCCTGTATACTCTGAACCCGAGTCCTCGAGGGTTTACTATGTCCTCGAGGAACTCTTTACCATTTTACTTGTTTACCTGATTCAATTCAAGACCCTTGAGGTTGGAAAGTTTTCTCAAGGAAACCTCTTTGACTTGCCTTCTGATTTTGGTACATTTTCCTCGAGCTTCATGTTTACCCTCGAGGTTCCTTTTCAATTCCTTTCTACTATCAAGAGCTGAAGCCTAAGTCCTCGAGGTTTTGAGAGCTCCTTGAGGTTTCTTTTCCTTTTTCTGGTACATATTTGACTGATATCCTCAAGGAAACTTGTTATCCTCAAGGTAACTCAGTCACTCTATCATCTAATTTTGGCCTTTCTCCTTCAAGGTTTTGATCTATACTTGAGGTCATTCCCTTGTGATTACCTAACTCCTGCAAAACAAAATTTCTACTACTCTGAAGCTTAAGTTAGTAATCATCAAACAATTAAATATGTATGGAAATAGGATCTATTCATTAGGATTCACCATTCTCAATTCTCTTATTATATGGAGGAATTGATCTTTAGCCAAGGGTTTGGTGAAGATATCCACAAATTGTTGATTTGTAGGGATGAACACCACCTTGACATCTTTCCTTTAAACACGCTCTCTGATGAAATGGTGTCTGACATCAATGTCTTGGTTCCTAAGTGTTGCATCGGATTCTTTGCAAAAATGATTGTACTTGTATTGTCACAATATATGAGAATTTCTTTGAGACTGATTCCCAAATCTTGCATTTGCTATTTCAACCATAACACTTGAACACAACAACTTGATGCAGCCACATATTCAGCTTTGGTTGATGACAGTGAGATTGTGTTATGCTTCTTGCTGAACCAAGAAACTAAGGACCCACCAAGAAATTGACATTGGCCACTTGTACTCTTCCTATCAATTTGTACCCAGCGTGATCAGAATTAGAATATGCAATTAGGTATTATGATCCTCCTTTAGGAAACCAAATCCCTAATTCAGATGTGTCAGCAAGATATATGAAAATCCTCTTCACAGTTTCAGTATGAGTCTCGTTGGGAGCATCTTGATATCTTGTACATATACCCATACTGAGTTAGATGTCTAGTCTGCTTGCTGTTAGGTAGAGTAGAGAGCTAATCATTCCTCTATACTTGGTGATAGTGAAGTCAGCTCCTTTTACACCAGCATCCAAAAGTGTTGTTGAACTCATTGGATTATCTGCACCATTGGCTTGATCTATTCCATACTTATTTAAGAGCTCTTTGAGATATTTGGTTTGAGATATAAATATGCCATCCTTTCTTTGTTTGATTTGCAAACCATGAAAGAATGTCAATTATCCCATCATGGACATCTCAAATTCTCCCTGCATGGTCTTAGCAAACTCTTGGTAAAGATCTTTGTTAGTAGCACCAAAAATAATATCATCAACATAAATTTGAACAATCAAAATATATTTTCTATTATTTTTGATAAATAAAGTGATATCCACTTTTCATCTGACAAAACCATGATTAAGTAAGAATTTGCTTAATCTTTCATAACAAGCTCTTGGTGCTTGTTTTAAACCATATAGTGCTTTCTTTAGTTTGAAAACATGATAAGGTTTTGAGTCATTTTCAAAACCAGGAGGTTGTTCCACATAAACTTCCTCCATAATATGACCATTAAGAAAAGCACTTTTAACATCCATTTGATAAAG
>JBAGKO010000005.1:3850006-3863221 GCA_037177275.1 Acacia concinna | reverse complement strand
ACATAAACATTGAAAAACAGAGAGTATATGATATTGGAGTCAAAAGGTTGGCATTTTGATATAATGGTCTTGTGCAATCTCTGTTCTTCACTTTTGAATGCTTCTCTTTTATAGTTGGTGTAGCTTTAATGAACGTTGGAGATGACAAAGTGTCCATTGGCTTTTGAGGTATTTTTATTTATGTTGAAATATAGCTGTTGGATATCTGACCCAATTTTGGCTTTTTGTCATTTTGTGTTTGATCCCATCTTTAAAGCTCGTAACCTGTTCTAAAACACATGATAACTTATAGGAGTAATTAGAACAAGTGGACATCAATAATCATAAGTGTATAATTGAATAAAAAATAATCATTACGATGCTCTATTTTCTGATTCTCAAGATTATACACAAATCTTGAGGTTTTAAGATGACCTCGAGGTAACTTGAAATATGTGATTTCTTCTAACATACTTAAGGTTTTACTTCAACAAAGAAAGTTTTGAAATCAACCTCGAGGTTTTTACAGAAATATGTAACTTGATGTTTTGAAACTCTCTCGAGGTAATATGAGAAGTTTAGATTTAAATGATTTTTATTTAAAGAAGAATATAATATATTTGATTCATAAAACTTTTTTGAGATTTTTATAAATAAGCATTACCTTGAGATTTGTAGGTTCCCTCGAACAAGGAAGCATCTCGCAATGATCAGATGAAAGAAGAATGTAAGGGCTTTGAACGGATTGCATCTTCTAATTCTCATGAAATAACGCGTAAGAAAAAATTCATCACTGTTGAGATGGGAGTTGTGGGCCTCAGGATCTTGCATTTGGTAGGACCCCTAAAATCATCACTGCTCCTGGCTGTTGGCGTAGAAATCGAGATAGCAGAAAAGAGATGATACTGAGAGAGTGAGGAGGTTCCAGAGGTGGACGAAGAAGATTCCCAGCCGCTTGAGCTTGCTCATTCAATCAGCGGTTGCGGCAGCCGTCATATTCCCTTATGTCACTCAGTCTCTATGCAGCTTGTTTGATATAATTTATTTGACATAAATAAAATCTTATACATAAAATATAAAAAAAACTCTTTTCACGTACCTACTCCATAAATAAAATCTTATTACCTCTAAATAAATTATTCTAAACGAGCACTAAAACAATTAAAAAAGGATCAATTTACATTTTCACAATTGGGTATATAATTATTAAATTTTTCTACTTTATGTTAAAAGCCCCATAATCCTCATTAATCTAGCTAATGTGGTAATCTCAGATAAAAACTTAACAGAAAAACTAACCGCAGGTCTCTATAGTCAAATATATAAAGGTTACAAAGGTTAATTTTATACTTTAGTATGCTATGAGTTATATACGATAGGCTTAAAAGTTAAGCACTTTCTATAGTATTGGGAAAATGGGCCAAGCCGTTAAGTCCAATTCCTAAAATACATCTAACAATGTAGACCCAACCTGATAAAGGTTGGGCTTCGGGCCGGCCCTCGGGCTTATACCTGTTTAACTACTTTTTTTTTCTTCTTGTCCTTCTTTTAGAATTTTTTATGTTTTTTTTCATATATACAAACAACAATACTTAAGTTAAAACATAAATATTATTAATAATAAGTTAAAATGCCAAACATTATTTATGTTTAACAAAAGTACAAACCAATGAAATACAAATTCTAAAATAAAAAAAGTTAAAAACTATTCTCCTTATTTATCAAAATTAAAATATCAAATATTGTCTGTTTAAAAAAAAAAACTACATGAAGACAAAAAACTAATGTCTACAATAATAAATAATTAGATAAATATATAAAATATAAACTAAACATTAAACAATATGAATAACACTATCATTTTAATTTTTTTCATATCTACTATCATCTTATGTTATTAAAAAAAAAACATAAACGGGCTGACCTGTTTAAGCCCGCGGCCCTACAGGCCCAGCCTGTTTAAGCCTGACTCTATTTTTTGACTCTAAATTACTTTCCTGGCTCTAGCTTTCTATATTTAACATAATTTATTTCAATTTTTCATCATATGACTTGCTATAAATCTTTGAAAACACTAAAATTTATCTGAAATTTCTTGCAAATATATAAATATAACCCATTGATGTGGTATTTTTCTGATCTTTTATATTTATCTATGGCATTGATGTGTTATTTTTCTAATATTTTATATTTCTCTATGATTAGGTTTGGATGAAAGGAAAAGGGGGAGGATAACAAAGGAAGAAAATAATGGGGAAAAACTGTTTTAAATAGTAAAGAATTATTACCTCTAATCTTAAATATAAGATTCAGATGATTTTTTAAGAAGATTAAAGAAACTAATTAAATTACTTTAAATTATTTACATTTATTGTCTTTCCTTCAATCACACCAATAAATTATATGATTAAATAAATTATTTAGCTTCATAATCCTTCCAAAAAGAATCAACTAGATCTTATATTTAAGACCGGATGTTTTATTATTTGAGATTTTCCTTCATAATATGCTTTCATCCCTAATTTTCTTTATATCCAAACATGCAATACAGCTTTCTCCTCCATGTTCACGTATACATGTATGTGCTGCTTGTGTTCATTATCTTTAAGGGCTTGTTTGGTAAAAGGGGAGATGAGGGAAAGTGTGCGGAGGGAAAATATTTTTAAGTTGAATTTAAGAAAAATGAGAAAAGTGGGATTACAAATTTTTAATTAAGCTTTTCTACTCTTAAATCTTACATCTTTTTTTAATTATAATTTTGTTACTCCACTTCTCCAATTTTCTAAAATTCAAGTCATAAATTTTTCTTCCACTCCATTCCTCTAAATCCATCATACCAAACACTAAGGATTAATAGCCCAAGTCTTAAGACAATGACTTGTGCACCAAAATATTAGAAAGGGAAATTAAAATGACTCAAAACGGAACATACGTAATACCAAAAATCTATGCCTTAAAGAACTTGTTAAAAAAAGAAGCCTTGATCCAAAAACCAAAAGTGGCAACTTATTAACCCCCTAAATATAATATGATCGACCATTTTTGAATTCCTCTGAATCCTTAGCCTTTGAATGATCCTGAGCTACAGGATTAAAAAGAACATCTTATTTGTGCTCTATTCTTCTAGGGCTTGATCAACTGAGATTCTAAAGATAATCTTAGTCAGGGCTTTATATTGAAGCTTCAGCATTACAAAACCATAGGCTGTTCTCCTTCAAGCTCAGAAATAACTATCAGTGAGTCTGTCAATTCAAGAGAAAGCGGTTGTGACTTTGGAACTGGGTTAATAACCTGCAAAGATGACAAATTATATTTAACAAGCTCTTACGGATGGTTCAACATATATAATTCTTTTTAAGGGTAGGCATGTTTTATCATATTTTAACGGCATACCTTCTTGTTATTCTTCAAATAACCTATGGCAACTTCTCTCCGCAGATATGCTCTCTCAGAGAGCTCTGCGAATGATGGATTCTCTCCTTCCTTCATATAAAGTTTGATATCCTATCATGAAACAATGGCGACTAAAAGCTGAAGTGCATACTTATTACAGAAAATTATTCACAAAAGACTCATAATATTGTTGCATGAAACAATATGAAGTTTAAAGCAAGTAGCACAGTTTACAGATCATTAACAATATGGTTCATTCTTTAAATTCTGTACAAAGATGCATAGGAGACTCGTCTAGTTTCAACAAAATAAAATGTTGTAAATATATTGTGCTAGGGAGATAAGGTTGAAAAAACAGCCGATAAAGTCAGACTGAATTAAAAAAAATAGGGATGAAGGAAAGAATTTCTCTTTGAAATGGGACAATATCAAAAAAAATTTGCATGAACATACATGTTAAAGGATGAAGGGCACCGAGATTAACAAGGCTCAGCAGTCATAATAATTCACGGATATTAAGGTATTGCAAAAGGAGTATATTATTACCTTCACATATATTTCATCACCCTCTGCATTTAGTACGTCTTTCCAAACTTCATTAAGTTCGCTGTTCTCCGATACTGCTTTGCAAGTACAGAAAATAACCTTCTGAGCAAATAGATTTAGAAAAAAACGACATAAAGGTAGAGCATGGTAAAGAAGAGAACTAAGGTTATGACCTTGAGCTGTTACCCGGCTCATTAATTCCTCCGCTGCAATATAGGTCAGCAACGGATTGATTCTAGCAATCTGCAGCATTTTATACAGAGGCACAATCAACTCAACGTAGTCTCTAAATTTTGGAAATTTGAGCAAACAAAGAAATTTAGAGTATTACTTGTTTCCCCAATGTCGAATCAACAACCTCTGCAACTAGATTATGAACCTACAAAATAGCCATTTAAAGGAAATTATTCCTTCTGAGTTCATTATTATAACCACAGACTAATATTATATATAGAATGTTTCCGTGTATATGGTCTAGAAAAATGATATCATTCCGATAATTCTACATTGTAAGATATATCACCTTAACTCCAAATTGTCTGCAGATATTTTCTGCCAGTAGGAGAGTATAGGCTGAATTCTTGTCAGCCTTGGATGGGTCTGCAGAAAGAATAGTCAATAATCAATAGCAGGCTATTATCTGCCAGAAAAACTGAGATGCACCCTTACCTCTTTGAAGCCATCCCTTGTCAGATATGACAGCAACTGACAAAGGAGTAGTATCCTCTTTACCAAGCGATTTCTGGATATCCAGGAGGGTCTGCTTTAAGGTGTCATAATCCAAAGGATTTCCAAGCTACAAAAAATGAATGAAGTAATCATTCATAAAACTAGAATGACCACAAAAGGAAAATAGTAATACAACAGTGACTGAATACCCTGTGAGAAATTCTAACATTCTTGAGATTACGTTGACCAGTAATGTTGCAGGCCTTAATTCTGTCATCTACTGGTGCATCTGATAATATTTCCTGCAAATTGTTTAAGAAATGAATTTTGAACTTAGAATAGGTGAATAGGCAGTCTATAATTAGAAGTTGGGGTTAACATGCACAATTGAAAACCCTCCACCATTTCCTTAAATATAAATTTTCTGGGTTCACGTTTAGTATCCTTTCAGAACATCAAGAGACTGCATTTTAGATTAATGCTTCTATTTAAAAATACATCTCATTTCCATACCATAGAAGTATGAATTCAATTACAGTGTCAAAAAGCTATATAGACACTTGGATTTATGCATGCGGCCATGAGAGCAGTAGCAATGAAATTAAAAGCCAGCCTAATGTCAATTTTTCAACAAGTGTGAGTAATCAATCAATTATCAGTTTTTCGTAAATTATCTTATTCCACTGGTACATTAGTTAGTAGCATAAAGCATATTTGTATTAGCAATCAGGAATTAAAGCTCCAATGCCAGTCAGCCATAAGTTCACATATATTCAAATAAACTATATTTATTGAAGTTCAAGCTTCAATGCTATCATTGAATATTGCATATGGATTTAAATCAAGAAATCATGCAACACACGAAAAAAACACCAATTGAAGTAATCAGCTCATCATACATATAAGATAAAATCATACCACAACACTTCCTGGCCCAAGATAGTTATCATACTCTTCAATCATTTCTACAACATCAGGGCGCCACCCAAGCAAAACAATGCACTCTTTTGGCCCCGATTTTTCATCTGATGCCTACATGATGGCGAATAATAAATGCAAAGATCTTGAATAAATGGCATTCAAATTTTCCAATGTAGTTGTCCTACCTTGGAACCTGATTTTTTAGGACGCTTTACAATATTAGCTAATCTCATTTTACTCAATTCTATGGCATGCTCAACATCTTGTTCTTGAATTTCTTGGTCATGAATTCCTTCTTTCTTGCGTGGGTATGCTTGTGCCTCCTTTGTACAACGAAGGGATCCAATCATTAACACCTAAATGAGGGAGACTAAATGACATCAGAGGGTATTCTAGCAAACCTGCTGAAATTAATTGATTTCAAAACCTTAGAGAAACAGAGAAAAATTTAAGAACATATCTTTTATATATAAAAGTGATAACTAAAAATTGCCAGAGAAACTTCAAATCCAAATGGAATATAAATTAGATTTATTTATGAGCTGGCCTACATACTTTATCAGTTTGCTGCAGGATTTCATCATCATTTGGATGGAAGTTTATCCTCCCATTACGATAAAGGCCGCACACAACTGCCTGAAATAATATGAATGGACAGATAATTTATGTAGGCAAATTTATGCATGCAATAAATGGTGGATTCCACCAAATTACATTAATTACCTCTTGAAATGCATGTCTTACTTTCCTATAGGTCATTCCTTCCAGATTAGGTAAGTTGTAGAGATTAAATACGTTTTCTAAAAAAGGAAAAAGTCATAATAGTTCAAATTCAAGGACATGTAAAATGTCAATATTGGGTTGCCAAGGAAAATAATAAGCCAGTTTCCAAATCTGGGCTAATCAAATATGAAATGCAGAAAGTATGCAATACTTTGATAATTTAGTAAGTGTCTGTAGATCTTTGCTAGCCCCTTCTGCCGAGAGCATTGAACAAATAATTTCGGTGCAACATTTTCTACCGGCTCTACTTTCAATCCTGAGATAGATTTTAAGAGTTCACATGTCTTGGAACACGAAACCTGCATTCATTAAATAAGACGAATTCTTACTTTTGTGAACAGCATTTGAATTTTACAGTCTCTATTTCATTTGAAGCCGAATGCATGCAACATACTTCAACTATGGTGGGGACAGAATCCATTTTTGGAATTTGTTGAAGGGCTAAAACAGATAGAAAAGCATCTGTGTCAACTCCATACCTAAGAAATTAAGAATCTGAAATCATTAAACCTCATTAAAGTAAAATTCATAATATTAAATTAATGATGAAGACAATAAAGATAGAAGAAATTACTTTGTTAAAATAACCCAAGATGCCATGTGATCATCCTGAAGCCAATTATTGGGTAATGATGTACATTTAACGGATGGAAGACAAGCCACCCATTGCTGATACAAGGGATTTTAGCGTAATCTCTTGATTTTGAAATATTGTTAATTGAGAATTGTTGTCTTACAGATTCAAGTCAGGTCCTTGCAATAATTAATCTTACAAGTATTTCCAAGATCATTTGTATACCATACAAGAAAGGGGATGGAGCCAGTTCTTTTTCTTGGGAGGATGTTCGGTGGAACTCCTCTTTCATGAACCTCCTTCCTAATTTTTCCTGTGTGCCTTCTTTTGTATCTTAAACTTCTTCAGCGTTCCCACTTGATTTATTTCAGAATCCAAACAACCGTAAGACTTTGAACTTGTTTAATTTGTTGTGCATCTTGGTCTTTTAGCTGTAAGTGTTTAGTATTGTTTTGAACCTTTCAACTCTTCCTCATGACTCAGCTCTTACTTTTATTTAGAAAGTAAAAGCTCCTTCTAGGATTAGTACTGTTTCTTGAAATATGATATTGTGATACTTGAATTGTTTTCAAATGCATAGAACTCATAAGGTCTTCTATCCCATATTAGTTTCATAAGCTACAAAAACTCAAAATGTAGTAGGCATCTATCCATTATCAAGTTACTCAACATGTTAATATTGAAGTTGGATTATTAGTAACTATTTGTTGATTGTGTAATTGTGTGTGGCCCTAGGAAATAAGCATTAAGTTCAAGGATCCAATCCCTTAGTTTAGCAATTTGTCTCCTGACATTTATTTTCCCTTTTGTACAAATATCACAAGTAAGTTCTCCATGAAGTCGTTATAGACAACTTCATTACTCTAGTTCCTTTGTCTGGTTTTTCCAATCTTTAAGAGGACTCCTGGATCATCCTATTCTTTAATTATTTCCTTAATCAATAAAGTCTTCTATTGAAAAGAAAAAAGAAACAACAAGTAGTATTTGTCAACTGTATTACGAAAATAAATTCCAACTAAAACTTCCATAACACCTATAATAGACATTCATAAATTTAAATCCTGAGCACTGCGTCTAAAATAATTAGCAACTATAATTATCATTGTTGATGCTTCCAATGCATTTTCATGAAATACTATCATACCCTCCTTGACACACAAGGATGGATTTATAAAAGGAGGCCAGGTGAATTCAATTGAAACTTCCTGGAACCACCTTATCAATTTGCGTATTAAGCAGATCAACTATTACCTATCCTCTTGTGTTGGTAGTATAATTATTGCACGAGCCTTGTTGACTGCAGCTCTTTCATATGATTTCGTCAAACTAAGGCTGGAACTGCAGAGCCATAAAATTTAGATATGATCTATAACATACCTTAAATTAAAATCACAGTTCACTTTCAATTTTGTTTTTACCAGGATTTTTCATGCAGTACATAAAAACAATTAACCAACAGAATAATCAGTGACTTTTAAAAACGCATCCATACCTCTTTGTAAAGACATCAAGGTGATTTAAATCTTTCACCATTGGTTCCGCTATTTTATCAATCTGTTTTCTAGGAAGATCAGACATAAGAAGGATTCTCTGCTTCCTGAATAGGATTCAATCAGAGTATTAGAAAGCCATAATTTTGAACTCCAGTTAGCGCAGCAACCTTATGTGAACTGTTTACCTAGCTGTAGCAGTGCCTAGGCGGATGGCAAATTCATGATACTTGTTTAGCTGCTTTAATATGAAAGGAAGATGACTATTCACACCACAAATGATTATATGACCAGCCTCCAAAACTTGCACTTGGGCCCCCTCTCTGAGTCTTTGCATATTATTCTGCTCCAAGACTGATACTTAAAGAAGTGTACTGAAAATAAATCTTCTTGAATGCCTACTACTTTGGATCTTACCCTGAATTGTTCGGTCATTGTACTTAGAAGGCGAGTGTAAAACAATATACCCCATATCGTAAGAATAAATCCAAGAGCACGCTCACCACGTGTTTTTTGCTGCAGTTCAGCAAAAAAAACAAAAAAAGTTCTTCAGTTATAATAAATGCTTATAAACAGCATAGGGAGAAATTAGTCAAGTTAAAAAAAGTGTGTAATTTAAAACACTTCCATCATACCCCTAAATGAGTTGATGATGAACAAATGCATGCCCAGGCATCCCAGAAGCAGTCCTCTAATGACCGTTTTTGATCCCTGAATGATTTAACATGGACCCAGGTTAAGGAAACGTGGTTAAGCACACTTGCACTGGAACTAAACACTTGTCTGCCACAATTTAAGATTGTCAAATCTAAAAATTGACCCAAAAGAAAAGGAAAAAACAAATTGCCAAGGGTTCAGATATGTTCTGATATAATGGAGTAATAGAAAAGTCATCTGTATTTTCTATAGGATAAAGAGGGTGGAGAAATGTGGACATTATGCCACTTAAACTGATAAACACAAGAATCATGAACAACAAACACACATCAGATTGTAAATATTAATGATCACCTGAATTTGAAAAACAGGAGACCGCCAACAAAAATAAATGACGTACATGCAGCAAGGAGCGCCACAAAGATCCTGAAAAGAGTCCATATCGGATAAAGCATGTTACATGTACGGTCAACACAATTTATCAGAATTGTTCAGATAAACTCAGCCATATAAGATCAGAATTGCCTAGCCACCTGAACCCTTGAAATGAAAATTTTTCTTATCCTATTCCTTCTATGTCTGAATAATCCATTGAGATCAATTCTGTTCTTCTGAAATTTTTGGCAACTTGGAGAGGGGTGGGATGTGTGGGGTTTGAGTTACCACAAAGTCTCTCTATAGCTTGGAAGTTCAATGAAAAAGGAATAGAAAATCACTTCCCTGTCTTTAGAAGTTACGGTGCAATGAGATGGGATGAATTTGAAAAGTTAAATTTCCAACATTGCCCTTTATATATAGTCCTTTAATATATATATATATATTTCAAAAAAGAAAAAAAAAAGACAAGTGAGAGGGTAAAAGTCAAATGTAAGAAGGAAATGGATTCAAATCACTCCAAACCCTCAATTGGGAGAGATTTGGAAATAGGAGGCCCAATGGATCTTTCCAATCAAATCCTCACCTTTTTGGTGCTACCATGGGAATATGTTTTGGTCTAAAATAGTTGAGTTTTCCAATACATAAAAACATGCAAGAAAACTTTTCCGAAGGAATTTCAAACAAAGAAAAATCATACAGTAATGTAAATCATGTTAAAAATTGCAACGAAAATATTCGTCCTTTACAAATTATTGCAACAAATCATAATTTTTTTGTACTCATGCCTTATAAAATAAACCAAAAGAACCATGTCATCTGACATTACCAACAAAGCAAAAATGCATTGCCATAGCTCCCAAACACTGCCTTTCACCAAAAAAAAAAAAAAGTTGGATTTCCACGTATTGCTTATTATAGATTAAGCATAATCAATTTAACATTAACTATAGGTAAACATGTGATCAAGTAACTGAATACTGAAGTGAAAACAGGCTTACGTGGCAACGTTTCTCTCAAGTTGTATGTTGAACAAGTATATCAATCTTTCTAAGTTCCAACAAATATCATTAAGAGAAGGAAAGGACACATTTAATCCAATACTGCTGGGTTTATTCACGGTATTAGAGATGCAAGCAAGAGGCAAACTTGTTGCAGTAAGAGTTTGAAGCATATATGGCAGTATTGCTTGAATGAATTTCAACATCCGGTGAAAAAACATTTGATGTGTTACTCTTAGTATGAAGGACAATAACAAAGATTGTGTCATTCTTTTAGTCCATGGACCCTGCACATATGGCAGACAGAGAATCAGCAAACACTATAACCATCACAAGCAGTAGATAATACAATGAGCAAATTATATTGTCATATATACTCATGAATGTAACCAAAATCTTTTTTTTTTTTAATTACCAGATAACTCTTATCTTCAACTTTCTCTTGTATAACGTGATTAAAAAATTATCACCTTTTCTCTTTTCTAACATAGTTTTTCTCACTGTGCATCAGATTAAGCTAATGATACCGCACATCATTACCATTATCAAAGCTCTTTAGTGAATCAAAAGAAGATAAAACAATGCACGTAACAAGACATTTTTCAACAAGTGTTTCTTAGCAGAGGAAATTGGCATTACAAAATGCTAATGATGAGAAAATATAAAAGGCCAGCCAATGATTACATAGTACTGGCTCACAAAGTCACAAGAGCACTTTGCTTCAACTTTAGGAATATGCCAAAATCAGCATAAAAAACGTTAACATTTCTTAAAAGAGTTGGCATTACATATAGCTTTTAACTGCATATTTGGAAAAGATACTACCAAATTTTGATTCCAGCATGAAGTGAAGGACAAGTTTAGATTGTATTTTCTCATAAGATTATATGCAGTCTCACAAACAAAAATACATACATTTTTGAGGATCTTCTATTCATTGCTGACCTGATTGATATTTTTGTTTATGTACTCCATCATGGTGAATTTTGCATCCATACTTTCTGGAACACTACCATTAGTGTTAGAATCTGGTTTATTTTCTGATCGGTATGAAGGAGCCTCCCATCTACCTACAAGGATTTATCATAGATAGTTCACCCTTCAATTATGGCAGAAAAATCATAATTTTAGGTGCAAGGAGCAGTTTAAATTGAAGGATGATTTATCATAGATAGTTTAAATTTTAGGTGCAAGGAACAGTTTAATCTTTCCCCATAATTTATTTCAAAGTGACTAAGAAAGAACATATCATGGGGACAAAGAGAGAGACCAGAAAAGTCAATTCAATTCCGACCAAAAGATAAGGAAGAGAATGAATACAAGAGTTGATTAGACAATAAAATTTGAGAATCCCAAGAAAACAAAGTAAAATCAAGGCATTTTTGACAAAAGGAAACAGATGACAATTTATGACCATATTGTGACAGACAACTCCATTCTTACAGACCTAGAGATCTATACTCTCGTGTTTCTAAATCAATGATACACTATAAAATATGGTTTAATAACTTTGATGGAAAGAAGCAAGCGTCAGCATTGAAGTTCAGTCAAGTTGCTCAGCATGCCAAATCCGTATATTAACAGCCCAATATACAAACAAGAGAAGCTGATTTCAAGCCACATGATAGAAATAGCAACAAATGAGCATTTGCAGTCGTATCATAAACTGGCAAACAGTCACAATTTAAGCAAATCTTCAAGAAAACCTTCACATTCCAAACAGTAGAACCATTCGTCAATAGCTGGGCCAATAAAACAAGAAAGAAACTTTGATATGAAAACAAAAAGAAACTGAAATAAAAAATCAATTATAAGACATCCATGTTAGAACAACCATACCAATGCTTTGCATCCCTCATTTTACATTATTATAGCAACGAGAAGGCAGGGAAGAAGATTGCATTTTTATTGCAAGTACATAATAGTATACAAGAAAGGAAACAAATAACAGAATAATCAGTGAACTTTTTAAAACAAATGGCATTTGGTTTTTAAATAACAAAATGGAGGAAGCATGAGAAGCTTGTATGCAAGACAAGTGATACACGGGCTTTTCTGGGATTTTTTGTAATTTCCCACTTGCAGGTCATCCTAAGTAAAAATATGTAACAATTTTCAGATTTTATATTGCTTGCTAATTAATGAAGTACGAATATCATTTACATCAGTTTATCAAAGAAATCCAAAATTATGGACTATTTTACTCAACAATCTGATTGGAAGTGATGCTTCATGAAGAATGGAGTGACCTGAGAGACTATGTTTTTAGTCAGTTGCAAGAGATACCAATATATTAAAGGTTCCATAAAGATAAAGAAGACATAACAGACTGTACTCCAATTATTGGAAATAATTATGGCAGAGGATTCAGAGCAGCATTAACAATGATGAAAGGAATTTAAGTAACAAAATTAATTTTTTTACTCAGTTTAAAACTAGCAATCATGGATGACTGAGCGATCTTTCATGGAGAAACTTAACAATTGATTAAGTTCAAGTTCTTTGAGGTCAATAGTTATTAGTTAAAAACTGAAAAGGAAAACTCAAGCTTCTGTTTTGTTCTTCGCCTTTTCCCTTTGGCGGGGCTCACCTTCACTGTTTTCTTCAAGACAATGTGCATGTAATGCCAAAGACTTGAAAAAGCCATATGTGTACGGCATGAATCTCCTGTAAAGATTACATTAATGTCAATCTCTGTTACAAGATTGTAATTAATCTTGTATTGTTTAGGGATTTTAGGATAGGAGAAGAGGGAAATTAGGAATAGAGAAGTAGAGTTAGAGGGGACAAAGGGAAGAATGCAGAAACAGAGGGGAAAGAGAAACAG
>JBAGKO010000005.1:3833438-3849129 GCA_037177275.1 Acacia concinna | reverse complement strand
GTGGGCCCACTAGAAAATATTTTTTAAATATTTATTGAAAAAAAGGAAAGACAATTTGATCATTTCACTTTAAAAAATTAATTTTAAATTGGTTATTGGATTGGATTGAATTGATGTTTTAGAAAATTTTAGGGCTGTTTTTAAATTAATTCTCTTATTTAGTCTCTGTTGAAATTCTCCCTTAGTATTAAGTGTGAATGTGAATAAAAATAGTTGTTCTGGCCGGTATAACTGGGGCAGAAAGCTGGGGAAATAAGTTGCGCCAACCACTGGGCAAAAAAAAAAAAGTTGCGCCAACACTGTGAATATCGTTGGAACCGAGGTAATGGAATGTTTCGTGGGAAGGAAAGATCAGATTTTTCAGAAGTTGTCAACGGTAATTAACTAAAGGTCATTTACCTTGGAGGCTCGTACGTCGTATTCTCAGGGACAGGCACTCTCAATGTACGATGGTGGAGTGGTGGTCCAGTTACTGAGAGAGAGATAGGAGGATCGAGCATGTTGTTGACTTGTTGTTCACATCACAGCCCATAAATCCCTGATAGGGACTTCTCAGAAAATGGTGTTGCCTTTTGCGTTGTTCTCTGTCCTCAACGCTTTCACTTTCATGGGCTGCTAGCGTTTCCCTTTTTGTTTTCTTCCTCTCAGTCGTTATTCATGTTACGGATTCACCTCCACCATCGTCACTATCTTCATTAACTTGTCCATATTTGTCACTGATCGCCTGTGCTGCTCTGGTTTCAATCTCTCTCCCTCATTGTGGGGAATTAAGGAAGAAGAAGAAGAAGTAGAAGGCGTTATGGCTCTCGCTCAATTGCATAATGCACAGCCATGGCGTCCTCCTTCTCGAGTTCCAATACCCAGTCATCAATTCTCATCATCGGTTCATAGCAACAGGTACTTTCTTAAAGTTTAAACTGCCAGGTTAAGATCATTGGGATGTGGTCTTTTTATTTGGGAGGATCATGCATCTGGGATTAAGCGATTTAAGAGATTTTTGGTAGTGCATGGTTGACTAATTTGATCAACATTGTTAATAGCCTCAAGCTTCAGGGTCTGAATTGAGGGTGAAGAATACCTTGTAACTTGATTTCCCAGCCTCAAATTAGTAAGGTTACCTTCATTATAGGGTAATTCAAACTAGTTTCAACTTTTAACCGGAAAGGAAACCCAGCTAAGCTCAACCATCAAGAGTGTGTTTGGAACCACTTGCAGTGGTGCTAAAACGAGGTCTTGACAGCAGCAATATGTGGTTTTGCAACCACTCCAACGAGGTTCTAAACATAGTCAAAGCCTGAAATATCTTTTTGTAGCTGTAATTGAAAGGAGAATACTGTTGCCATTTACATATTGATAGATGAATAATCTTGTCCTAAATTTGGAATCCATTGATCCATAGAAACTATGACTTAACTAAATTCTACAGTTGGTTGAGCACAATAAAAAGTTAGATTGCGTTGCAATATAAAAATACCAGTGGTATCGAGTACGATACGCTAAAGGAGTAATGAAAATGGACTCTCATAATGAGGTTTGTTGAAGATGTAGGTATAATCCTGTAATGTAAATTTGGTGCAGATAGTTCATTTGTTTATGTGGGATAACTTATGTTGACTATGATAGTCTCAGGTTCTCTATGGATATTCATTACTTCATGGTAGAAGATGTAGGTATAATCCAGCAATGTAAATGGAGGGGTTATCTTTAATTTATTTATTGCTGATATGCTAAATTAATATGCTCGTTGTCATTTAGGAGGGGTTAAACAAGATCTTAATACTTTTTTAAATTAGAAGACCTTTTAGTTTCATTTTTTGGGTGCTGTAGGAGATTGACATTAATGCGACATGTACAGGAGATTCATGCACTACAGATATGGTTTGTTCAAGTCTTCAACATTGCATGCACATTGTCTTAAAGAAAACAGTGAAGGTGAGCTCCTCGGGCCAAAGGCAAAAGGAAAAGAACAAAAATTGAGTTTTCCTTTTCAGTTTTTATCTCAAAACTATTGAGCTTGAAAACCTTGAACTTCATCAACTGTTAAGCCTTTCCATGAATACCCATTCTCACTTGGTCCTCCATGATTGGAAGTTAATTTCGCTACTGAAATAAATTATGTGGAAAGATTTAAATTGCTCTTGGCATCTAAAAGTTAAATTGTTTAATGTTTTCTGCTAAAGTTGAGGGTTGAACTTTCTATGATGAAACCTTGTAGGTAGATGGGAGGCTCATTCTTACCGATCAGAAAATAAATCAGATGTGAACCCAAATGTTTGTGTTCCAGAAAGTATGGATGCCAAGTTCTGTATGACGGAGAAAATAAAAAATAAGATCTATCAGGTCAGCAATGGATAGAAGATTCATAAATACATATATATTTTTGGGTGACTAATTGCTTGTACAGTCTAAACTTGTCCTTCATTTCATGCCATAATCAGAATTGGCTTATTGAATTCTCTTCTGCTTGTAATAGTTATTGTGTTTGCTGCTTATCTCTGCCTGCCATATGTGCAGGGTCCATGGGCTAAAAGTATGATGCAATCCTTGCCATTGTACGTTATACATAGAGTGACACATCAAATGTTTTCTCACCGGATGTTGAAAGTTGTTCAAGCAACACTTCCAAATATACTTCATACTCTTATTGCAACAAGCTTGCCTCTTGCTTGCGTCTCTAATACCTTGAATAAGCCCAGCCCTCTCCGATTAAATGTGTCCTTTCCTTCTCTTAACGATTTTAGTTGGAGCTTAGCACGATTGATATACTTGTTTGATGTCCAACTTGAGAGAAATGTTGCCACGTAAGCCTATATTCACTTCAGCGTTCAGTTACTTGATCACATGTTTATCTGTACTGTTCTGTTAAATTTCAATTGCAAAGGTCAAATTTAGTATGCTTGATCTGTAATAAGCATTATGTGGAAAACCAACTTATTTTTGGTAAGAAAGGCAGTGTTTGGGATCTATGGTTTTGCATTTTTCCCTTACTCATTTTCTGCTTCTTTGGGGGCGGCCATGTAATTCTGATCTTATATTGCTAATCGAACTGAGTTTATCTGTACAATTTTGATAAACGGTGTTGACAGGACCATACATCTAATATGCTTTATCCTATATGGACTCTTTCAGGATCTTTATAGCGCTCCTTGTAGCATGTGCATCATTTGTTTTTATTGGTGGTCTCCTGTTTTTCAAATTCAGGTACTCATTGATATGAACTTCTTAAACTGCGTTTATTTTTCATGATTTCATATTTAACTGTGTAAGTGGCATATTGTCCACATTTCCCCGCTCTCTTTATGCCATAAAAATTAGTGTACCTTTCTATTACTCCAATATGTCAGGACATATCTTATCATCCTTACAATCCTTAGTAATTTTTTTTTTTCATTTTTTGGGCCAAATTTTAGATTGCACAACCTTTGTGGCAGACAAGTGTTTAGTTTCACTGCGTGTTTAACCGTGTCTCCTAACCTTGGCCCATGTTAAATCATTCAGGGGTCAAAAACAGACCTTAGAGAACTGCTTCTGGGAAGCCTGGGCTTGCCTTATTTCATCATCAACTCATTTAAGAGTATGTTGGACTTCTTGAAAATTTCATACTCTGTTCTTTTTTTCAATTGACTCGTTGCCCCCTATGCTGTTCATATGCATTGACTATTACTGAAGAATAGATTTTCTTGCTGGACTGCAGCAATCAACACGTGTTGAACGTGCTCTTGGATTTGTTCTTGCCATATGGGGTATATTGTTTTACACCCGCCTTCTAAGTACAATGACCGAACAATTTAGGGTAAGATCCAAAGCAGTAAGCGTTCAATAAGAATTATTTTTGGTACATGTCTTTAATTATCTGTCTTTAGAGCAGAATCATATGCAAAGCCTCAGAGAGGGGGCCCAAATGCAAGTTTTGGAGACTGATCATATCATAATTTGCGGTATGAATAGTCATCTGCCTTTCATATTAAAGCAGCTAAACAAGTATCATGAATTTGCAGTCCGCCTAGGTACTGCTACAGCTAGGTAAGCAGTTCACATAGGGTTCATGTGCTAATTAGTGTCAAAATTCTGGCATTGTAATACTCTGACTGAATCCTATTCAGGAAGCAGAGAATCCTTCTTATGTCTGATCTTCCCAGAAAACAGATTGATAAAATAGCTGAACCAATGGTGAAAGATTTAAATCACATTGATGTCCTTACAAAGAGGTAAATGCTTGGCTATCTTACTTTAACATATTGTTTAATAAGGAAACATTCATGACAATTTCTCCTGTCTTTTTAATGAGGTAAAATCTTGTAATATGTAAACTTCTGGTCTTACATTTTCTTTTAAAGAAAAATTTGCATTCGATTTTTGAGCATATTGGCACTTCTAGTTTACTTAGTTTGCACATTAGAATTATTGTTATCCGCTAATTTCAACTATCAATCAGAACACCATTCCTTCATTGTAAATAAAGCAGCAATCAAGGCAATTGCTCCATTCATTAACAGTGTATAATTTTGCATTTTTTAAGATTGTTCCTTTGGTTATTTTTTTAATTTACTACATGGAAATCTTGGTAAAAACAAAATTGAAAATGAGCCATGATTTTCAATTCAAGGTCTGTTATGGCTCATATCTAAATTTATTGGCTCTGCAGTGGCAGCATTAATTTGACGAAATCATATGAAAGAGCAGCAGCCAACAAGGCTCGTGCTATAATTATACTTCCAACAAAAGCAGATAGGTAATTGCTGATCTGCTTAAAATGCAATTTGATTAGGTTATAATAACAACAACAAAGTCTTAGTCCCACTAGATGGGGTCAGCTATATGGTTTGTACAACGTCATTGTGCTCTATCGAAAACTAGATCTTTAGATAAGTGATTGACCAAAAGGTCTGTCTCTATAATCTCTTAGTGTTCGCTTTTGCCTTCCTCGGCAAGTTGATTAGGTTGTTCCATGGAAATTTCAATTGAATTTACCTGGCTTCCTTTTATAAATCCATCCTAGTATAGTAGTTTTACATGAAAATGGACTGAAAGTATCAATGATGTTAATTGTGGTTACTTATTATATTAGACACAGTGGTCAGGATTTTAATTTATTAATATCTGTTATAGGTGTTATGGAGGTTTAGTACAATTGACAAATACTTCATTTGGTTTGTTTGTTCCTCTTCTAGATAGAATCCTATATGTGAAATATTTTCTGTATTATGGAGAGTTATTAGCATTCATTAGCTTCATTTATTAGCTTGTATATCTCTATGTATGTATTTTAGATGTATCCTAGTTTTCATATGAATGAAACAATTTTCTCTCTAATTACAACACTACATTGATTGAGGAAATAATAAAAGATTAGGAGGATCCAAGAGTCCTTTGAAAGAAAGGAAAAACAAGAGAAAGGAACTATGTATAGTTGTACAAACAAAGATAAGATTTGCAATAATTATACATGCGAATGAGTTAGAGGGACATCTATTTAGAAGAAAATGGCAGAAAATCTTTTGAGTTGGTCTAGACAAGTTCAAAGAAGACCGTTGGATGCATCAGTGAAGAGGGTCGATCAAGTACTATGGAGTCCTCTTAGATAAGGTAGAGGAAGACCAAAACAAACCCTATGTGATTATAGGGCAGGCCTTTTGTTTAGAAATCCATCTAAAGGTCTGGTTTTAAATAGAACAAAATGGAGTCGTGTGATCCATGTAGTTGACCTCGCCTAGTGGGATAAGGCTTTGTTATTGTTGCTGTCCTAGATCATGCCTTTGTTAGGCTTTTCCTAATTTCATTTTTTGTCCATGTGCTCTGATACCATAATAAAAGAGATGAAGAAAGTTTTCTCCAATGACTTCATAGAGAGCTTACATGAGATATTTATACAAAAGTGAAAATAAATGTCAGGAGACAAATTGCTATACTAAAGGATTGGCTCCTTGTTCTTATGCATATTTCCTAGGACCAGCTAACAGTTACATAATCAACAAATGGTCAACTAATAATCCAATATCTAATATGTTGAGTAACTTCATAATGGATAGATGGCTACTACTTTCAGGTTTTCGTAGCTTATGTTGCATATAACGAATATAAGACCTTATGAGGTCTATGCACTTGAAAAAAGCAGTTCAAGTATCACAATGTCATATTCCATGAAACAGTTCTAATCTTTGAAGGAGCTTCAACTTCTAAATAAAAGCTGTAAGAGCTGAGTCGTGAGGAAGAGTTAAAAGGTTTGAGGCAAAAATCACATTTATTTACAGCCAAAAAACCATGATGCCCAACAAATCAAACAAGTCAAATGTCTGATAGTCCTCAAGATTTTGAAATAAAATAAATAGGAACCTTGTGCTGAAGAGAATTAAAATACTGTAGAAGGCATACCCCTTAGTAGTTTGGAGGGAGGTCCATGAAAGAGGAACTCCCTCATCTTAAGTCCTCCTAAAATCAAAAAGGGGGTCCATCTCTATTTATGTACGAAACTACAAATCATGGAAAAATCTACCATACAAATGATCTTCAAAGTACGTATATGAATAATGAATGCAAGGACGTGACTTGAATCTGTGTGAACCTCATTCAGAATGAACAGTTTTCAAAATCAAGGGATTACTGCTAAAATCTCTTGTATTCATGACTTATTTTCTATCTGTCAAATCTAAAACATTACCCAATGAGTGGCTTCAGGATGATCACATGGCAGCTTGGGTTATTTTTTCGAAATAGCTACTTCTATCTTTATTGTCTTTCCATCAATATCTGAATTCTTTTTTTTTTTTTGATGCACAAATCAATATCTGAATTTCATTTTAATGAAGTTTATTGATTTCAGATTTTTAATTTCTTAGGTATGAAGTTGACTCAGATGCTTTTCTATCTGTTTTAGCCCTTCAACAGATTCCAAAAATGGATTCTGTCCCCACCATAGTTGAAGTATGTTGCATATATTCAGCTTGAAATGAAAAGTAGAACATTAAACTCAAATGCTGTGCACAAAAGTAAAAACTTGTCTTGTTAATGAATGCAGGTTTCAAGTTCCAAGACATGTGAGCTCTTAAAATCAATCTCAGGATTGAAAGTAGAGCCTGTTGAAAATGTTGCTTCTAAATTGTTTGTTCAATGCTCTCGGCAGAAGGAGCTTATAAAGATCTACAGACACTTGCTAAATTATCGAAGTATTGCATACTTTCTGCATTTCATATTCTTCAGCATTCTTTCTTTGACCTAATACTTTAACTTTTTTGTAGTAATTTTTTTTATATATGGTTTATTCTCTACCAAAATTGAGTATAATACTTAGAAGCATATTATTTTCTGGTAATGTGAATGATGACGTTTCACTAAAGTTTATTCTTTTATTTATGCAAATTCTTAGAATAAACTTTTTTTTTCCAATCTTTCCATTTTGGCTTTAACTATGTTATTGTTTTGTTATGGCTAGTGTAAGGTGAGGTAAAAGAAATATTTCCATATTTGATGACCCTAGATTTGGAAACTGGCTTGTTGTTGTTTGTTCTATTTTCTTGATACCAACTGGCTTGTTATTTATGCCCCTGAAATTTAACTATTATTACGTTTACTTTTTTTTTTTTTCCAGAAAATGTGTTTAATCTTTGCAGCTTACCTAACCTCGAAGGAAAGACTTATAGGAAAGTAAGACATGCATTTCAAGAGGTAATTGATGTAATTTGTTGGCTGAGTCCACCATTTATTGCTCGCAGAAATTTGCTTGCATAAATGATCTCTCCATTCTTCTAATTTCAGGCAGTTGTCTGTGGTCTATATCGGAATGGGAGAATAAACTTCCATCCAAATGATAACGAAATTCTGCAGCAAACTGATAAAGTATGTAAATTAGCTCATAACTAAACCTAATTTATACTCCATCTGGATTTGAATTTTCTCTGGCAATTTGAACTTATTACTTCAATATCAAAAAAATACACTCTTTGATTTTTTTTTCTGTTTCTTTAAACTTTTGAAATGAATTAATTTCAGAAGATTTGCTAGAATAATCTTTGATGTCAATAAGTCTGTATAATTTAGGTATTAATGATTGGATCTCTTCGAGATACAAAGGCGGCACATGCATACCCACACAAGAAAGACGGAATTCATGATGAAAGAATTCAAGAACAAGATGTCGAGCATGCCATAGAGTTGAGTAAAATGAGACTAGCTAATATTGAAAAGCGTCCTAAAAGATTAGGTTCCAAGGTATGACAGCTGCATTGGAAAAATGTAGTGATTAATGTTGAATGCCATTTATTGAAGAACTTTGCTTTTATTACTGATCATCATGTAGGCATCAGATGAAAATCTGGGACCAAAAGAGTGCATTCTTTTGCTTGGGTGGCGCCCTGATGTTGTAGAAATTATTCAAGAGTATGATAACTATCTTGGTCCAGGAAGCGTTGTGGTATGATCATATATATATATATGATGAACTGATTGCTTGCGTTGGTGTTTACTTTGTGTGGTGCTTGATTTCTTGATTAAAAACCATATGTAATCTTCCATTCCAGTATTGAAGCTTGAACTTCAATAAATACAGTTTATTTAATATAACTTCTATATGAATTTATGGCTTCTAGGCATGGAAGCTTTAATTCCTGAGTGTTAATAGAAATGATTTTTATGCTACTAACTAATATGCCAGTGAAAAGTTCAAGGGCTAGGATATTTTATGAAAAACTGATAATTGATGGATTGTTCGCACATCTTGAAAAATTGACAATTGACTGGCTTTTAATTTCGTTGCTACTGCCATCGTGATCACCTCGATAAATCTAAGTGTCTACAACCAAAAGGGAAGATAAATTCGAGTGTCTATAATGCTTTTTGACAGTGTCAATGAGTTTAAAATTGAATGGCAAGGAAATAAAATTCATCCTTTTATAGAAGCATTAACCTAAAATGCACTCTCATGAAGGTCTGACAGGATACTAAATGTGAACACCAAAAAATTTATGTAAAAGGAACTTGTCGAGGGTTTCTGATTGTGCATGTTAACCGTGACTTCTACTTTCTGGACTGTCTATACACTTATTCTGAGTTCAAAATTCATTTCTTAAACAATATGCAGGAAATATTATCAGATGCACCAGTAGATGACAGGATTAGGGCCTGCAACATTACCGGTCAATGTAATCTCAAGAATGTTAGAATTTCTCACAGGGTATTCAGTCATTGTTTTGTTGTATTTTTCCTTTTGTGGTTTCTTTATTGTTATGATTATTAACTTCATTCATATTTTGTAGACTGGAAATCCTTTGGACTATGACACCTTAAAGCAGACGCTTCTGGATATTCAGAAATCTCTTGGTAATGAAGATATTCCTTTGTCGATTGCTGTCATATCCGACAGAGGATGGCTTCTTGGAGGTAATGATACATGTCAATTTTTTTGTGGCAGATAATAAACTGTTATTGATTATTGGCTATTTGCTCTGCAGATCCATCCAAAGCAGACAAGAATTCTGCTTATTCTCTCCTTTTAGCAGAAAATATCAGCAAAAAGCTTGGAGTTAAGGTATTTTACATTATAGGACATAAATAAAATCTAAATGATATAAATTTCTAGACCATATACTTGGAAACATTCTGTATTTAATATTCCTCAGTAGTTATAATAATGAGCTCGGAAGGAATAACTTGGTTCTTTAAATTGTTATTTTGCAGGTGAATAATCTAGTCGCAGAGATTGTTGATTCGAAATTGGGGAAACAAGTAATACTCTACATATAGTAGTTTGTTAAAGTTTTCAAAACTTAGATTGGATAATTTTGAGCTGATGGTGCTTCTGTATAAAATACTGCAGATTGCTAGAATCAATCCATCCCTTACCTATATTCCAACAGAGGAATTAATGAGCCTTGTGACAGCTCATGGTCATAACATTTTTACTCTTTAATATGCTCTACTTTATGTGGTCTACTCCATCCATTCCTATTTATAAGATCTTTTTGGAGAATTCTAAGAAAATCTTAATAAAGATAATTACATTACTTTAAGACACTAAAGTTTGTCGTTTTTCTTTAATTTATATTGTTTGACTTATAAACTACTATATAATGTGATAAAACACAATATATGATATTATTAATTAATATAATTAGCTTTCTTAGGATTTTTTAGGATTCTCTAAAAGAGTCTTATAAATAGGAATAGAGGAAGTATTTGCCAAGTCAGTGTGCTTAGAAAGTTATTCTCTGTACTTGCAAAGCAGTGGCGGAGAACAGCGAACTTAATGAAGTTTGGAAAGATGTCCTAAATGCAGAGGGTGATGAAATATATGTGAAGGTAATATTATACTCCTTTTGCAATACCTAAATATCCTTCCTTCACCCCTATTCTTTTAAATTAGTCCGACCATATCATCATATTTTTAAGCCTCATCTACCTACCACAGTACATTTACAATATTATATTTTGTTGAAACTACATGGATCTCCTATACTGTGCAGTTTTTGAAGAATAAACCATATTATTCATATTAAATGTTGATATTGATATTAATATTGCTTCAAACATAAAAAAATGACATTTAATCTCTAGAGTGAAGACAAGGGCCAACAGTGAGTAATTTTCTGTACTAAGTACACACTTTAGCTGTTACTTGCCATTGTTTCATATGACAGGATATCAAACTTTACATGAAAGAAGGGGAGAATCCATCATTTGCGGAGCTCTCTGAGAGAGCATATCTACGGAGAGAAGTAGCCATAGGTTATGTGAAACATAACAGGAAGGTATGCTTTTAAAATATGATAAAACATCCCTACCCTTAAAAAAAATTTATATTGAACTATCGATAAGAGCGTGTTAAATATAATTTTTCATCTTTGCAGGTTATCAACCCAGTTCCAAAGTCGGAACCCCTCTCTCTTGAATTATCAGACTCCCTGATAGTTATTTCTGAGATTGAAGGAGAACAGCCCGTGGTTTTTTAATGTTAAAGCTTCAATATAATCTTGTCTTCATGCTTGTCCATTGTTGCTGCAGGGGCATCATTTCCTCCAACATGTATAAGCCCTAGCAGTGATTATCTTAGGAATCTCTCAGTTGATCAAGCCATAGAAGAATAGTGGGTGAATCGGTTGGTTTTTTAATCTTGCAGCCAATGATCATTAGATGCCCAAGATTTAGGAGTTCAATAATGGTCACATTATATTAAGGAGCTTAACCAGTTGTATATTTTTTCTTTTGGACCAAGGCTTGTTTATAAGATATAAGTTTCTCTAATGCAGAGATTTTTCTATTAAATGATGTTATATTTAGTTTTGAGTACATTTTAATTCCCCCTTTTTAAGATTTTGGTGCATAATAATCTTACTTTCATGCATGTTCATTGTTGCTGCAGGGGCATTATTTCCACCACCTTGCATAAGCCCTATGGAGATTATCTTGGGAATCTCTCAGTTGATCAAGCTCTAGAAGAATAGAGGGTTAATCCCGTTTTTTTTTTTTTGGTTGAAAAAAATCATGTAGTTCAGGATTAGATTATAAATTACTGAAAGTCATTGTGGCTAAGAAAGTATTGAATATTTAGCCCCCCAAAAAAAAAGAAAAAAAAACACACACAGAACAACCTAGTCTTGTTAATCAATTTTCTGTTACATGTATTTTTCTATTAGACAATGTTATATTCAGTTTTGAGTACATTTTAATTCCCCTTTTTATGATTTTGCTACATTTGCCTGAAGGTTTAAGCTATTTACTACTCACTTAAAGATAATGGACAAAGCATGGAGGAGGACGCTATAGAGAAATACAAGATCAGAAAAATACCACATCAATGGGTTCTCTCTATATTTGCATGAAATTTAAGATAAACTGTACTGTTTATAAAAAAAATAAAAGTAATTTACCACTCATAGTGAAAGCTAAATAAATTATAACAAAGTGCATCCGTGTTTAACATTAAGAGATGCTTCCCTGTCATGTAAATTACCATGATGTGGCCGAATCAAATATGTAAATTCTTGGTTACAAAGAATTTGGAACTCTGTTTTAGTTGGTTGATGTGTAGCTAAATATATATGCTCACATTATCCAAAATGATCAATAACAAATATCTAAGTGTAGCTAAATATCTATGCTCACATTATCCAAAGTATCTATGGTCACAAGTACTCTGAATTGGACAAATGTTATTGAAGGATTAATGACTTAAATAGCTTAAAATGTGGTTACCTTTTATCATAACAAATTAGCTTTAAGCTTGGCAAAAATGATTGCATATGAGAAAATAGAGCAAAAACAAGACACGTTAAACTCGAGTTTTAGAGACTAGATAGCTTAAAATGCTTTACCTTTTATCATAAATATCTATGACATTGTTTAGGTGCTTATTTTAAATCATAAAAAGATTTACAAGCTTATAAACTTTGTTTTCAAAAATAATACATCCCTTAAGTTGTACTATATAAATCTCCTCTTTTAAATTATCATTTAAGAAAGATGTTTTAATTTCTATTTGATAAATAAAAAGCTTATGAATGGAAGATAAAACAATTAAGATTATAATAGAAGAAATTCTAGTTATGGGAAAGAATGTGAACCCAGAACAAAGTATGTGCAGTGGGTCACCCCAAGCATAGAATTTTTATTTTAAAGAAAAGTTGGGTCCTTGTGTAACGTATGATTGAGATTCTATACTAACTGGCACCTCCACTGTATTTCTTTATATGTTACATTGAGGCAACAACAATCTTTAATGTGCATAAATAAATTCCATGGGAAAAAAGATTCATTACATGCGCAATGAGAGAAGGGGTCATCTGCTGGAACTTTGACTATATTTGGCTGCTTCCTTTTGCTTTAGTTGTTAGTTATAAGACTTGGATGCACTAAAGGTTCACAACTCAAATAGTTTAGATCCACCAGAAGTTTTATTCTAACAAAGAGAACCTATAGAATTTGACAGAGTACGACGGTTTCTGTGAAGGACTTTAATATATACGAGTATATGCATATATATAAAAGGTAACAAAACATGTGAAGGCTGAAGAGGCTCAACTACGAGGCATCTTTTGCTGGAGACAACCATATAATCCCAAACATATTCCCACCATGTTCTCGGAAGAGGCTCAACTATGAGGTATCTTTCGAATAAGGAAGTGTTTTGGAATATAGATGTTTGAACATATTGATATGAAACCGAGTGGAACTTTTTTGTTATTTTAAAAAAAGGGTATGAACTATGTGCTATTTGATAGTGTATTACTTGCTTTGTTTGTTTTGGTTGATTAGTATCCTTTGTACAAAATATGACAACTTTGTTACGGTGGAGTTAAATTAATTAAGAAAATGATGCCCATCAAAAGCTCCTGGGTAGCACATGCTTGTTTACATAATAATAACTACAACAAATATGTTATATACTCTCTCCAATCATAATTATAAGATTTTATTATTATTTTTTAAAATCTTAAAAAAATAATTATATTATTTTAGAGGGAGTATTATTAAATAGACACGTGCATCACGACATGGGGATATCTTCTGGAAGAACATGTCATAAAGTAGTAAAGTTGTGTCAATGATGGAATTGTCATTATAATATAACACTCCTTTATCCAAGTGATGTCGGAATCGGATGTCGCATTCACAGAGACCTGAGATGCTGATTGGTTGGGAGACCATCACTCTGTAAAGTAATCCAGCAAAAGGGAAATACTTTGCTGAGTGGTTGGACGTCGCTTTCACTTGCTATTGCCCTTTTTGTTTTCTTCCTCAGTCGTGATCCCCAATACAAAAATCATCTTCCACCATTTGTAATGGGGATATGGTAGATATTAATAATGTCTTTAATGATTGTCCTTGCCTCAATAGTATGGAAGAAAATTTTCCCCGAAATGACGTGTGTAGAGACTTTTTCGGTAAAGGATGTTGCTTTTTGGTTAACCAATCAACTGAGAAACCCAACTCTGGACAAGACTTGAAAATCGGGTTCTGCATTAATTGATGGAAACTTTGGAATTTAGAATTTGAGTATATTGACACATTCGTGCTATGTAGGTCGTCAGACTTTAAAGAGTTTCTCAACATCTCTACCATCGTCATTATCTTCACTCTCTCATCCATTTTTGTCACTGATCACTTCTGCTGCTCTGGTTTCAATCTCTCTCTCCCTCTCATTGTGGGAAACTGAGGAAGAAGAAGAAGACCTTATGACTCTCGCTCATTTACACAGTGCACAACCATGGCCTCCTCCTTCCCGAGTTCCAAGACCCAGTCATCAATTCTCATCATCGATTTATAGCAATAGGTACTTTCTTATAGTGTAAACTTCCGAGCTTAGATAATTGGTATGTGGCCTCTTTCTATGAGAGGAGCATACATATGGGAATAAGGGATTAAAGATTTTGTGTATGCCTGTTGACTGCTTTGATCAACATTGTTGATAGCCTCAAGCTTCAGGGCCTGAATTGAGGGCGAGGACTGAGGAATACTTTGTAACTTAATCTCTCAGCCTCAAATTAGAAAGGTTATTCTCGTTATAGCGAAATTCAAACCAGTTTCAACATTTTAACTGGAAAGGAAACCCAGTCCTGCTCAACCATAAAGAGCATGTTCGGAACTACTTGGAGTGGTTCTAAAATGTGGTTTTGAAAGAAGCAATTAGATGTGGTTTTGCAATCACTCCAACGTGGTTCCAAACACAGTCAGAGCCTGAAATATCTTTATGTATTTAAGGGAAGGTTGCCATTTACATATTGATGACTGATTTTCTTTTAAAATTATATGGTTAGTTCAGCAAAGTAATAATTGGATTGCATTGCAATATATAAATAACCGTGATATCGAGCACCAATGAGTAATGAAAATGAACTATCACAAAGAGGTTTGCTGAAAAAGTTGGCATAAACCAATTATGTAAATTTGGTGCAGAGAGATTATTTGTTTAAGTGGGATAATTTATGTTGGCTATGATAGTCTCAGGTTCTCTTTATGGATATGCATTGCAATATATAAATAACCATGATATTGAGCACCAAGGAGTAATGAAAATGAACTATCATAAAGAGGTTTGTTGAAAAAATTGCATAAATCAATTATGTAAATTTGGTGCAGATAGTTTATTTGTTTAAGTGGGATGATTTATGTTGGTTATGATAGTATCAGGTTCTCTTTATGGATATGCATTGCAATATATAAATAACAGTGATATCGAGCACCAAGGAGTAAAGGAAAATGGACTATCATAAAGAAGTTTGTTGCAAAAGTTGGCATAAACCAATTGTGTAAATTTGGCGCTGATAGTTTATTTGTTTAAGTGGGATAATTTATGTTGGCTATGATAGTCTCAGGTTCTCTTTATGGATATTCATTACTTCATGGTAGATAAACTACAACCTTAAGGCCACAAGGTTGCCAAAATCATGAGGTTATCTTTAATCTATTTGTTGTTGACATGTTAAATAATAGGCTGGCTGTCATTTAGTTGGGGTTGATCAGGATACTACAACTGTTATGGATTAGAAGACAGTTTTTTTTTTTTAATATATTTTCGGTTTTGGATGCTGTATAAGATGACTTTAACACGACATTTACAGGAGATTCATGCCCTACAGACATAGCTTGTTCAAATCTTCAAGATTACATGCAAGTTGCCTTAAACAAAATTGTGAAGGTGAGCTCCATGTGCCAGAGGGAAAAGGAAAAGAACAAAAAGGAAGCTTGAGTTTTCATTTCCACA
>JBAGKO010000005.1:3791439-3804904 GCA_037177275.1 Acacia concinna | reverse complement strand
CAAAATTGTGAAGGTGAGCTCCATGTGCCAGAGGGAAAAGGAAAAGAACAAAAAGGAAGCTTGAGTTTTCTTTCCACATTATATCTAAAAACTATTGAGCGTGATGGCCTCAAACTTAATCAACTGTTAAGCTTCTCTCTGAATATCTATTGTCGCTCAGCCATCCATGATTGAAAGTTTCAAACTGAGTAAAACAATTAATTTTGTTACTTGGATTGCTTGCATCATTGTCAATACTGTTCTTATTCCGCTTAGAGAATTATTTCCAATAATTGGAGTACAGTCTGTTATGTCTTCTTTATCTTTCTGGCGCATTAAATATATTGGGATCTCTCGCAATTGACAAATAGGATGTTTTCTTAGTTTTGATGATTTAGTTCTCTATTAGGATGCTATAAAGATATTATCTAGGTCACTTCATTCTTCATGAAGCGTTTATTTTGGCCCTGAGCTTCACAAAGCATCTCTTCCATACAGTTTGTAGAGTAAAATAGATCATTTAATAATTTTGGATTTCTTTGATAAACTGGTGTAAATGATATTCGTACACCACTAATTTGCAAGCTATCTATGATGAATCCTTGTAGGTAGGTGGGATGCTCATCCTTACCAACCAGAAAATAATTCAAATTTGAACACAAATGTTAGTGTTCCAGAAACTATGGACATCAGGTTCACTATGATGGAGAACATGAAAAATAATATCAATCAGGTCAGCAATGAATAGAAGAACCTGAAAAATGTATATATTTTTTGTGAGATTATGTGCATATAATCTTATGAGAAAATACCATCTAAACTTGTACTTCAATTCACGCCAGAATCAAAATTTTGTAGTATCTTTTCCAAATATGCTGTTAAAAGCTATATGTAATGCCAACTCTTGAATAAAATTTTTGCATAATATTTTTATAATGATCTTGGCACATCCCTAAGGCGGAAGCAAAGTGATCTCATGGGACTGTACAGTATAATCATTGAATGGCCGTTTATTTTTTCTCATCATTAGCATTTGATAATTCTGGTTTCCTCAGCTAAGATCTACTATTTGAAAACTATCTTCTTACATGCATTCTTTTTTCCCCTTTTTATTCACTGAAGTAAAGAGTGCAATTTTTTTTTTAATCAGATGCACGATGAGAAAAGTATGTTGAAAAGAAAAAGGTTCCAATTATGATTTGAATCACGTTACATGTAAGAAAGTTAAAGCTAGGAATAATCAGGTAATTTTTTTTGGTCAAAATAATCAGGTAATTAAAAAGAAATTATTGGGCTTGAGTTCTCTCATCTGAGTTTCAAGATATTGTTCTAAGGCCTTTGAGACCCAAAGAATCAAGCTTGGGAAGAATTCAGATAGAGATTTGAAGGCTGGATCAACTAAATGAATGTGGGATAGTGAATAAAAGGTACAAATCCGAGATTGGAAAATGAAGAACAAGACCCCAAATGTTTAGGAAAGTGATCACTGGGCTCAGAGAGAGAGTGATAACTGGCCTTTGAGCCAAGGCTAGATACACATTAGGGGGAGTGTTGGAGATAAGCCTTGAAAAAAGATCCCACATTCAAAAGTGTTAGTAAAAGGAGGGTATATAAGATTGTTATAATCTGAACCAAGTTGTTTAAGTTATTGTAGTGAAATGGACAAAACCATGCACATGCCCATTTTGGATGCTGGATTGATGGTGGTGACTAATACAAAAAAATAACATTATAAGTATCTCTTTCACCCAGCTTCAATATGTGATAAGTTTGACTTATCTAACAAACTGTCTTTCTTAAAACTTGTGGTCCTTGGAGCAATGCTATTTCAGATCGTGCATACTTTGTTTATCTGTTTCTTTATTTATTATCACAAGAAATTGTTTAATTACTCACCATAATTCATTTGTTTCTTAACAATATATTATATTATTGACTGCTTTGATAAAAGTTGTTCACAGCACTGTCTGTTTCATTCATGAGTATACATGACAATAGAATTGGCTTATTGGATTATCTTCTGCCTGTGATAGTTATAGCGTTTGCTGATTCTCTCAGTCTGCCACATGTGCAGGGGCCTTGTACTAAAAGCATGATTCAATCATTGTCATTGTATTTTATGCATAGAGTAACACATCAAATGTTTTTTCACCGGTTGCTGAAAGTCATTCAAGCAATACTTCCAGATATTTTTCAAGCTCTTACTGCAACAAATTTGCCACTTGCTTTCATCTCTAATACCTTGAATAAACCCAGCCCTCTCCGCTTAAATGTGTCCTTTCCTTCTTTTAACGATGTTAGATGGAGCCTAGAACGATTGAAATACTTATTCAACGTCCAACTTGAGAGAAATGTTTCAACGTAAGCCTATATTCACTTCATTCAGTTACTTGATCACATGTTTATCTATAGTTTTTCTGTTAAACCTCAATTGAAAATGTTGAATTGATTATGCTTAGTCTATAATAAGCAGTATGTGGAAAACCGACTTTTTTTTGAAAAAGGAAGGTAATGTTTGGGTTCTATGGTTATGCGTTTTTGCATTTTCAAGTGTATCAGAAAACTCAACTATTTTAGAGCAAACATATTTCCTTGGTTGCCCAAAAAAAGTAAGGACTTGATTGGAAGGATGTAATGAAACTCCTAGTCTCAAATCTCTCCCATTTGAGGGTTTGGAATGATTTAAATCCTTTTCTTTCTTGCATTTAGCGTTTACCCTCTCACTTGTCTTTTCTTATTATATTAAGGTACTATATATTTTAGGGTAATGTTGGAAATATAACTTTTCAAATCCATCCCATCCCCTTGCATTGTAACTTTTAAAGTCAGGGAAGATATTTGCTATTTCTTTTTCATTGAACTTCCAAACAACAGAGAGACTTGTGGTAACTCAAACCCCACATATCCCACTCCTCTCCAAATTGCCAAACAACCCCTGAAGAACAGATATTACCTCGACTGATTTATTCAGAGACACTTATGAGGAATAGGCTAAGAAAAATGTTTATTACACGGGTTCAAGTATGAAAATATGAAACTTTTTCCTTACTCATTTTCTGTTTTTTGGGCAGGCAGCGGGTGGGTAATTCTGATCTTATATTGTTGATTGAACTGAGTTTATCTGAGCAATTTTGATAAATTGTGTTGACTGGACCATACTTTTAATATGCTTTATAATATATGGACTGTTTCAGGATGTTTGTGGTGCTCTTTGTAGCATGTTCATCATTTGTTTTTATTGGTGGTCTCCTGTTTTTCAAATTCAGGTAATCATTGATATCTGAAGTGTAGGATGTAGGATGTCTGTAGTGTGCTATTGTTCATGATTTTCATCTTTAGCAGTGTTAGTGGCATAGTGTCCACATACCCTCACCCTCTTTATCCTATACAAAATACAGTGTACCTTTCTACTCTAATATGTCAGGACATATCTGATTGATCACCTTTACAGTCCTTAGCAATTTTTTTCATTTTTTTTTTGTTTTGGGTCAGATTTTAGATTTGACAACCTTCAATTATGGTAGACTAGTATTTAGTTTTACTGCAAGTGCGCTTAACCATGTTTCCTAACCTGGGCCCATGTTAATTCATTCAGGGGTCATAAACATTCATTAGAGGACTGCTTCTGGGAAGCCTGGGCATGCCTTTGTACACCTGCAACTTATTTAAGAGTATGTTTTAATTCCTGTAAATTTCAAACTATTTTATTTGTTTGACCCATTGCCCCTGTGCCTTAACAGATTTTCTTGCTGGACTGCAGGAATCAACACGTTTTGAGCGTTTTCTTGGATTTATTATTGCCATATGGGGTATATTGTTTTACTCTCGCCTTCAAAGTACAATGACCGAACAATTTAGGGTAAGGTCTAAAGCAGTAAGTATTCAATAGGAATTATTTTTCTGTACACGTCTTTAATTATCAGTATTTCGAGCAGAACCATATGCAAAGACTCAAAGAGGGGGCCGACATGCAAGTTTTCGAGACTGATCATATCATCATTTGTGGTATGAATAGTCATCTGCCTTTCATATTAAAGCAGCTAAACAATTATCATGAATTTGCTGTCCGCTTAGGCACTGTTACAGCTAGGTAAGCAGTTTACACAAGGTTGTTGCACTAACTTTTGTTCAAAAAGCTGGCTTTTTAACACTCTGATTGACTCCTATTCAGAAAGCAGAGAATTCTTCTTATGTCTGATCTTCCTAGAAAACAGATTGAGAAAAATGCTGAGCCAATGGTGAAAGATTTGAATCACATTGACATCCTTACAAAGAGGTATAAATGATTGGATGTCTTCCGATATCATTCTAATGAGGTGAAATCTTGTAATATATATGCTTATTGTCATACATTCTTTTATCTGCTTTTTAGTTTTGAGCATAGTGGCACCTTTAGTTCCTTTAGTTTGCACATTAGAACTTTTGATTCTCACTAATTTCAAGTATCAATTAGAGCATCATTTCCCCAATGTAAATAAAGCAATCGGGATAATTGCCTCATTAATTGTCATTAACAGTGTGTAATTTTGCATTTTTCTTAAGAGTCACTGATTGTTCTGTTGAATGATTATTTATATGTACTTCCTTCGTTCCTTTTCATAAAATAGGATTGGGGGATGTTTGAAAAGTTTTTTTTAAACCCTCCATTTCACCCTTAATTATGAAAATTACTCATACCACTATTGTATATAATTCTCGTGTTTGACTAAAGTACTTAATATAACATATTCTTTCTCTTCCATATAAATGAGGGCATTCTTGGAAAAAAAATCATTTTTTCATAATTATTGCACCTAACTAATTTTAAATTTGGTTAATCCTAACTAACAAAAAGGAACAGAGAGAGTACTACATTAAAAATTCTGGTAAAAATAAAATTGAAAGTGAACCATGATTTTCAATTCAAGGTCTAGTATGGCTCATATCTATATTTTATGGCTCTACAGCTGCAGTCTTAGTTTGATGGAATCATATGAAAGAGCAGCAGCCAACATGGCTCGTGCAATAATTATATTGCCAACAAAAGAGGATAGGTAATAGTTTATCTGCTTAAAATGCAAATTGATATGGTGGTTCCAAGGCAATTTTGATTGAATTATATTTCCATCCTAGTGTGTTAAGGAGGTATAATAGTCATTCATGAAAATGCATTGAAAGCATCAACGATGTTAATTGTAGTTAGTAATTATTTTAGGCACAGTGGTCAGGATTTTTATTTGTTAATATCTAGTGTTGATGTGCAAACATACACATGATCTTGTATCCAATGTGCAACAATACCCATGAACTTTAAAATCAAAACAATAATGACACAACTGTTAAGAGAACCTAATGCCCATAATTTTTTTGTAGAAAAAGAAGACGGTGGGACCCACCATAAAAAGTAACAAACATTAGGTGCCTTCAACAGTTGTGTCATTTTTGCTCCAATTTTTAAAATTCATAGGTATTTTTGCACTTAAAAATAGTTTTCGGATATTTTTGAATATTAAGTATGAGTTCATGGGGATTTTTACACTTTAACTCTAACATCTAGTATAGGTGTTACAAAAGGTTCAGTTAGAACTTATTATTTGCATAATACAATTGAGTAATGATGAGAAGCATCAGCTCAATATGGTTTTCCCATCTGTTTGAACGTGGTTAAACACCTACTAGAATACCTTTGAACTGAAATTGGATCACCTACTGGAACACCTACGAGGATCCAAGAGTCCTACCTAAAATTGTCAGCACAAACCTCAAATCGAAACACTCATGCTATGCCTACAACAACAACAAAGCCTCATCTTACTAGGTGAGGTCGGCTATATGGATCGCTTGACCTTGTTGTGTTCTATAAAAAACTAGATCCTTTGATAGATTATTAACCAAAAGATCCCGCACTTTATTCTTGTTGAGTGTTTGTTTCGGTGTTCCTCTTCTTTTTAAAGGGCTTCATACTATTTGACCAACCCTCCTCACCGGCTCACTCGATGGCCTTCTTTGAATGTGTCTAAACCATCTCAAATGGTTTTCTACAATTTTCTCCTTAATAGATGCCACCCAATGCCACTCAAATGGCCTTCTATGCTTAAATAAATTGAAAACAGCAGAAAAACCTCAAATGGTTTTCTACAATTTTCTCCTTAATAGATGCCACCCAATGTCACTCCAATGGCCTTCTATGCTTAAATAAATTGAAAACAGCAGAAAAACCTCAAGTAAACCACACCTTGCCCTCCTTAGTTCCAAAACATATAGATAGATTATAGAAAATAAAGCTCTAGTTGGGTGGTCAAAATTGTTCTTTGAAGTGCCAAACAAGTTATCCCATTTATATATGTTAACATTCATATAGGCCTGTACTTGTCCAGCTTTCAAATAATCTTAAGCCACTCAGTTAGTCTGCCCCAAGAATATATACCCTTTGATAACGTATGTAATTATTGTAAATAGAATACATTCTTGCATAAAATCAGGGTAATTAGTGTAGGTAATTATCATTATGAGCCGTCAATTATCATTAATGCCTAGGCTCATCACTGTTGTATGTAAACCCCTACTCTGATCATGAATAATCTTTGAAAATTTTCAGATTATGTTCTCTCTGCCTTTACAATACGCTTTATTTTTCTTATCACTCAGTCTGTGGGACTTGTATTCTCCAATGCTCCTTTTTAAATATGACTGGAAGCATACGTTTTTTTCCAGTACAGTTATCACTTTTGTCCAATTATAAACTTTGTTCTTGTGTTTTTTAAAGTATTGGGGGCTTCAAGCCATTCATTTTTCTTCATTACGTGGTCTGTACTCTGAGCCTTAAAGGCCTAAGATCATTTATTTTTCTTTATGTCCCAGATCTTGTGGCTGTTTGGCTTTTCTTTATTTCTTTTTTCTCCTCGTGCTCTTATACAATTACAGAAGAGATGAAGAAAGTTATCTCTAATGACTTCATAGAGAGCTTGCATGAGATATATATACAAAACGAAAAATATATGTGGAAAGACAAATTGCTAAACTAAGGGTTTGGATCCTTGATCTTATGCCTATTTCCTACTGTAGTTAACATTTACATAGTCAACAAATATCGACTAATAATCCAACATCTACAATAACTAACATGTTGAGTGAATTCATAATTGATAGATGGCTACTACGTTTCAAGTTTTTGTAGCTTATGACGCAAATTTAAGAATTCTATGCACTTGATGACAGCTCAAATATCACAATAAATGTAGAAGGCATAGACAGGAAAAGTTGGGAAAGAGAAATTCATTTATCGAACATCCACCCAAGAACAAAAACCAGGCCATCTCTATTCATATGAAGCATAGGAAGTCTACTAAAGAAATGATCTTCCACATACTTGTAAGAGTAATGAATGCAATGACTTGACTTGAATCTGTAAGAAAATAATTCAGAATGAACAGTTTTCAAAATCAAGAGATTATTGCTAAAATCCCTTGTATCAGCAAGGATTGGCTTATTTTCTCTGTGAAATGTAAAACATTACCAAATAATTGACTTCATGATCACATGGCGACTTGGGTTATTTTAGCAAAGTCAGTCATTACTTCTATATTTATTGTCTTTCATCAATATTCTGAATTTCACTTTAATGAAGTTTTTTTATTCTTAGGTATGAAGTTGACACAGATGCTTTTCTATCTGTATTAGCTCTTCAACAAATTCCAAAAATGGATTCTGTCCCCACCATAGTTGAAGTATGTTGCATACATTCAGCCTGAAATCAAATGAATAGAAAATTCAAATGCTGTGCATAAAATTAAGAATTTGTGAATGCAGGTCTCAAGTTTCAAGACATGTGAGCTCTTAAAATCTATCTCAGGATTGAAAGTAGAGCCGATAGAAAATGTTGCATCCAAATTATTTGTTCAATGTTCTCGGCAGAAAGAGCTTGTCAAGATCTACAAACACTTGCTAAATTATCAAGGTATTGCATACTTCGTATCATATTTATCAGCATTCCATCTTTAACCCAATACTTAACTTTTCTGTAATACTCCCTCCATTCCTTTTTATAGGGAACACTTAACCGAATAATGGAGATCAAAGTAGTGGTTAAGGACAATAAATATGTAAAAATTGCAACCTTTTTGACAAAAATACCCTTATTTATGAGGACATAGGGAATAAGAGAGAGAATAAGAAAGTTATTATAATAAAGAGGATTATAGAAGAGAGAGAATTAGAAAATTGATGTTGTACGAGTAATAAAGATGATTGTATAAGAGAGAGAATGTGTGGTGGAGAGGGAGTGTGTGAAATATGGCTAATTAAATATGGGCAACTTGGGAAATTGATAGACATAAATTAAGACATTCTCTGAATGTTTCTTATAAATAGGAATGGGGAATATGTGACGGTTGTTTCTTATAAAAAGGAATGGAGGGAGTAGTATTTTATATATGGTTTATTCTCTACCTGAATTGAGAATAATACTCAGAGGATCAAATTGCCTTCTGATAATGTGGGCTATAGCTGCTAAATCACTCAATTGTTCCATAAATTCTCAGAATTTACTTTCCTTTCCATTCTTTTCATTTGGCTTTAGATATGTTATTGTTTTGTTATGGCTAGTGTAAGGTGAGGTAAATGATACATTGCCTATTTGATGACCCTAGATTTGGAAACTAGCTTGTTATTTGCTTTATTAACCTAACATACAAATTTTATATGTCCCTGAAATTTAAATATTATTCCGGTTTCTTTTTTCAGAAAATGTATTTAATCTGTGCAGCTTACCTAACCTAGAAGGATTTACCTATAGGAAAGTAAGACATGTATTTCAAGAGGTAATTAATGGAATTTGTTGGCTGAGTCCACCATTTTTTGCTTACATAAATTTACTTGCATAAATTATCTTCCCATTCATATTATTTCAGGATGTTGTCTGTGGTCTTTATCGGAATGGAAGGATAAACTTCCATCCTAACGATAATGAAAACCTGCAGCCAAGTGATAAAGTATGTAGACTAGCTCATACCTAAATCTGATTTACATTTCCCTTTTGATTTGAAGTTTCTCTGGTAATTTTCAATTATTACTTTGATATCGAATAGATATGCTCTTAACTTTTTCCTGTTACTTTAAGGTTTTGAAATCAATTAGTTTCAGAAGGTTTGCTAGAATACTCTATGATGTCACTGAGCCTGCCTCATTTAGGTATTAATGATTGGATCCTTTCGAGATACAAAGGAGGAACATGCATACCCACACCAGAGAGAAGGAATTCATGACCAAGAAATTCAAGAACAAGATATCGACCATGCCATAGAATTAAGTAAAATGAGACTAGCTAATATTGTGAAGCATCCTAAAAGATCAGGTTCCAAGGTAGGACAACTCCATTGGAAAAAGTTTTGATGAACGTTGAATGCTATTTATTCAAGATTTTTGCTTTTATTACTGATCATCATGTAGGCATCAGAAGTAAATCTGGGACCCAAGGAGTTCATTCTTTTGCTCGGGTGGCGCCCTGATGTTGTAGAAATGATTCAAGAGTACGATAACTATCTTGGTCCAGGAAGTAATGTGGTATGATCATACATATATGATTAACAGATTACACTTCGTATGTTTCGTGCTTTCTTGACTTAAAACAATATGCACTTCAATGCCAGTGTTGAAGCTTGATCTTTAAGTAAATTCAGTTTATTTAATATAACTTCTATATGAACTTATGGTTGACAGGCATAGAAGCTTTAATTCCTGATTTCGAGTACAAATGCTTTATACTACTAATTCATGTACTGGCGAGAAAAGTTTAAGGATAATACTTTATGAAAAATTGATAATTGATTGATTATTCACACATATTGAAAAATTGACAATTGACTGATTTTTAATTTCGTTGCTACTGCCATCATGGCCACATCTGTAAACTCCAGTGTCTATTATGCTTTCTGACATTGTAAATGAATTGAAACTTCAATGGTAAGGAAATGAGATTTATTTTTTCTAGTAGCGTTAACCTAAAAGGCGCTCTCTTGATGGTCCGAAAAGATACTAAATGTGAACCCTAGAAAATTTATATCAGAGGAAATCATCTTGGGCTTTTTGTTGTGCGCGTTAACCCTGACGTCTACTCTCTGGACTGTCTATGCACTCATTCTAAGTTCAAAGTTTATTTCTTAAATAATATGCAGGAAATATTATCAGATGTACCAAGAGATGACAGGATTAGGGCCAGCAACATTATTGATAAGAGGAATCTCAAGAACGTTCGAATTTCTCACAGGGTATTTAGTCACTGTTGCATTATAATTTTCCTTTTGTGGTTTTTCTATTCTAACAATTATTCACTTCATTCATATTCTGTAGAATGGAAATCCTCTGGACTATGACACCTTAAAGCAGACCCTTCTGGATATCCAGAAATCTCTTGGTAATGAAGATATTCCTTTGTCGATTGCTGTCATATCTGACAGAGGATGGCTTCTTGGAGGTAATTACGCATATCAGATTTTGTGGAAGACGATAGCCTGCTATTGATTATTGGCTATTCTCTTTGCAGATCGGTCCAAGGCAGACAAAAATTCTGCTTATTCTCTTTTACTCGCAGAAAATATCTGCAAACAACTTGGAATTAAGGTGATATAACTTACATTATAGAACTTACTAAAATCTGAATGATGTCAATTTCTAGACCATACAAACGGAGGTTTCTATATTTAATACTCCTCCGGTCTTAAGGTCTCAAATGTACGACTTAGTTTATAGTGCACTACAAAGTACAAACTAGGTCCTACATTTAGAACCCAGGTTGTATTAGTTAGTGGTTATAATAATGAAGTCAAAATGAATAATTTGGTTCTTTAAATTGCTATTTTGTAGGCGCATAATCTAGTTGCAGAGATTGTTGAGACTAAATTGGGGGAACAAGTAATACTCTGAATTTCTTAGTTTGCTCTATTTTTCAAAATTTAGAATGGACTATTTTGAGTTGATTGTGCTTCTGCATAAAATGGAGTAGATGGCTAGAATCAATCCATCACTGACCTATGTTGCAGCAGAGGAATTAATGAGCCTTGTAATAGCTCAAGGTCATAATTTTTTCTGTCTTCTTTACTGTATTTGGTCTATTTGCTAAGTCAATGTGCTCAGAAAGTTATTTCCTATGCTTGCAAAACAGTAGCAGAGAACAACGAACTTAATGAAGTTTGGAAAGACGTACTAAATGCAGAGGGTGATGAAATATATGTGAAGGTAAATTATATACTCCTTCTGCAATGCTTTAATATCCATCAAACATTCCCATTTGAAGGAGAAATTCCTCCCTTCATCCCTCTTTTAAATTAGTCCAAATTTATCAGCATTTTTTAACCTTGTCTTCCTAACACAATACAGTTGCAGGATTATATTTTGTTGCAACTAGATAGGTCTCCTTTACATTGTACAGAATTAAAGAATGAACTATGTTATTTGTGATTTGCAAACTGCGCTACTTGCTATAAATTTTATGTTGTATATTGATACTAATATTGATTCGAACATGACTCTTGATCTGTATTGAGAAGCCAAGGGGCAATAGTGAGGAATATCCTGTAATAAGTATGCACTTTAGCTGTTTCTTGCCTTTTTTTTTTCATGAGTGGCAGGATATCAAACATTACATGGAAGAAGGAGAGAATCTATCTTTTGCAGAGCTCTCAGAGATAGCATATCTACGGAGAGAAGTAGCCATAGGTTATGTGAAAAATAACAGGCAGGTATGCTGTTAAAGTATGATAAAACGCACTTTCCCTAAATAAAAGATATTTTGAAACATCCATAAGAGCGTGTTAGATATAAATTTGTCATCTTTGCAGGTTATTAACCCAGTTCCAAAGTCAGAACCCCTCTCTCTTGAAATGACGGACTCACTGATAGTTATTTCTGAGCTTGAAGGAGAACAGCCTACGGTTTTTTAATGCTGAAGCTTCCATATAATCTTAATTTGTGGGAATATCCTATTTTTTTGTGTAAATATTTTCCTGGTTATATAGTCTTATTAACATTTATTAGCCACCCTCTTGCCTTTCTTTGGAAACAGCCTCTCAAATTGTGGGGTAGGGCTGTGTACAATCCTTTCTTAGACCCCACCTGGTAGAAGTCTTGTGAACTAAGCCACCATTCTTACACTCTTACCTTCCTCTTGTGTGTTTATATTTGGATGTATATCTCCATTCGAATGAACAAGAAATTACATTTTCCTCCCAACATTCATCATGTTATTGGAGCTAGGACTCAAGATTCAAAGTGGTTTAGGGTTTTCACTATGAGTGATACCACTAAGTGAGGTGTGTCTTATTGTTCTGTGTGTTTTTTTTGTCATTGTGGTTGTTGTGACACATCTATTATGAGGGATTCCTACTCTTCTTAGTTACAAAAGTAATGTCATGGTTATCCCAAGGCAGTAATGAGACAACTACGTGATGGATTAAAAGTGTGCTTAGTCTTAATTTTCATTACCATAACTGTGGTTCTTAATTTATGTCCAAAACAAAATATAAGTGAAATCTAGTGAGGTGTGTGAATGTTATGAATGGGCCTCAGAACAATGATGATATTAGGGCCCAACAGGGTGGAAACCATATTCATGTTGAGGAAATTCATGAAGAAACGCCAGTGCTGCCACATGAGAGCAACAAAATGCGCAAGACCACTTGGAGGGTGCATGAGAATGCGGAATAAAAGGAGATTTGGAATGTAACGGAAGGATAGGGATGTTTGTGGAAAACCTTCTCTCTAATTATTCTCTCCTTTCCTCTGACGTTTCCTTTTCCATTCTCATTTTGTTTTTTGGAACCTTGTTATCCAGTACTGTGGAGCAATTAGGGAATGAATCCGATAATAATCTCATTGATCTAATGAGGGAATTATATAGAGTTTACAAGGAAAAAAAACCTAACAGATTATTATTTACATATTTATTATTTACTAATTCCTTCACTCTCCCTCAAGTTGGACTATAGAAGTCTATCATATCCAACTTGATAAAATTTATGAATACATCTTCCTGTAATCCTTTGGTTAATACATGATTCGACACAACCTTAGTCGCCTTGGGGTCAAATACAAAATTTTTACCACGAATTAAAATGCAGTATAGTGCACTTAACTCGGGATCGTTCTCTTATCAAGTAGCCTTAATTTTGAATTCCCTAAGTTAACTAAGTGTTAAAAATATGGTTAGAAAGGGGGTTCGAAATTGGTTTTCTTAAATTAAAATGCATAAAAGAAATAAATAAAACTAATTCTAATTTTTTTTTGGATTTTTCAGAAAATAATAAAGAGATAAATTGGATAAAATGGATTATAAAATAAAATGAGTCTTGGTAGCAAATATGGTGGCTTTCCTAGCTTCTGAAAATAAATTGGGAGTCAACTTGCATCAAGTCAAAATGAAAACCTCAAGCAATCGTGTTGAGTCCAATCTACCTAATAAATGACTAATCCTACAATCGCATTCATAGTCATTTCTTAGATAAATTGTTAAAAA
>JBAGKO010000005.1:3749196-3763282 GCA_037177275.1 Acacia concinna | reverse complement strand
GCCTATACAGAGGAAGACCTGAATTTCATCCGCAACTTTTTAGCAGGGAATCTCCTCCAACGTATAGATTATTAGTTCTGATTATTTTCATTAGAATTTGAGTAGGATATTAGGTAGTCGGATTTTATGTTGAATGATGTAATTCTGGTGGATGGATGCTGTAAAATTGGTTGTGCAATCTAGTTTTCTGATGGTAGATGTTGAATACAGGCTTTCTGTAATTGTACGGTTGAGTTGCATAAATAGATAAAAATAAAAAATAAATTGCGTCCGTTATTTAAAAAAACAGACACACCTATACGTCTGATTTTTAAAAAATAGACACTAATATGCGTCTTTTTTTAAAAAATAGACACCCATAAAAGTGTCTATTATTTTCAAATAATTAATGGACGCCCTGGGTGTCCATTATATGGTAATAAAGGATGCCCCTGAGCGTCCATTATTTGGCTAATAAAGGACGCCAAAATGGGTGTCCTTTATTACTAAATAAAGGACGCCAATTTGGGCGTTCGTTCTATTTAAACCTGACGTCTTTATGGGTGTCTTTTTTTTAAAAGGACGTTAACTTTTTACGTCTCCCACATAAACTACTCCTTAAAAATAGACGTAGAAAGGGTTCTAAAACAGACGTTAAAAGTTTTTTTTTCCAGTAGTGCTAGACTCTTTTTGAACGTAGAGTCCTATGAACTAATTCAAAGAGTAGAGCATGGTTGAACCATTTAATTGTGCTTGATGTTATTTTGTTTTCTTAATTTTATTTTGTATTGCCTATTTAGCGCTTGATTGCCAATAAGTAAGAATTGGGAAATTTTGATTAATCTTGAGAAAGGGAACTTAATTGGACCATGGGATTAAGTAGTACGAGATTATAAGTATTTCTAATTTGTCAATGGGATAGAAATATACCTATTGGACCCATAGTCAAATTAGAGTGAACTTGGATATTTATTGCCTCTTGAATAAATTTATTAGAAATAACATGTTTAATTTGAGAGAAGGGTGTAAGTAATTGGGAGATTCTTATAGTTATTAATACTCTAGATTAACAAGTAACATTAAGTGTATTTATTTGGGTAATTACATACTGTAAAACTTGAAGAAGGGATAAGCTGCTCTAAGTTGTTTCTCTCCAGGCCATTGAAATTTTGAACTCTAGTTTATTAATTTTCTTTATCTTAAAATTATCATTAATCACTCTTACCTTGATTTTCTTGACTTGAATGAATATGGGAAATTTAATGCCTAATTATCAATTATCTTAAGTCTTTGTGGGATAACCTTGATTTGCCAATTTGCTATTTTATGGCCCTGTACACTTCCAATGCTTAATTAGCTTTTGGTAACATCAGACATTTAAGGTATAAAACTAAAATTTAACTGACCTTTTATTTGTGGATTAAAATATGTTAATCACCCTTTTATTTTATCAATATTACAGAAATCAACTCATCGAAAAAATATTACAGAATTTTCCTTCTATTTTAAAGTGTATATGAAAACTTTTACTGAAATTATTATGTATGTTTTTCTTGGCCAAGAAAGTATTAGTCTGTTTCAAACATCTCTTTTATATGTTTGATATTCCATTTACATCCATCAATCAACAATTAAATATCAAGTTTGGATTTTAAATGTTTGTTATAAGCAAAATATATAAGAATGATTTGAATACTTTCATCTACTAAAAATAATTTTTTATACATACAAAAAATATTTTTTACTTATATTTTAAAATATGTATTATGTTATAAAATTATTAATCTTGATTATATTATAACATTTTATAGTTTAAAAATTTATTACATCTACTAAAATTTATTTATTTATTCAGGTTTCTTTCAAGTAAGTAAGAACACAATCAAGTACAAACATTTATCATCATATAGTATAAATAATGTAAGTTTTGGAGATTATTTAAATTAATAATTTAACAATTTTAAACAAATTTTTACCACAAACATTTATAACCGCATTAATTCAGATATATATTTATTAAAAAATTAATCAAATTTTCAATCAAGTTTTTATGTCTGCGTTAACTAAATTACTCAAGCTTCCGTCCCAATATGATCAAAACATTAAACAAATAATTATTTAAAAACAAAGGAAAATAAAAGTAGGAAAAAAATAAAAATAAACTCTTAAATTATCCAAAAGAATCACAGCTAAAATATGGATTTTTTTATGATGAGACGTAAATAAGCAAATAGAATTTATTTTAATATAATTTTCAGTTGAAAAATGTAGTTTTAGAATATTTTAAAAAGGGTTAACAATCTAGACTAAAGGGTATGTTTTTAAAAAAGAGGGAAATTTTATAATTAGTCTACCTGTGTGTCTGTCTGTCATATTACTAGAAAATTTGTACAAACAGCTTCAATAACCATGTTAAGTTAAAACACTTCATTAAGACACCACTTTATTAATGCAGTTAATTTTTTAACAAATTTTAATATTTAAATACACTCTCGATCTTAATTATAAAGTCCCTTTTGTAGACTACAAAATGAACTTCATATTTAAGACCGGAGGAGTATTTGTTTAGATGTCTAAACGGTTTGCGTGAGGTGAGATGACACATTAGGAAATGTATTATCAAGGGGAAAAGAGGAAGATGCAACATCTATAATTGTTGCGCACAGGCAAAACACGTTTGTTGATTAATTACTATTGAATTACAAGAGTATCAAATGAGAACAACGCATATTACCTCAATATATAAATTAATCGCATGTATGCCTTAGACATTTCATTTCAATCAAATAGGACATATATAAATAGGAATTTTTCGAGATATCTAGTTCTTTTCATTACAAATAGTAGCAATGATATGTTAATTGATAAATGTGGCTGTTGTTGTGGCAATTACGGCAGAGACGGATCGGAGGAGAGAAGGCAGACAATGAAGAAGGAGGAGAAAGGAAGATAGAGTAAAACAAATTTTTAACTTATTGGTTGAATCATGTAGGTTTATTTTAATATAAGGTTCATTTTTTAATTGGATTTTACTATTCATATGAGATAATATTTAATATTTATTCTTGAAAGTTAAAATCTATGTTTCTTCATCTCTAAGTTTACTTGATTAAACTACTATTACTATTACTATTACTATTATTATTATGTTTAAGCATATAAGAAATATATTCTTCTTTATCTTCCTGATTCGTTTTTTTTAAACACATATTATTATTATTATTATAGTCGAGCATATATATGATAAGATTGCAAGTTCAATATAAAGTGTATTTGTACCATTAATCAAAAGGCATAATTACATTGCACATATGGCCTGTAATAAAAATAAATGAAATGATAAATAAAACAAAGAAAAATGACATTCGTATTTGGCTTTTTAGAATGTATTATTAAGCTGGATTCATGCCTCTAGTTGTTCCATTAATTTCCTTTTTAATATGATTTGAAGCCGGGCCAAGGGAGTAAAGGAGGAACGAAGACGAATGACCGAAAATTATAGGCAAATGACAAGAGACACAACAATTAGAGCCATTTTGTACAAGGGGTACTTTGTTCCAAATTTTTTTGGAACCCAGGATTGGATCTAAAACACCATGAGGGAGGTAAAGTTAAGAAATCGCACCAATGTCGTCGTATTTGCCAATCCCAAATTTTGGTGTTTTAAAAAATTCTTGACAAAAGGCAATTATTAATTATGAAATAGTAAATATGGTTCTCAAGTAAGAAGTTCAGTATATATTTTATAATTAAAAATATATAAATTTTTGGATATGTTATATAAAATTTATAAATATTTACACCTACTTTGAATTATCTCAGACAGGGATAACAATAATCTTTTTGAACAGCCTACCATATATTATTCTATTTTGCGGGAAAAAGAAAAAGGGATTAAAAAGATTAAAAGCCAATAATCAATATACTACCTCAAGTCCTAATTATAAAACACAATTAACTTTTTTTGGGGAAACTAAAGAAGGTAAATAAATTATTTAATTATATCAAATATAGTGCATCATTATATTATATATAGGATAATAAATTAGACAAACTAATTTGAAGAAAAATAATAAATTTAAATGTTTTAAAGTACTTTAATTAGTTTTTTTAGTATTCTCTAAAAAAGTCAATTAAGTCTTATATTTAAGATTTGATGGAATATATATATATATATATATATATATTGGTAGGGTTGGACATTGCATAGAGAATAACATCTAAGGTGTATTTGGTTCAATGGAAGGGCGTGGGAGGTTCCTTAAAGATAAGTGAGGGTTGGATAGGGGAGGTTATTATGAGCCTTATTTGATTAAATTAGAAGGAATATGAGGTATGATTTCTTGTCTCCATGAGGGTAGGAGAGGGTAGTTAATTCTAAATTGACAAATATGTGCTTATCTTTTTCTTTATATTTCTTCCTTCTTTTATAAAATTAATTTTTTGCTAGTGTTCTTTTATAATATTAATTATATCACAATTATTATTTCTTAATTTTTTAATCTTAAAAAGTACAACATGATACTTCATTCAATTTCATATTGGCTTAAGGTGTAAATTTGTCTCAGAAGTTTTTGTTGAGGTGCAATGTTGCCATAAATTTTTTTTTTCATGTTCAATTTTATCCCAAAAATTTTGAATTATAGCAATATTGTCTCATATTGTTAAAAAACTAATGTTGACCATTAACTTTTTAATGAAAAATTACAACATTACTATGATTTGAAACTTCTGTGATAAAATTGAACTTGAAAAAAATTATAGGGTAATATTGCTGTTTAGCTATAAGTTTCGAAACAAATTTGCACCTTAACCCTTTCATATATGATAAAATATTTTTATATACATTTTAAATGATGATCTTATAAAATTAAAAAGTTTAATTGAAGGTAAAAACATAAGACCTAGCTATGTGACAAGACCTTCATATGTTATAAAATAAAAAAATAGGGAAAATGACTCTTAAGTCCTAAGGAACAAACATAATTATTAAAAAGTCCCAAGATCTCAAGAGAAAATTAACAACTTAGCAAGAATTGACAATTTAGTAGGCTCAATTTACAACTTTAACAACGGGTTTTAACAACTCTGTTCCAACATTTTTAACAACGTCCATGTGATAATTATTAAAATGTTAGAACGGAGTTGTTAAAACTCACTGTTAAAGTTGTAAATTGGGCCTACTAAATTATCAATTCCAGCTGTTAAGTTGTTACAACACCCAGGTGATATTTGTTAAAATGTTGGAACGGAGTTATTAAAACCCGCTGTCAAAGTTGCAAATTGGGGCTACTAAGTTGTCAATTACAACTGCTAAGTTGTTACAACGCCCATGTGATATTTGTTAAAATGTTAGAACGAAGTTGTTAAAACCCGCTGTCAAAGTTGTAAATTGGGGCTACTAAGTTGTTAATTTCAGCTGCTAAGTTGTGAATTTTTTTTTGTGACATTGTGACTTTTTGATAAGAGATAGAATTAAGATAGGACTTTTTAGTAATGTTGAAATGGAGTTATTAAAATCCACTATCAAAGTTGTAAATTGGGCCTACTAAGTTATTAATTCCAGTTGCTAAATTGTTAATTTTTCACTTTTTACCTTAGGACTTTTTAGTAAGGGGCTAAAATTAATGAAACTTTTTAATAATTATGTTTGTTCCTTAGACTTAAGAGTCATTTTTCCTAAAAGTTAGTTAGCGGCAGTTATTGTAGATTGACCGTTGGGAGTAATTACTGCTGTTAGAACTTAGAAGTTAGTCATTTAGTTCAATCTTAGCGTGATCATTAAGTCATTCTAGTCTATAAATAGATCTTCATACATATTGTAAATCGGATTATGATTGACCATGGGACAATAGAATAATATTCAGATTTCTCTTGGCCTCATTATTTTCCTCTCTTGAATTCCTCGGTTTCTTCTTTATATCTCTATCTTTCGATATCATACAATTGCAGTTTTGTATCAGAATTTAAAATTTGTCCCCAAAAAAAAATTGGATGCTAGCTTTTGCAGAAGATTTTATATGAAAAATAAAAAATATATTAATTTCACTATTGTTAAATTAATTACCTATGAATTAGTACTTGTATTTATTTAATAACTCAGTCCATTTTAAAATGAATTTGACGTTGGTAGCCGATGGAGAATCATGGTTCCTGCCCCAAATTAATTCTTTTTTTTTTTGGACAAAAATTAATTCATTTGTCCATGGAAAAAAAAGATCAGAAAAATATTCATTCGACACCGTATTGGAATTTTGGAGAGTGAATAGGGGTTGAGGCTTAGTTTGGGAGACAGAACTTTAATGATAACAATGAAAAGGGGTATATAATATGATCTTAATCCTTGGGGCAAAATTTTTTTTAATTATTTTCCATTTTTATATAATTATTTCTATCAACCAATATTAGCATTGTTTTGACTTTTGAGCATTAACAAGAATAATTTTTTAAAAGTTGTCTTTAAGGATTCATCAAGTTGCAATACTTAACTCTTTATCCGGTCTTTTCCATTTCAATAATTAGAGGTGATCTCAGAACGGAATGAGATCAAGAAATGTCATTCCGATCCTAATCCCAAAAACAATTTTAGAAGGAAATTTATTCTAGATCTCAAAAATCCCCCTATCAATAATTTCATTCTTTTCTTATGATTATTATTATTTTACCAAAATTTGAATTTTATTATCACAAAACAGAAGAATAACAATATAACATAATTGTCCAATGTTTAAAGTAGACATGAAGATAAAAAGATCCAAAATCAATACAACTGATCTAAGACATCAACAACAAAAAATGATTTTTTTTCAGGTCAAAAAAAAAAATCTAAGACATCCACAAACTCAACTGATTCCTCCATGTGGACGTGCGCCACAATATGAAACACGTTTATTTTGGTAGTATTATATTCTCTATGTTAAGAAACAACTATCATCCTTATTCCATCTTAAAATATAAAAAACATTTAAAGAATATTTTACACTTTAATTCTTTTTCCTCAATTTTGCCCTTATTTAATATCAATGTATTAATATTTGTGTTGATCATAAAAGTTATCATTCTCAATGAGAGAAGAGAGGGGTAGGGAGAGAGAGTAGTAAATTTTAATAAGGGTGTTCTCTCTCTTATTTCATATCTTCCTATTAATAAGGGTATTTTAGTAAAAATGAGTAATAATTCTGACATACTTATTGTTTTTAACCGTCACTTCCGACCAAAAGATTCAGTTAAACATTTCTTATATTTTGAGACAAAGGGAGTACCAATTTACTTGAGTTTAAGGGTTTGTTTGGTACGAAAGATTTAAAAGGGAGGGGAAGAGAAGGGAGAGAAATTTTTTATAAGATGAATTAAAAAAAATTAAAGAGGTGGGGTTAAAAGTTTTAAATTATTTTTTCATATTTTTTTATGTTGCATTTTTTCTTTATTAAAATTTTATAACCCCATTTCTTCAATTTCTTTAAATTCAACTGCTAAAATTTTATTTTCCCTCCCTTCCCCTCCCCTTATACCAAACAGCCCTAAGACAATCATGAAAATCGTGTACATGAAATAACATTCACACTATGTATGAAAAAATAACATTCACACTCCCCCACAAAACTTCCTAGTATTATGCACACATTCAAATAACTCCTTATTGTCCACTTCTACAATAACCCATGGTACTTGAAACTCATCTACAATCATAAAAGCTTTCCTTAATCAAACCACTTATAACATAAAAGGCAGATTTAGCATTTATTTTCTCACCAAAACCTCACATAGATTCCCCAACATAATTCCTACACACTATTATATTCCTATCGCAACTTCTTTAGAATTAGATTCAAATTACCTACTGGGGTTAAAAAAAAAAAAAAAGAATCGAATGACCCATCACAATTAACTTCCACACTTAATTTTTATTAGGTGCTGAATATTTGGAGTGTGAACCATACTAGAATTCATTTATTTGTTCCCTTGCACATTATGTTATATTTGTCTGTTTACTTTGAAACAAAGTCATTCCCCCTTTTCATTTAAGCCAAAGAATCACAATAGTATTAAATTAGTTTTTGGATAATAGCTTTTACGATTTACGAAATAAATATGTAAAAAGAATTTTATTTCCGTTTACGAAAAAAAGCTTTTAAAACCTTAGTTCTGTGGTTTCCCAAATATATCATAAACACTTAAGGATTTATTTATAATAAACAACTCAATGCACCATTTCTTAAAATAACTCTCTTTTTTGTTTTGTCCTTTACAAGAGTTAATGGGTTTGCTAAATAACTTCTTGAATGAAGTGCAACTAGTTAAATGCAAGATCAAAACCAATAATTTGATGGGAGTGAGACAAGAGTGTTATTAGATTAGATAATAAAGTCAATGGCTCAATAATTAACATTTTATTATTGTTTATATTGTTATTCAAAAGGAACATGATTGGCAATGTTTATGAAATGGTTGATGAGCCTTTAAAAACAGTGTTTCAATCATGATTTACAATGTACATGGCAAAGATATGAGAAGAGTTTTATTGTAACTAGCGTAAATAAGCTTATGATAAGTACATGTCTTTTAATTTAATGATCCCCAAATGGACCAAGCTATTCTTGTTATTATTGACTATTGATAAGAAGATACCGTACCTATAATGAAAAAAAAATTAAAATATTTGTGTACAACATATGTAAAACTAAAATCACGTATACGAAGCTCATCCCACTACTCGGTAATCAAACAACTTTTATTAAAATATTTATATACTCCTCTGATCCTAATTATAAAGGCTTATTAAAAATTTAATTTGATCATAAATATAATAGTCCTATCTACACTGTCTTTCATATTTTACCACTTTTTCTTAAATAATATATAAAGTAGGTGATTAGGATGAAGGGAGTATGAGGGAAATGGTAAGAATTAGGGGTATTTTTGAAAGATTAAATTATATTTTAATAATGACTGCTATCCTTAATTCCTCATAAAAAGTCAATGGGCCCTTATAATTAAGATTGAAGAAAGTAATACTCATTAATAAAGTTTTTATATATTTTTTTTTGATACATTGGAAACTGAAAGAGCTTGTATGTATAATTTCAATGAGAGATCTGTCAGTATGAAGCTCTACTTCATTGGAACCTAGTAGCCCAATAACTGTCAACGAGTCACAGCTCAACGACACCCTTCTATGGCCTGAATCCCAATCTACGGAAACCACGTGCATGCTTGCATCCCTCATAACGTGAATGCAATCCTCAATCTTCCTTGGGCACCAACTACATTCCCCCGTCTTGTGTAAACCCTTACTTTGCAAATAAATATTGATGGGAATAAAAATAGAAAACGAAAACCTTTTAAATTTAGATGAACATTACTTAATTGATACATGAAATTAAAAAAAAAATCATATAATAAAATTATTCAAAATTTGTATACACTTTATATTTTATTACAAATTTAGCAATAAGAAAAATAAGAAAAGAAACTATATGATTGCTTTCTTCCTATCCTTGTACTCCTTCTACTTTTTGTTATAAAACACAAACTAACTAGTATATTTAATCATTTTTACTAGTCATTTATAAGTTTTTAAGGCGTATTAAATTTATTTTTTAATGTTTATTCATATTTAATAAGGATTAGTCCTTAGCCTACCGGATTAGGGGATACCTTATGAAAGCAAAAAAATAAAAGTATTAAAAGAGATTGATTATTAATATTATATTTGAGTTTGGTATAGTTATAAAAATAATGATGAGAATCACTTCCAGACAAAAAAAATACATTGAGAAACGAATATTTTTAACTATTCTTATTAGTTAGTAAGAATTGGTAGTTTATGTTTTATAATAAAGACAAACATCAAATTAAACAACCATATTAAATTTTCAGAACTAAATTTTATAAATTTATAAAAATAGAATTTTGGATTTGCATTAGTTTTTCCCCCTTTACTGCCCATTGTCAAGTGGAGCTAGCCGGTAGAACATAAATGGGGCAAAGAAATCTGAAAATGGTGTTATCTTCTTGAAATTGCGACTCCGCTGAGTCGGAGACAGTGAAAACTGAGACACTGGAACCCATGAAAGCTCAACTATTGATTCAGATCTTCGCATACTTTGCATTAGCATCTGTTTGTTCCATACAAACAACACTCGCCGATGGCGTTACCCCTGAGGAAGCGAAAGAACTTCGAGATGAGGTGGCTCCTCGTGTGATTTTCATCTTTTCAATTACTATACATATCGACTAAAGTTCTTTTTTTTTTTTTTGTTGGTGATTGGTAATTGGAATCTTGCTTACAGTCCCTGCTGATGTTTCAGTTGCCACAATCGGTTTGATGTGCTAATTCATTGAAATTGCATTATCTAATAGTTTTACGACCCTTGGCTATTGGAATGCAACAAAATTTAGATGGGAATTCCTTTTTAGATATATCTGTCAATTTTCATATGACAACATTAGAGTAATTTGCAAAATTGACAGGATTTTTTAATTGGGTGATATATGTGGATGGGTGGACATTGATTCAATGCTCACACAATTGGTTCTTATGAAGCAGTTTTGGTTTGAAAAAGGTCCTTGCCCTTCCAACCATTGGGCATGATGTGATTATGCATTCTGAACAGTGAACATGCTGTTCCAATGTCTTGAACAGTTGTGAATTTGGACCAAAATAATCCATGGTGTCTTTTGAGTTGAATTTCACTATTTCAAACTACGTGACATAGTGAGTAGTGGTATTAAATTTGCTGCTGAAGCTACGCCATTGCTTTAGCTGATGAATTTTTCTTTCTTGTGAAAAATGTAGGTTCGTGGGATGTTTTATCATGCTTTTAATGGATATATGGAGCATGCTTTTCCACTCGATGAATTGAGACCTCTTTCATGTGGGGGAGAGGACTCGCTTGGTGGTTATGCCTTAACTTTGGTAAGAAAAATTTCATTTATATTGAGTTATAATAATAAGAGATTAAGAATATGTCTGCAATACTGACGTCTGTAATGTGTCCAAAACAGATTGACTCGTTAGACACATTGGCTTTACTTAGTGACCATGAACGCTTCGCGAGTTCAATTGAATGGATTGGTAAAAATCTTCGGTTTGATATAGTGAGTAAAGGGCATTATTTGGATCTTCATTCTTCTTTCAACACACGCACACGGAGCTTTATATTTATTTTCTTTTAAATTGCTATTTCTTTGTTTAAGGGAAAAGTTCTATTATGTGATCAATAGGATGCATTTTATTTGTGCATATTCTTTTTTGTATTCTTGTTTAAGTAACTTATTCATTCAGATTAAAATTGTCATGGGCTGACTTTTGATGCCCAGACTCTGGAACACATGATTTGATTTTATATGCTTTTCTTACCTAGAAAGCAGTCTAGAAATTTCTTTTCAGAATCAGTTCATTTATGTGGGTGAAGAGAGATACTTGTTATAGATCATGAATCTTTGGAAGCAAGTTCTAATTTGATTCCTAGAGGGGGTGCCTCTCATGTAAAAATATGACACATGACAGATAGCAAATAAATAATAATGAGTTACTGTAAGAATTACATCAAAGGAGGCTGTACCTGGCGTGATCTCTATTTCATTCATTGTAGATTAGCAATTGATTTGTGATGGTGCAATTACTTATAAGTCCGTTCTTTCCTTGATGAAGCATTTCTAAGTCAATATTTCTTGACGCGTTCCTTCAATAGTATCCATATTAGATTGTTTGTTTGTAATTTATATAAAATTATTGATTATATTTTACAATTTTCGCTGCCTCATCTCTTATATCTTTGCTTATGAATACTTTATATATATATGTAGCTGAACCTGTTTGTTGACACTTTTGCAGAATAAAACAGTTTCTGTTTTTGAAACCTCTATTAGAGTGCTTGGAGGCTTACTTTCTGCTCATCTAATTGCCAGTGATTATGCTACGGTATCAGTTATATGCATACATACGTACATGTTTTTCCTCTTATAATCTTACATGATAAAGAAAATATCTCAATGAAGGTTTAGTTTCAGGTAACTAGATGGGATTCTTCATTTTATTCTTGATTTATCACAAACTTACTAGCATAACATAAATAATCATGCATGTGCTTGTTTCTGTCTATTTTAACAAGATTGTATGATCAGCTTTTCCTTACTCAAAGCCATAGGTTTCTGTTGCTTTAGTGAATTGTGAAGTAGGTCCTTGGAGATTACTTGAGATTGTACAAGGTTTTGTTTAGCTTGCATGCCTTGTCCTTGATGTTATTAGTGCCAAAACCAGCAGGGATTTCTGTTGAAACTTCTTCACAATCCTTATTCAAGAAAGCATTCTATATATCCAATTGTTGAAAGTTGCCAATCTAAATTTGCTGGTGAAGGTTTCCAAAGTTTGATTGTATTTAGTCTAGCAATTGGTGCAAATATGAAGTCTTATCTGCTTACCATTTTTGTTTTTCTGTATTTACGTGTATGGGGTTTGTTCTGGTGAAAGTTGTGCTTCTCTTGTTAGTTGTTATGGTTTTTATTCTCTAGGTGCTTACACTGTAATTATAGTGTTCCAATTTCTATATAGTGAATTTATATCAACATTTGAAGAGGGTAAGTGAATCTTCTATACATGCATTTTCTGCAGGGTATGAGAGTTCCATCATATGACAATCAGTTACTGAACTTAGCTGAAGATCTTGGCAGGAGGTTGTTACCTGCATTTGACACTCCTACAGGTATTGTTTCTCATTTTTTAATAGAGAAAAATAATTAAAGTGAATGTGATTAATGACAAAAGAGGATAAGACGACCCCGTAACAGAGAACATGACATATGAATATGAAATAAAAAGAATTCATGATTTTAAAATGGTTAAATTGTTTTGTTGGACTCTGTTACCAGGTTTTCAACTTGATCTATATAGTTCAAAAGTCTGCAATTGGGTCCCAATGTTTTAAAATTTGATCCCTCTTGTTAGACCTTGGTTAGTATGCTGCTAAAATTAGACACTCCTAGTATATGTCATTCATGCCTACTCATTGGAGCCATTCAACCTGCCTAGGTGGATCATATGCTAGACAAATTAAGAGTATGTAGACCGCACATTATGTGTTATTAGAAAGGGGAGACGATTGGCATCTTTCCTGACAAGGATGGGAAAAGTCTTTGGGCTTTCCTTTTATCACACATCTGGCCAAGATAGCACGCTATTGGCTGTGCAACTGTTATTGTAGTTCGATGATGGTACATTCACAGAATTTATCGTGGATCAAATTAGTAAATTTTAAAAGTATTGGGATCCAATCACCTAGACAAACAATTTGAATCTCTAAAAATTCAGGGTTTATTCATCCTTTGGACTTTATTGAATTAAAATAATCAAACTGGTATAGAAAAAGATGTCACAAACTTTGCCATTCAAATACTTACATTTGCTAATGATAAAATATTTGATGATCCTCATTATCTTAGATGCCTATCTTAACCAAAACACTCAAATAATCTTTTCCCAAGAGCCTAAACATACTGGCTGAAATGTAAGGATTAGAATTGACAATATAGAAAAAGTAAATAAAAAAGATAAAAATTGTATTTAGGCAAAGTTATTTCTAACACTCCTCCTCAAGCTACATATTTCAGTTAAGATCTACTGTTTCATTGCTAGTTTTCATTTCCAAGATCAATTCTTGTTTGAAAAAGACCAGAACTCTAAATACCAATTTTTCTTTGACAAATTGACAATCAACTTTAGTCAGGTTTGTTTAAGCTATATGGTTGAATCTTGATAATTTCCTTATGTGACAGTATCATTTACATAGACAACTAGAAATATGTAAAGACCAAATGCTCAATGCACATGAAATACTGAGTGATCTGTTTCACTTGTTATCGTCCCAATTGTTGAACAATGTTGCTAAATTGTTGATGTGATGTTAGAGGAAAGTACCGAGATAGAGGAAAGTACTTGCAAATGGTCTTTATTGATTTGGAAAAAGCGTATGATCGAGTACTGAGAGATGTATTATGAAGAGCCTTGGAAAAGAAGGGGATAAGGATCACATATATCAAGGCCATCCAGGACATGTATGAGGGGGTAACAACTAGTGTTAGAACACCTGGAGGGGAGACGAAGGAC
>JBAGKO010000005.1:3736810-3749096 GCA_037177275.1 Acacia concinna | reverse complement strand
CAATGGCGTCGTGCGATCCATGTAGCCGACCCCACTTAGTGGGATTAAGGCTTTGTTGTTGTTGTTGTTGTTGTTGTTGATGTTAGTAAGGATTTATTTACTGATTAGTTTCATTTGGTTTCCTGTTCGGCTTTCTTGGATTATTAGACCATTTTATTTTTTTTTATTCCTGAGGTTTAAGTTAGGCTTCCTTTTTTCCTCAAGGTTAGAGTTTATTTTTATTTTTGGTACATACAGTTCAAATAGGATTCTTATTCCTTTGAATGAAATGTATTGTTCAGCTGTTCTTATCAGTCCTTATGTTATCTCCAGTATTTATTTGATTAGATGGATGAAAACTTGCTTGCTAATATTTTTCTCCGTGTCTTTATAGATAACATTGTTTAGCTTTTCAGTCCATTACATGCCAACCATGTCATGCAATGTTGTATTGCAGGAATTCCATTTGGTTCTGTGAATTTGTTACATGGAGTTGATAAACATGAAAGCAAGGTATAGTCTTTACCTAGGCCTCATCCACTTGTCTAGTAATCCATATGTCCAAAATCTTTGCTACTCATTGATCTGATTAAGTTACCTAGATGTTGGCAAAAAAAAAAAAAAAAGATTAAGGTGCCTAGAAAAAGGGTGGAGAAAAAATAAAGGCAATTGTTTGTGGAGCATTTTTTTTTTTTCCGTAGAAGGGAGTCAGAATTATTCTTCATGCTTCTCGTTGCATGAAAGATATTGGCTGAAATTATGGGGATACAAGGCATAAGAATAATTCAGACTAAAATCCAATTTACAATCTATGATAAATACTAATATTTACATATTCAAATATATAGGGTTTTCACAGTTTAGTACCACAATTTGATTGTAAGCTAGAAACTTCTTACTTTACTACTTTCTTTAACATGGGTATAGTATGCCTTCAATCTATTTTCTGTATTTTGTAACAAGTTAATAATAACTATTTTGTACTTAGATAACTTCAACAGCTGGAGGTGGGACATTGACTCTTGAATTTGGAGTTCTGAGCCGCTTGACAAATGATCCAAGTAAGTTTTCATTTCTTCCTTTCTCTCAGATCATACTTGCCACTGTAGTAGTCTCTAGGAAGAGCTTGAATGCTGTCCTTAATCACAAAGTTGGAACTAGTAATTTTATATTAGCACATGACCTAGTATTCACTAGGAAAATAAATTTACCAATGATAAGCTGAAATCCATGAAATATTATTAATAATTGGGTAAAACATTTGTATCTCATTCTGCACACAAGGGTCTATCATTTCCGTGAAATATCATTAATTGAGTTATTATTTAGAATGAATATTGATTCATCCTTGTGGCAGTGTGCCATGTTATTGTCTTATAGTGCATTTGGATACTATGAAACTCTTAAAATGTATAATATTCATTAGTTCTGAGATTTTCCAAAGAATAGGATCGTCTTTCTACATTTTGCTGGTACTGAGCTTACAGTTTCTTTCACGGATAACCTGTGGAGAATCATCATTTAATTCCTTTTAGATTGTCTTTTAATATCATGAATTCTGCTATAGAGCAATCAGTGTAGTTATTCTGTCATTAGTCAACTTTTTATTAATCATTTACATCCTAGGGTATCTAAATCTTGGCTATATAGGCCTTACTCACTTTGCTATTTATTGAGATTGATGGACAGTTTTTGCTGACAATCTCCTATGTGCATGCGTTTTGGAAGAATGAAATTTGTGTTGAGGCTTTATCATATTTAAATTTTTTAAGATCTTTTTCCCAAAAATGGGAAAACACTTTTTAATAGAGTAAAATGGAAGTTTTATCACACTGCTTTAAGACCAGCAATGCTATATGGTAGTAAGTGTTGGGCGTTAAAAGGACATGAACATAAAATTGGAATAGCTGAGATGAGAATTTTGAGATGGATGTGTGACCATACAAGAATAGATGAGATTCATAATGATCACTTATGCGAACAAGTGGGAGTGGCTTTTATTGAAGATAAAATGGTAGATAAACGTTTGAGGTGATTGGGTCATGTGCAAAGAAGGCCATTGGATGCACCGATAAGGAGGGTTGATCAAACAGTATTGAGCCTCATAAAAAGAGGTCAGGGGAGGCCAAAACGAACACTCGGTGAAGTTATAAAGAAGGACCTTTTAGTCAATGACTTATTTAAAAATATAGTTTTTGATAGAATACAATGGCGTCGTACGATCCATGTAGCTGACCCCACCTAGTGGAATTAAGGCTTTGTTGTCATTGTTTTTCACAAAAATGGATTGTGAATGGGAATGTTTTTTGGTCTGCATGGTTTTGACTATTTTCATAGTGTAACTTTTGTTTGGACTATTGTCAATATTTACTTCAATCTCTTTATTTGGTTTCTCTCCATCATCAGACCGGACACTTGACTGGTTCCCAATTCAACTGGTTTAACCAGCTAGGCTGGTCAATTCTCAAATCATTGCTTTTGACACTAATTTCTGTATCCTTTGGGGAAAAGGGAAAGGGTGGGTTAATTCCTTACAGTTCTTAACATGTACATTTGTTGACTTGCAGTTTTTGAACAAGTGACTAAGAATGCAGTGCGTGGAATTTGGGCACAACGCTCAAGGCTTAATCTAGTTGGTGCTCATATTAATGTTTTTACTGGTGAATGGACCCAGAAGGTACTGCATAGACTTCACTTGACAAAAATCACATATTATTTCAAGAAAATTACATTTATGTACCGCAACTCTTTTAATTACATATTGCTGATCAGTTGCGTGATATTACCTTCCATCTTGTCATTGCTCCAGTGATCTTTTTCCTGCCTTAATGAACCCAACCTCAGTGGGATCATTATTCTTTCTATTAGTATCAGAAACTATAGCCATCTCTATGATTTTTGCAGGATGCTGGGATAGGAACTAGTATTGATTCTTTCTACGAGTACCTGTTAAAGGTCAGTGGCCATGACTGGAATGGTTATTTTTATTGTTTATTTCATGATAAATGAAGAGACTTAGCAAAGATAACGGAGGAAATGAATAAGGATTACAATTGGGGGATGGCTAAAAAAGGTGGGGGAGAATTATTTTTGCTCTTCATTCTCTGACAATTATTCAGTAACATTTGAGCTATATTCATTTTAGAAATAACTTCATTGTAAGTTCAATATTGAAAGGATCACTGAAATCGATATCTATATCTCATTGTTCATTTCTATGTGTGGCAGTTCACTGTTCTACATAGTCACCATCTTGGTTTCCTATAATCATTTGTGGCTACAATGTGATTGGTTTTTCCGTGTAATAGAGTACTAATATTTATTGTTTACATCATTAGTGCCTGGCTCATGGTTCTATAGAATGGGTTTCATAATTAGACCTCCGGGGATCAGATGGCTCTCTTTCTGAAAATGTTATTCTCTTCTTTTCATTTCTGTTTTCCTTTACCTGGGACGTTGTTGTCTGTTTAGAAGGCAGGGTGGGAATGATATCCTCTGATTATGTGGTTTCTTCTTTCCTTCAATAAATGAATCCTTTCACCCAACCCCAAAAAAAAAAAAAAATCTTTTTTCGCTCTGTCAAAAGATAAATAAATAAATCTAATTACTCAATTTTGGTTTCATTTTATGCACGATGGGTCATGTACTTATTTAAAGCTAAAGCACAGAGTTAGTATATTTGTTGTGCCAATCTGTTGAATTGTACTAACTGTATTTTGTTTGCATTTTTTTATGGTACCAACTCTTACGTATGTAAATGTCTTTTTTTAGTGTTAGTTTGCAGGCAATAACGTTCTCTAATTCTTGCTTCATGAATATTTGCAGGCTTATTTATTATTTGGTGATGAGGAATACTTGTATATATTTCAAGAAGCTTATGCTGCCGCCATGCATTATCTTTACAATGACCCTTGGTATTGTTTGCGGCTTTACATGCCTCCCTGTAATTACAGTTGACTTGTCACCTGTAATTCTTTGAAACTCGATGCTTGTTTGTAATGTAACTTTCTAGAAATTTTGGAAAAGTTAGGGAGAAAATGGAAAAGTCCAAACGGCATAAATTGTGGCAAGACTAAACAACTGTGTGTACATAACTCAAAAGTATTCAACTGTCAACGTAAGAATTTGAGCTATTAATATTCTTGTTAATGACAACCTCTGGATTTGAAAAGTGCCTGGCTCTTTTCAATAAGCTCACCATGATCGGTTCTTTGATTGAACCAAGATCTTCACTTGTGATTGTCTAGACAACTAAAGTTTCCATGTCTAAAGGGATTCAGAAGGATCTTTGATTGTGACTATCTCCTTAGTACCTCTTACATATCCCAAGTTTGAAACCTGGATTTTGGTTTTTTTGCAGGTATGTAGAAGTGAATATGGATTCTGCTGCCATTGTCTGGCCATTATTTAATAGTTTGCAGGCATTCTGGCCTGGCTTACAGGTTTTTCTTAATTAATTTCTAATACTATATAGCATAAACTATGGAACCTAGATTCTTAATATGAAATCATGAATGGTTAGTGAAGCATGCTCATGTTCACAAGGTTTTAGCTGGAGACGTTGATCCTGCAATTCGAACCCATGCTGCCTTCTTTAGTGTATGGAGAAGATATGGTTTTACACCAGAGGGTTTCAATCTAGCTACCCTGAGTGTTCAGGTATATTCCATACTATTTACCTGACGGTCAATGTGGGAGTTTAGTGTAGGCATGAATTTCCACTTATATAAGTAGTAGCGTTCTTGTATATTAGGGAGCTGCTCTTAAATCAGTTGGTGGTAAACAAATTTCTTTGCTGAAATTTGTGCTACACATATCTATGATCTTGTAAATAAGCTTGATACCAAGACTTCTTGGCCACTAGGTTACATTTGTGATGAATTTAGTCAGTTGGATTATTCAGTTATATGGCAATCTTAATATATGGTCGCTTGATGCCGTAGATGGTTTTGATAATAAAGTCTGTTTGATGTTGATTGACACGTAATGGACCAAGGCTACTCACATTGGGTAATTGAGGTGCACACACAACACCAAATGTCAGTTAGTCTCGATCCAATAGTTAACGAATCTATCATTTAACTTCACCCCCAAGGTATACTCAACCAGCATCCACACACACTCTCTCTCACACACACACACGCGTGCGCACAAGATTACAAAACTGTCTATCTATTCTCTCCCTGATATCAGTAGTCCTTTATCACCAGTAACATTTGGCTTAGCCTGAGCCTTACATCTTCCTGCTAATAGAGAGGTGTCTTTCTTTCATGTGCTGGATAGAAAATCATTTCATATATTTCTTACAGCACTTATGAGTCGTTCTATTTTATCTACTTGTTTTCAGCATGGGCAGAAAAGCTACCCTTTGCGGCCAGAGTTAATAGAGAGCACATATTGGCTGTACAAAGCTACCAGAGATCCTAGGTATTCTCATAACTGCTTTTAGTTTTAGTTTCTTAATTTTCTTTTCTGGTCAACGTTTTAAGTTTGTAGTTTAATGATAAAATTTTGGCTTTACTTTTCTCTATAAATTTATTCTTGTTAGAGTAAGTGGTCTTGTTACTAGTTCCATACTATTCTCTGCAATCATTTATGGTCGTTCAGAAAAATAAAAATTATGAAGAATGAAAACCTTACAGCCATTCTTCATGTTGCTTTGAACTCAAAAAAGTGCAGATTTTGGCGAAATGAATTTTTTGGCAACAGGGAAACCACTGTGAAGTAATTTGTTTTCTTTGAAAATTAAAATTTGTCATCTTTTAACATTTCAACTTTTAAGTCATAATAAGTTTTTAAAATTTATGAAATTACAAATTTTTGGTCCATAATGATTAGCTGAACATAGATTTTGATGGGCAAATAGTGAGAATGAAAGTTGTGAATAGTAGCACCTAGATTATTTCCTATAGCTTTGTAGAGAGACCTCTGCCAGGAAAATATAACTCAAATTGTGTTTTGTGGGACTTTTTGTTTTCAACTCTTCATTCCTCTTTTGCTTTTGGAGGATGTAATATCATCCATCTTGCATTTTTTTTTCTATTATTCATAAATCTTTTTTTCTGCAAAGAGTGGTATTTACATATTCTACTTCAACTTATATGAACTATTTTATTCGCTGATAATATTGGCTACAATTGCTGTCTATGTATCTTTGAAGATATCTTGATGTGGGACGGGACATAGTTGCTAGTTTGCAGTATGGGGCTCGATGCCCTTGTGGATATTGTCACATTTCAGATGTTGAGTCTCACAATCAGGAAGATCACATGGAGAGCTTCTTCCTAGCTGAGACGGTAAGAATCAATTCTACATGAGTTTATCTATCTCTATTGGGATTTGGTATCTCACAGGGACTTGCTGTTGTGATGTGGATGTCTGACAAAGAAATCATTAGCTTTATTTTGAATGTGTTTTGCGCATAACAATGAGAATAGTTTGGTGTGTTCACAATCATCTCTCTGATTTTGGGGTCATTATGAAAACTTTTTTCATTTGTTGGATAGTTAAGATTCTAAAGGTGAGCGGTGAGCCAATGCTACATGTAAGATAGGAGAGAAAATAATCTGAATTACTTGCGTTAAACGTGTCCAATGAGGGGTATATACACAAGAGTAAAAGGCCTTAGCATTAATGGGCTCAAATCATATCCTAACTAATATTCCGGAATAATAGGGATTACAATAACAATAATATCTTAATTGATTTATTTCGTAATCTTAACACTCCCTTCAAGTTGGAGCATAGATATTAATCAATCCCAGCTTGTTACAAAGATAATCAACACAAATCCCAGTTAAGGCTTTGGTCAACAAATCTAGTTTGTAGTGCAATTTGGACAACAAACTATATCTCATATTAAGGACTGGAGGTAGTGGTCTTTCTGTCCCAAACGTATCTGTTTAAGTTTTGGTTTTCACCTTTCTCAATTTATATTTTTGGATGGACATGTTGATATGATCTGATTACAATTAGGTCAAGTACCTGTGGCTTCTATTTGATTTGGCCGTGGGTCCTGATAACATTGTGGAAAACGGTCCATACAAGTAAGCACACTAATTCATTTATTAGGATTGACTTGCAGATTTCTTTATTCGATAAATCTGAATCACATATTTTCTCTGTTGTGCTTTGGAGCAGATACATCTTCAGCACTGAAGGCCATTTACTGCCAGCTACTCCTCAAATCTCTCTTGTCAAGGAACATTGTTTTTATTATGGGTCTTATTGTAGGATGAATGATATAAGACAAAGATCTTTTAGCTCTGAGGTTGAAAATGATGTACAAGAATCCAATGACAGTACAATCCATGGAAGTGGAGCTCATGCTGAGTATATGTCAGCTTATAATACTTTTGAATCAACTCCTATTTCAGGTTTTATCAAGGTGAGTGCTTGGTACTCTTTCCTACCATCCCTAAAGAATTCTTCCTTTCTCCTTTTTGCAATATTCATGGTACATTCACTGAATATTATTTCATTTAACTTTTAATTCTTATAATGTTTCTGTTTTTATTAAATAATTAGAAGTTCAGATATCGAGTTATCTACTTCATTGCTTGACATGCCATAAACAAGGCATATATTTTTTTTACGAGGACTAGTCAGACAAGTTGCGTTGCTTGGCGATGCAAAATGTAGCCAGGTTTCTTCTGTATTCCTAGCCTTCCAAAATGAAGGGAAGCACATTTTTTTACCGTACTTTTATAAGCCTCCTTAGTATGTAAACTTCCTCATTCCATCATTCTTTTCTACCATATCTTGTTCCCATTTCTCATAACCATCTCTTTGCTTCCATGGTTTACAGTGATGTAAACTTATATTTGACAATTAACTACCACATATAGCAGAAAAGTGATGTTTTAAAGCTTTTTTGTCCTTTTGGATTACTCCTCACTGCCCTTTGGATTAGTTCTTTAATGTTGAACATCATATTGCAACTTCACAGGGTTTTTGCCCAGGATTAACTCATGGGCAGAAGTTTGGCATATCTTATGTGGATCCCCCTGATCCGCCTCATGATGATCAGACCGGCCAACATCAAGAACCAACTGTTGTACAAAGCCAAGCAGTTTTGGTTATCCCAAGCCAAAGTGATGACGATTCGCCACCTGACCATAATAGTGATCAGAATGATAATGTGACTCATAAATCAGATGTATCCACCTGAAGGGTGAAGATGGGGGAGGGACTTGTGCTGCTGGTAGAACTCAAGATGATCGAGACCGGAAGCATGAAAGATCATATGATCTGTGAGCTAAAGCAAGTGGATCATATTCTTGGGTGGTGAAGAATATTTGTGGCTTTAAAACTTCATGGGATTGCTCCCTGTCAACACATCTCTCATTTTCGTTAGTTTGTTCATAAGCCAGAAAGCATAGTTTTGATCATTCTGGCAAATTTTTGATACGAAGGCATGAAGCTACAGCCCTGAAACTATGGATCATGAACTGGTCTGTTAGATGCGCTTTCTCAGACTGCTGCCTGAGTCTAAGACATAATTTATTGCCTTATGACCTGTGCACTGGGCTTGTCTAACAAAATGTATTTTTAATTTTATTTTTTTGCGTTGTCCCATTATTTCCAATACATCTCTGTAACCTGTTGTAGAAATCACATTTGTCCACAGATATTTATAGGCAACAGCTACTTTTGAAGGTGGGCCACAGTTTTCAAGTGCTAGCGTAGGGAGCCATTATCTCATTTGACCATTTTGTTAACTTGTATGAATCCAAGACCAAGAAAATGTAGTGGTCAGTGGCCCCCACTTTTAAATATTTGTGAAGTTTGACCCAATTGTAGGGTATGAGACGAGATTTGGTTTCCTTTTATATTGAAAGTTGGAAACTTTTGTGGATGAAGGTTGGGAGTGGAACTCCAATTTCTACAATTAGTCTAGTGTGGTAGTTTTTGACATAACTATATCTCTATTCAAGCCATTGGTAATATGATTTTTTTGAAGGTTCACTTCAATCATATAATTATCTTTTTTTAATCATGTAATATTGTAACTATATTAAAATTAATAGTCAACTTGACTAGGTGCTAGAAAAGGGGCAACATTACTCCTATTTTAAAATTTTTGTGATATTGCTAAAGACAGGTTTTAACTTGCGGCCTTCCCCAATGAGGATATAAGTATATTTCTATTCAAGCCATTGGTAGTTTGTAATATTTTAGAAGGTTCACTTCAATTATATAATTATCTTTTTTTTAATCATATAATCTTGTAACTATAGTAAAATTAACATTACTCCTATTTTAAAACTTCCGAGGTGATATTGGTTCTCAAAAAACTTTCATATGCCTATTGCTTTTAGACGAATACAGGTTAGTTTAGGATAAATAAGTGAAGTTAGAAGGTCAAGTACTAACAACTTAAGGTTATAAGTGAGATCAAACTTATTACTCCCTCCATTCCTAATTATAAACTTTAAATAACTGATTTATGGTTATTAAGAAAATAGTTAAAATTAGTTAAGATCATTAAATGCATATTTTGTCCAACTATGCCCTCATTTGTAAAGAAGATAAGTGACAGAGAGAAGATGCAACAATAGTCAAGTGGTAATATTAGAAAAACCACAATAAATGATTTGATAACCCTAAAATAAAGCTTATATTTTGGGACAAACATGTTCACAAATTTAAAGCTTATATTTAGGTATAGAAGCAATTCCGGAAGTTTCTATAGAAAAGCAATGTTACCCTAAAAGTTTTTTTAAATTTGATTTTATCCAAAAGTTTCAAAATGTATTAATATTCCCCTATATCATTAAAAAATAGCGTTGACCATTAAAAACTTGGCATGACCATTACTTCTTAATGGAAAATGGAAATATTACTCCGTTTTGAAATTTTCATGATAAAATTATACCTAACAAAAATTTCAGGATAGCATTACTCCTCATGGAAAACTTCCATAACAAATATGCACCTTAACCCTAAGATATATAAGTTGGCTCATTTGTTGAGGGGAAAAATAATTTGGATTGGGCTACCCTATTTTCATATCAGGATTTTCCTGTCTCAACCCAAACCCGTGTGAGTGAGTTAGTGTGCTAAATGGGCCAACTTCCAAGCCACACAATTTTTTCATTTAATTTTAATAAATTTTAAAATCTTAATTTGTCCCATTTATAATCCACATGGCTCACCTTGTTTTTTTGTTTTTTGACCTGACCACATGACTCACTTCAAACCTACATAAAACGTCATGCACATCATTTAATATATCTCATCGCAACCTAACATAATTCATCATCTTCATTCAAGGAATAAAATTAATAATTTATAAAGGCTTGCTTCTATTATAATTGGTTTTTTTTTCAACCCAAACTATTATGTAAAAATGATTATTCAGGCCAATTCATTTAACCTAACCATTGTTTTCTTGGGAAAATTTCAGTTAAATGCAAAATAAATTTTCAAAAATAAAAAAGACATGCTAACATTTTAAAAGGACAGATTGGTGATAAAAGAAGAAATTGAATTTTGTAACTTTTGATAAAAATACCCAAATGCCCCTTTAATATTAAAGATGTCCCCTTTATCAATAAAAACTATGCTGACAGTTGGAAAAGGTGACGAAGAAGGGAGGTGCTAAACTTCAAAAGAAATGATTGTGAGAAAAGTGTAAGTGATTTTTTACAAGCATTATTCATTGCTTTATTAATATGCCAATGGCCATCTTCTTCACATTCTTTATGTTGCTAGGTTTTGGGTGTGTTTCTATGAGTTAGACGTAAAAGAGGGGCAGTGTTGGCTATGAATATATTCTTTGGTGTTAACTATGAGAGGATTTATTATGAATAGCTCATTAGTTTGTGATGCTTTACAATATGAGTAGTTGGAAAAGATGGTTTGGTTGGAGGGAAAAACGATCAAGTTGTGATAGAGATTATAAAATAAATGAGGAGTCGGCGGTTATACTCACTACTACATATTTGTACATATATGACATTGTATATATCATCGTTATTAGAACCCCCACCATATATAGAGAAGTGGGATTTGAATCAACACCCCGCCTAATTATATATGACGGTTTTTAAAACAATGCCATAAATATAAGAAAAATATATGGCGGTTTTGAATAACTATTATATATAAAGTCATGGAATTTGAAATGACATATGTCCGTGACATATATCACAGTTGTATAAAGAAATGCCATATAAATGAAACAAATATATGATGGTTTTTTAAAAATAGCTAGATATAATTAGAATATATATAGTGGTTTTTTGTGGAAAATTTGTAACACATATAGTATTTGACAGTTATTTTAAAACAACCATCATAGAAACGACATTAAAAACCACCCTGCGAACTCTATTTTCATGCTTTAAAACTCAACAAATTTCTTCATGCTCTCATCCACTACCTACGTAATGGCCACTTTCGACACCCACTTGGATTTCCCTATCATTCGAGTTCTCCTTCTTATGTATGTCTACTGTGATGCGGTCTACCTTACTACTAACACGCTATCTGGTGGATCTGATCTGTATGTAGATGGCAGACTTTAGGTTCATTGTATGACGGTATGGTTTCTTAGAAACTATGCAAGTTTTGCAATGAATCATATAAAAGAAGGAACTTTTTTTCCTTAAATGTAGTTATTATGAAAAAATGATCATTTACTGCTGAAATTTTGATGAATTTCTGAGTTGTGTTATACATACATTTCTCAAAGATAGAAGTTGATGTGATACATATGATGCTAGTTTCTCAATTCGATATAGGTTTTAATTTGTATATATGTGTTTGTTAACTAGTCACTAAAAATGAGAACTTTAATTAATTTGTTCTCTAATTTTTCTTGCTTATTCTATTTTTGCAGTGATCAATAATTTTGTTTTACAATCCATTTATTGAAATCCCCAGATGAATCTTATGTCCTTTGAGGATCAATGTATACTATTTCAAATGGTTTAATCTATGACAAAAAATTAAATAAAATCATAAATAGGTAGACATTGATCTTTAGAGACCATAAGATTCTCTGAGGGGTTCAATATAAATGGACTATAAGATAAAATGATGATTTATCGATCCTGTAAAACAAAAAATGATACATTTGACGGTTGTTAAATTAAAATTGTCATATATACATATATATGGTGTTTGTTATTAAACAATCGCCATATATAAGTAACTTTTACATAGCGTTTATCACTAAAAAACTGTCATATGTAGCAAAACATTTATGGCGGTTTTTGAACTGTCATATATCTATATGGCGTTAGAATATATGACGGCTAAATATGAGCAAAAACAACCATTAAATATAGAGAATTCTATA
>JBAGKO010000005.1:3707638-3736710 GCA_037177275.1 Acacia concinna | reverse complement strand
TAGTAATGACTACTAGGAAAGGTTAAAATTTGTTGTTAATTGCAATACCGGAATAGTAAAACCTATTAAGGAAGTCGTTAATAGTTCAAGTAGGTATGCTATAGAGATTTTTTATAGTAATAAAATATTATTGTTGTGTAACTAACATTGTGATTAATGTTAATTTTTGTTTGCAGGTTAACATTCATGAAGACATTGAATATTGGAGCAACACATCCTTGGAAGTCACTAATTCGTTTCTTTCATGTTTGAGGGAAGTTTGTAACCACTATTGAAGGTGAAGAAAAACATGATGGTAAGAGTGTAAGGGTCAAATCCATAAAGGAGAGTACGACAAAAAAACATTATAAGTAATTGGAATCTTAATATTCACTTGTCATTTAACTATAGATATAGTATTTGCTGTCATGAAGTTTCTAATTTTTTATAAATCTCCTAAATGCACTTGTTAATGTCATTACTAATTTTATTAATAGTGAAACATTATTATATATATATATATATATAGAATATAGAAAGGAACATGTTCCATAGTTAGTGGTAAAAAATTTATGGCTTTTTATAAATGCCCTTGTAGTATTATTCATTAGTATTGCCACTTTCTTTAAAAGTGAAGAAATATTGTGAGCAGTGTATAAATAGTAAGAGTGGTCAAAAATTATTGTTGGGACATTTGATATTGCTAAGCCCAAGGATGAGTCTATCAATTGTGTTACAATTTTTGTTATTTTCCCTACAATTTCAGTTATTTCTTCTACTCATTTCGTCAAAACACATCAGCATCCTTTGGAACACCTAAGTGATATCTAACCAAGGATAAGGATGAGTTTGTCAATCGCGTTATGAGTTTTGTTATTTTCCTAATGATTCAGTTATTTCATATACTCATTTCATCAAAACACATCATAATCTCTTGGGACACCTAAGTGATAGTTTATCAAAGATAAGGATGAATTTGTCAATCGCGTTATGAGTTTTGTCATTTCTCTTAAAATTTCAGTTATTTCCTCTACTCATTATGTTAAGACACATTAGCATCCCTTGGGTCACCTAAGTGATATTTTACCAAGGACAAGAATGAGTTGGTCAATCGTGTTACGAGTTTTGTCATTTCCCTTACGATTTCAATTATTTCCTCTACTCATTATGTCAAAACACATCAACATCCATTAGGACACCTAAGTAATATTTTGTCAAGGATAGGGATGAGTTTGTTAATCAAGTTATAAGTTTTGTCATTTCCTTTATAATTTCAATTATTTCCTCTACTCATTATGTCAAAACACATGCATTGCCTTTTACAATCTCCGTACAACTTTAGTCAATACCATGAAAAGAGCTCACATAGCTCTCAATCTTTATACATGATTGCATTGGCACATGAACAATCAACTATAAATTCAATCAACACAAGTTGGCACTGTAACACAACTTGGTCCTCTAAAGCACAGAAGCAAAGGGCTCAACACCAAAAATCAGCAAGCTACAGGTGACTTAGCTCCAATACTAACCTCGAAGAACAACTAACAAAACAATGGCAAGAAAAATTCTAGCTAATAGCTTTCGCAACAGCCTCTCTAGATTGATGGCTGTCAAACATAGTTTCATTCACAAACGTTCCCACAACAACTTATGGCGACTCGGGCACAAATAGGTTAGGGAAGTTGAACTTCTCACTCCGCTAGCGTCCTCTCCGAATCAATAACACCGATTTCCCCTCCATGGCTTGTTTGCGATCACAATGTTGCTATTGACGACAAGTCGCTAGCTCAGGGAAGTTCAAAGTTTTTTGTTATGAGGTTCTCCATCCTTTTCATTAAAAAATGGGGCATTTTAATCTTTTGATTAAAACTTACAAAATCCATATTCCCCCTTTATCACCAATATGTCATTTTTTAAAGTGTTAGTATACTTTTTGGGTTTTGAAAATTCATTTGATATTTAACTAAAATTTTCCCTATTTATTTCCTCTAACAATTTTCCCACAAATCTCCCTTCAATTTTTTCTTCAATTTCTTGTACACATAAAAAAAGGAAAAATTCCAAAAAAATACTAATAAAATGTTAAAAAAAAAGGACAATTCAATGTGGTGAAATATGAAAACCCAAATCGGCCCTTCATAAGAATTTAAAATTTTTACAATCTTAAAAATTTTGTACAATTACCTAATGCCCCTAAATTTTAACAACTTTAATATCTATATTAATACTTTAAAGGACATTTAGACAATACATACTCAAGTTGTTAATATGGTATCCAAACTGTTAAAATATAGGGGTATTTAAATAATTTCACAAAATTTTAAAGATTTTAAAATTTTTATATTTTTACAAATAACTTATATGAGATTTTCAGATGTCCACATATTGAATTATTTTTTTATATTATTTTAGGATTTTCCCTGAATAAAAGCACACACTTCCATAGCTATTTATTGCCACCGGAGTCTACACACACACAGAGTCAGCACTAATTCCATCACCGTACATGCACAGAGTATATTTACAGCAGCTACAAATGCCTGTCACTGTATGCTATTTTGTACATTTTGTGTTTTTTGAACGAGATGAGATTCTTGTTAGATCAATCAAATGAATGCCAATGAAGTTTATTGTCTGTCTCTGTCTTTTCTTCTTTTTAACAACGGCTAGTTGTATGGGTTCTGTCACTCGCTTTTGGTTATTTTATTTTTCTGTATAAGTATCAAACAAAAATTTGTTGGATTACTATTATCTTCGCAGTGTTAAAATAGGAGCAATGCCACATATGTCCTTTAACAATGTTAATGATCATAATTATCGATCAGCTAGGATGAATATGCTTCTTTCCTAAACACTTCAAAAATTTGGAAGAAAGTGATAAATAAAAGAGTTAAAGTGTAAATTGAGCACACAACTCTTTTTCTATAGGCATCGAGTATAATTAATTATTTTAGAGTGTAAAAATAGATATCGTGAATTTGTTGTAGAAGCAATAATAGTAACGCAGTTAACTTCATTCAACGTCATTTATTTTTTTTAAAATGTGGGTCTCACTCCCTATTATTTTTATATATTTTTAAAATATTAAGATGTAAATTTAGCAACGAACTATTTTTCTAGGGCACCCAACATAATTATTTTTCGTAAGAGCCTTTACAATATAAATATGGACATTTAGATAAGAACATTTATATTAATGCCATTACTTTATTCTTTTCACAAGAGCATTTATAAGGTAAATGTAGGCGTTTACATTATACCTAAAGGGGTTTAAAAGAATCTAGGAAATTAAAAAAATTTGGACATTCACATATTTGTCTTATAAGTGCTCATTTTTGTCTTTTTCTTGACAAAACATAATTTTATTTTAACTAAAAGGCCGCAATAAAAAAATTTTACAAAACAAATATGTGAACGACCAAAATATCTAAATATAGATATTTATAAAACAAATATAGATATTCAGGGATTTAAGAGACAAATATAGATATTTACAAAATAAATAAAGTGATTTAAAAGAATTAAGAGAAATCGGGCCCATTCGAGTAGAAATGACTTTGATGATAAGTAAATTATGAGAAGTGACTTTAGAAAAAAGTTACTTATAAGAAGTTATTTATGTTTGGATAGAAAGTAATAAAAGTGGAGAGAGAATGAAAGAGGCTTATGAAATAAGTCATTTTTTTAACTTTTAAAATAAATAACTTTTTTGGGTAGAAGTCCTTATTTTCACCGCTCTACCCAAATACAAATAATGTAAAAAGTGACTTAAATGTGATGATAAGTAACTTATTCTTCATTACCAAACAGGCACTTAAACAATTTTGGTCGTTCACATATTTAATTTGCAAAAAAAAAAATTATTGCACCCTTTTGGTCAAAATAAAATTAAGTTTTGTCAATAGAAAAACAAATATAGACATTTACAAGACAAATATGTTAATATCCAAAAAATTTTAACTTCTTAGATTATTTTAAATCCCTTTAGTTATAAAAAATACTCATATTTTTCTTATAAATACTCTTATAAAAAGAATAAAGTAAGGCGTTAATATAAATACTTTTATGAAAATAATTATGTTGGGTGCCCCAGAAAAACATGTTGTTGCTAAATTTGCACTTTAACCTATAAACATATATTGAAATAATAGAGAGTGTGACCCACATTTTAAAAAAATAGACCATCAAAAGTTAAGTGAAGTTAACAACATTGTTATTATTGCTGTAAAAAAATTCATAATGTCTATTTTTACACCCAAAAATAATTAATTGTGCTAAACGCCTATAGAAAAATAATTACGTACTAAATTTACACATTAACCCTAAATAAAAACAGCAAAGTGAATTGAAATATTCTATATAGAATCAAACTTTCTAACTAGCTCTTGTATCACCGGTAGAAGATTGTGCGTATTATTTAGTAGTACAAAATATAATTAAAATGATTATGGACCAGAACTAGTCTCCCAAAAATAATTTCGGAAGTCCACTTTTAAATTAAAAGATTTTGTTTAAAGAAAATCCATTTTAATTTTTAATATAACATTTAATTAATTTTTTAAAAAAATTAAATAAATTAATTAATCATAATATATACGGTATACATTTGATTATATATGAGTATTAATTTGAAGTTAAATAAATTAGTTCAACTAGGCCTTAAAGACTTACAATACTATTAAATGTGACCCATCCAACAGGCTGATTGGATAATTGAAAGTAAATTGAAATGAGTCAATATGTTGTTTTTATAAAAAAAAAAAAAAAGAGTGGGGAAAAAAAGAAAACTGGGAATAAGAGCAATGATGTGAAGTTGATAAGAACTTGGCTTGAGGATAGATCCAATTCCAGCATGAGTCTGATGCTTTAATGTCTGTCTGTGTCTTATGGTTTTTGGTCTGTGAATATGAAAGTTGTCATGTGGTTCTTTTGCAGAACACGCACGTTGTTTTGTCCACACCGTCTCTGTTTTACTCAATTATTATATTTTGCCTTTTGTTTAAAAATTCTTTCTTTCAGCTCTTCCTTTCCTGTTTCGCTACAGTTCAGTGAATTCAAACATTTTTATTAATGGATATATATATAGACAATTTTTTTTTGCCAACTATACAGACAATTATGTTAGAGACATTGTTAACTTTTAAAGGTGTGCACTTCTTTAGGTAGATGTTTGAACTTTGGGATAATGTGTAAAAATATTTATTAACTTTTTTTAAAAAAAAGGTCCAATACTATATATATATTTTTTAGAAGTGTAAAAATGGTCATGAATATCTAAAATGAGAGTAAAAATGTCAGGACTATTAAATTTATCCTACCACTATTACATATGAATGAGAAAAAATAGTGTGAAGCTGACTTCAAAAAATAACAATGTTAGTTTAAAGTTAATAGTTCTAACATTTTTGCTCTGATTATAAATATTCATACGCATTTTTACACCTTTAAAAAATATAGGAAAAATTGTAGTGAGGTTCTAAATAAGGGAATTTATGTCAAAGTGGTCTCCGGATATAAATAAATTATTGTTAGGTCTTAGAGTTGTTGATGGCACCACTGAGGTTGTTAATGACAACCTCTTGCTTGAGGTTGTCATTAACAACCCCAGTGGCGCCATTAACAACTCTGTGGTTGTTAATTGAGATTTAGCAGTAATATATTCCTTATACCTGGGACTTGACAATCGTATTTTCCTATTTCGAGACCACTTTGATGTAAATTCCCTTATTTAGAACCTCAATGCAAATTTTCTAAAAATATATTATGTTGGATGCTTTTTTACCAAAAATTTATAGGTATTTACACATTAACCTTCATTTTTTTTTTATTGAAATGGAAACTAATCCTTTTAACTAAATTCAACTCCGTTGGTAACCCTCTCTTTTCAAACACATGTTATTTACATCACATATTCAAATTATTGTTCACTATTCTCCCATGACAATGTAAATCATATAAAAATTTATCGAAACTCTGTGTCATGTATATACATAACTTTTCTAACGTTCGAAAATTTGCAATAAATATTCTTAAACTTTTTGTATTTATACAGATAACTTGTATACTTTTAATCTTGTTCGTATTAAGCGCAACAGTTGGGTGAAACATCTCCAATTATGTACAATATAGAAGACAAATATTTGTGTATAGCTGAAAATATTATGAACATAATTAAAGAAAAGTTATACCCCTTGAAAATGAGCTGTGCACGATCAAGGACCCCAAAACCTGTTGAAGAAAAGTGTATATAGGTTTTAGCAAATGGGATTTCCTTAAATAATGAAAATTTCTTAACCATATTTTCAGATTGAGAAAAAAATAAATAAATACTCCATAAATATAAAAAAATTTAAAATATTATTTAAATTTGGTAAAAGACATATAAAGGATAAAAAATTAGTCAGTTTTAGTAATTCTCAATTGAATTTTAGTCATTCTCTATTAAGTTTTTGTCAAAACCCCTCATTTATCATTTATTAAATTTAAGTTATCTTTTAAAATTTTTATTATTTAAAGGGTATTTATTTATCTTTTTCCCCATTTAGATTTATATATATTTATATAAATTGAAAAACTTTCACAAACTGTAATTAACTTTTTAATGGATGGGATCAAGTTAGACAGTTAGTTTGCTCAATGTAGTGCTATCATTTTAGAATCATGTCTCGAGGTTATGTCTAGTGAGTGACAATTAATATTTATTATTTATTAATTAAATAAAACGACCCTTTGGTAATAACAGTAAATTGTTTGATCGCTTTTTTTCTGAAAAGAAGTAAATGCTGACACTGCTGCACACACCTTTATGTGCAGCGTCTGAAATCTGAACACTGAACTGATAAAAGCAAAACAAAAGGCCAAGCATTCTAATATTTTATGTATTTTGTTATGATGTAAACTTTTGAGTAAAATATTTAATAAAAAGATTTTCTCATTGCTCGATAAGATTATCTCAGGAAAAAAAATCATTAAATTAAGTAAACTGTGTTCAGCATATGGTAATGTTTGTGTAGACAAATTCTGAGAGCAAAACGACAGAGAGACATAAAACAGAGGAAAGGCATTTTCACAAGTGAAAGAGTACTTTCTTTTCTTTTCTTTTCTTTTTCTTTTTCGTTTTTCTTTCAAAAAACTTTATTTTTTTTTCTTTTTCATATTCTGTTGCATTTGTTTATTTAAATTAAATTATTTTATTTTATTTTATGTTTCATTTCACTGTTATATTTGTCTGTCCTTCACTATGCACTTACCTAATGAAAACTGTGTTTCTTACTTTCTTTTCTTTAAAATGTATCCAACGGATCATAAATTCAGAATCTTTTTAGTATGAAAAAAATTCAATTTACAAATATTTCTATTGAAAAGAGAAACTAAAATTTATAAAAATAAGTTATACAAAATTCTTCATGTTACAAATAAAGGCTAAATCCTATTATTACTCTTGTACTCCTTCTAATTCTAATTATAAGATTTAGTTGAAAATTTGATTTGATCCTAAATATAAAACTTATGTCCACTTTATCTCTCATATTTAACTATTTTTCCCAAACTACCCATATCAATATTTCCTTAACTATAATTAGACACCACATTGATTCTTAAATTTGTAATTTTCCTTAACTAATTTAACTAATATCATTAATCTCTAAAAAAAAGTCAGCTGAATCGTATATTTAGAACTGGAGGCAATATAATAGAATATTTTATCAAAATGGCATCATAGCCACTAGATATATTTACATGATTATTTTTATTAATCAAGTTGGATTAAATTACATGAGTTTAAAACTCGTCTAAGAATAACTTTTTTAAATTTGAATAAAGAATATTATATACCTCCTTAAGATGGAAAAGGGGAAAAAAACTGCTTTAAACTTGGCCAAGTCATAAGAAGAAAGCCTATTTTATAGTAATAATGTAATAATTTGCAATTAAGAGTTATTCATATCAAATTTTATTAGTTTAAATTTATTTATATTTTTTAAATAAAATTATAGACATAATAGTAGGGTCTAACAAGAAAAATTTGTATCCCACAATATAGTGGATCAAAATTAAAATTACAGTTACTAACAAATTGTTGGTCAAGATCGTAAGTAGTCTCACCCCAATAAAGTGAAGAATACAATTTCAAATCCTCTAAATGCACTTATTAAAATAGACGAAAATCATTTACGCTCTAAGTCTTGTAAAGAAAACCCTTAATCAAGTAAAAAAATGTTCAAATTCATAAGTATTCCAATTAAAACACAATTGACTTGGAACAATCCCAAAACCATGAGCCTCTTTCCACTTAAGCAACAGAGTTTGGCGCAGAGGCTCATGGTTTTGAGTTTGTTCCAAGTCAAGCTAGTCTGTGATATAAATACAATGAATAAATTTCCTGGAAACGAAGATGAGAAAATGGTGAAAGATTCTCTCTCATTATACCAACCGACCATCATTTTTTTCCCTTCCCTTTCTTTTATTCAATCATATATCCATTACCCTAATTATAATTATATCTCACAAAACACGGTTTCTCGTTATGATTCCCTCACCAACACCATCTTATAACTATCAAAATATTTAATTTCATATATATTTAAATATAAAAAGTGATATTTCAAACACAATAATGTTCACAAAATTCATGAACAAAATACAACTGTCAAATTTGTAGGAGGTCCAGGACTGACGTAGTTCAATTCTGAAAGGCTGTTGAAGAAGCTCAATTGAGACATCAAAATAAAGTTTAAATATTAAGAAATAATAGTCTCTAGTCTTTAATATAGGATCTATGAGTATTTGAGTAGTTGGTATTGGTTCAAAATGCACCACATATTTCACATATTTATCATTTTTTTTTTCTAAAATCAATGTTATTAATATTCTCTTAACAATTATCAAATATGAGAGAGTTGGAAGTCAAGGAAGTTGATTAAGATGTTTTAGAAATAAAATGTGACATGTTAATTAACTTAACTAAGTTATTTAATCTAGTAAAATTAATTAATTAAGTTTTACATTAAGGATTGGAGGAGTTATTTATTTTAAGGGAAAAAAGAACTGTGGAAAAAAATTAAGGGAAAATAGGATAATTATAGGTGTAGTCCCATCTAAGCAATCTAATTATTAAAATATTTAGGTTGTATGCAGTTCATTTATGAGGATTTTTTTTTAGTAATTATCTTGAAAGAAAAAACTCAAAGGGAAGAAAATTCTTATGACTTAGGCATGTCCCTAATTTCCAAGTCATATTATTAGAACGACAAGCATCTAGTTAGGCATCATTTTCTTCCCTAACCTAACTGACTGCATCATATCTAAATGCCTTTGTCTGCAATTCAAACCAATTCGGGACATATTTTGACTGAACATTTAATTAATTGGCACAAATAATTGGTTATAACTTATAACTTGTTGGTGGAGTTTTGGTGAGCACATTAAAAAAGAAAAGCTGCCTTTACACAAACCGCAAGAAATTTCTCACAGATCATCTCTCGCTATACTCCTCTAGAACTGTTTATTATAATGCAGAGATAACTTTTTTTCACCTGATTAAATTTTCTAGATGAATGTGTAATTTAACTATATATTTATTATTATATTGATTTTATTTTTATAATTGAGTATGTTATTAAGGAAGTGGACTTGACCGGTTGGTTAAGTGAGTGGGAGCAAGGCGCTCGTACATCACCTAGTCTTAGGTTTGAAACCTGATAAAAAAGTCTCATTCTTTAGCGGGTACTCTCAACTAGTCGGTTGCTAAAGGTGGCAAAAAAAAAAAAAGAAAGAGTATATCTCTCATATTCTTGTTATATAAGTCCAGCTTGTCAAAAACAATTCATCCTAACTTTTAGTCTACTTGAAAGTCATTATTAGTTGTTTTCCAATATTACCCCTATTTACAAATGTAGGAAAGAGAAGTTTTATACTCCATCTTTTCTTTATTATAAAGTAACAATTAACAATTTTTATAAACCAATAAAAACAGTCAAAGTAATTAAATTTTCCCTGAAATTTAAGTAACTTTTAATACTTCCTTCGATCCTAATTATAAGGGCACGTTGACATTTTTTTGGAGAATCTTAGAAAAATCCTAAGAAACCTAATTAGATTATTTAACCATATCATATATTGTGTTTTATTACATTATATATTAGTTTATAAGTCAAACAACATAATTTAAAGAAAAATGATAAATTTTAATGTCTTAAAGTAATACAATTAAATTTCTTAGGACTTGCTAAAAAAGTCAACGGGCCTTTATAATTATGACCGAAGTATTATCCTTACTGATTACATTAAACTCTAATATTATATTAATTATTACTCTCTTCTAATACCCATATTACACTTTGGAAATAAACAAGTATCTTTAAAAAAGACCAAACCATAATAAGGCCAGAGGGAGTAGCATCTTGGGAGAAAGATATATAAATACCCTGCATACATGAGAAATCCAGAAAAGTGACTCGAATTTCGAAAAAGACAAATGAGGAGCGAAAAATTAGTCATATTTTAGTAATTCTCTATTGAGTTTTAGTTATTCTCTTATTAATTTTAGTCATTTTGTTTTAGTCATTATCTACTCAGTTTTAATCATTCTCTGTTAATTTTTTGTCATCATCCATCATTTGTCCTTTCCAAAATTCGAATCACTTTTTTGAGTTTCTCATGTTTCTAGGGTATTTATTTGTCTTTCTCCCTATCATCTTTTTTCAATACTTACTAACAAAAAAAAAAGCACAAATTTGGAAAAGTAGCATAATAAATTTTTTTATCATCTTAATACATGAGATTTGGTAAATCTAGACTTATAATACTCTCTCCAATCCGCAATATAGGGTATTTTTAAAAGGAAAACACTGTATAGAATATAAGTCATATTAGGTTTAATTAATTCTCTTTTCCCTACTTTGACCATATGGTTAATTCTCACTTCCCAATTTTACACATTCATTATATCCCTTCTCTCTCTATCTATAAAATAATATTCTCAATGCAATTAAACAAATTTCTCAAGAAATATAAAAGTGAAAAAAAAAATTTTAATGTTAAGACATAGTAAATGACTTAATTGTCATTCTTTATTTTTTGTGATATAGTTTAAGTATCCTATATTGTACACATGAGGGAATATGCATATACCAAATACAACTAATGACAATGTGTGGTATGAGGGTTTTTTTTTTTTTTTTGGGAAGGTTGAGGTTGAAACTTGAAACCATATAAAGCGCTAGTTAGGAACGGTGTTGGAGCTACCGAAGGGATTTAAAAAATAGTTCAAACTCGAGTTAAATTTAAAAAATGAGTTCGACATAATTCTAAGTGCATCTGACTTTTTCCTTAAAAGCTATTTTAAAGTTGGCGCAAATTTTTTATTTTTGTTTTTGAATTTTCTTCACATATGAACATTGACTTTTCATTTTTTTCAATATATCATCCTTACCATGTTTAAGCGAAACTGAGGTACGTATAAAAACTTATCCAAATATAAATCATAATGTGCTAACGGTAAAAAGAAAAAAAAAAATCGTATTATGCTAGTTAATTTTTATCCCAAGTTTAATTTGGGAAAGTCGGTTGAGATCAAATCAACTCCTGTCCACCTTAATCCAAACAACCCCTTTAAAAGAAAGAAAGAAACAATAATGTTGTTTTCTTCAGGAACTCAAAGAAAGACACTTGAACAATTTTAATTTTAGGATGGACCAGCTTAATCCTCAGACCTTCCATGGCCATTGGTTGCATATCGCGTGTGTGGGATCACATGTATGGTTTTCGCCAGATACAAGAAAGAGACATGAACATATTTTTCAGGTTGGACCAGCTTCATCAACTTCAGGATCAGTATTGTTTTCACTGAACATACAAGAAAGATCTGATCTTGGTTTTTTTTCTAATATGGACCACCTTCAACCTCAGACTTTACCTGGCATAGCCAATATGACTTTTTTCTTTTTCTCCTTATTTTCTGTGCTTTTAGTGTTCTTCCAATTTAGACATATTTTCTTCCACTTTAGACATCTAAGTAAAATTATGGAAAAGAGTCAAAAGACTTGTGAAAAATAAGGAAAGATCTGGATAAAAGCAGTAAGGGCACACATAATACAAAGCTTAATATACATATGCTGATTCAAATCACAAATCAAAATTATACATCGGAATAATAATTGGTGTATTACACTGTACTATTGTATTGATACAATAACCAAAAGAACAACATAAGGGATAAAAAAACATGGATGATTGAACACATCAAACTCTGTCCATCTTTCTTCAATTGAAACAACAAATTTCAATGAAGTTTTCCCTTCTGAAAAGGATCAGAGAAAACAAAAGCAAATCATCCAACCACCATAGAGATCTTTTCTTTTCTCCCCTAATAGAGCCAGAAAAATTCAATTCAAGAAATTGCACTATATATATATCTTCCACCATCTCCTTACAAAGATATTTATCAGGCCAACCCCAGAGATGGCCATGATGCATGACTCAAGATCCCAGTTTTTTTGTCCCGAGAACCCTGGCTTGAGGAAATCTGCTTTTCTTCTACACCAAAAACTCTCCCCCACCCCTCTCTCTCTTACTGGCTGATCATTGAAACTTTCATGCTATGGTTGTTTCTCATACTCCACAACCCAATCCTCTAGCTTCTGATCCCTTCATGATTCTTAGTCTTTTGCAGGAAGTCATAAACATGCTGCAGAAAAGCAAGAAGTAAATCTGAGTATGATTATGTATTATAGCCAACGGTTAAATCAGGAGAGACAAACAAAAGGATATATATAAATAGAAATAGAGAGAGAGCAAGAGGGGGAGAGATCTTACTCCCATGGAACATCTCCAACAAGCATCCAGTCACCCTCCTTGTCCTCATATGTAGGTGCAAATTCTGACTCTTTGTAACCCTCTCTTTCATTGTACTGACCTGAAAAGGGAGAAAGCCATGTCATTTTCAGTATCAGAAATTTGATTTGCAAATTGCATCATTGAGAGAGAAAATGTCTTGTGAAAATCTCAAATCTCTCTCTCACATACCTATGGTTAACTTGAACATGTTTTCTAAAGCCTTGAGAAGTTCTGGATAGCCCTTGTAAACCTTCAAATCAATCTTTCTTAGGTAAGGAGCTCCATCCATACTCACTTTCACAAAAATCCCAGAAGCATCAGCCTCCTGCAAGCTGCTCCTTCTGTAAGATCTGATTGGTGGCCACCCCACAACCTTTTCCCTGTCAATAATAAACCAAGAATAATCAGATTTTAGCTCCAGATCCACAAGATCCACCACATAAAAATAGAAATATTATCAATACAAACAGGTGTTAAGTTTAACTTACTTGGCTGGAGGAGGAGCTGATTCTTTAGAACCCTTTGTTCCACAATCCTCAGAAGCTTCAGATAAAGTCCTCTTGTTGTTGTTCTTAGAGCTAACAAGTGCTTGTTCTTCTTCTTCCCTTCCTGGCAACCCTAATCTGAGCTCTGTATCCTTGAGATTCAGATCATTCTCAGAAGCCACTTTGTTTTCCATCTCTTTCGCTAAAACCCAGAAATCCCAGTGAAGAAAATCAGACCAAAACCCAGAGAAACCAACCAAAGTCTGAACCTTTTTGGATCCTTGATGATTTTACAAGAATAGGCTGAAGAAAATAGAGGAAACTTGAAGCTTTTGAGAAGAAACTGTGGGAAGAAATGAAAATGGAGGATTGTGTTTTATAGGGAAAGGGCTTTAAAGATGAAGAAGGAAAATATTGGGGGTATGAAAGGGCATAAATTGTGGACAAAGACAAGGTAAGGGTGTCGGTAGCAAAAGGAGCAGCTTTAAAGCGAGATGTCGCTGAAAATGGAGGACAAGGTTGGGACAGAGTGGGAGGATTCAGAGGGACGGTCAAGATTCGACGTGGGGAATTGTGAGGGGAGGATATGAACCGTTGGATTTGCAAAGGCCATGTGATTGGGGGAAGAGTGGGTCCCACGTGAGTGTTTGTTATGGGAATGGCATCCCCATGTGGGGCCCTCTCTTTTCATTGCTTTCGGACGCCCACGTGTTCTCCCACAATTTTTACTTTTCATTTGTTAATTACTCACTCACTCTCAAATTATAAGATAGGTTTAATTGAATATCGTAATTTAAAATGTTGATTAAGAATAATACTTGATTGAAAATATAAGAGATATTTAATTAATTTTTTTAATTTAAAGTGGTAGTTAAAAATAATAAGTATATCATAATTGTTACTCATTTTTTTTAAAATATCTTTATTAATTAGGAGATATAAAATAAAAGAGATAATACCTTTATTAAAGTCTATCACTCTCTCCCCTACCTCTCTCTTCTCTCCTCGATAATGATAATTTTTATGATTAACACAAGTATTAATATATTGGTATTGAATAAGGGCAAAACTGGAAAAAAAAAAGAATTAAAGTACATGACATTCTTCAAATGTCTCTTATATTTTAAAACGGAGCAAAAGCACAGTTATCTCTTAGATTTTGAGATAAAGTAAGTAAGTATGTTAAAATTATTATTTATTTTTATTAAAATATCCTTATTGATAAGGGAGTATAAAATAAGAGAGATAATATATTTATTAATATCTATCACTCTCTCTTCCCTTTTCTCTCTATTCTCTTATCTGGAATGATAATTTTTATAGTAAATATAAATATTAATATATTAGTATTAAATAAGAACAAGACTGAAAAAATAATTAAAATATAAGACATTCTTTAAATATTTATTATATTTTAAAATAGAGTAAGAGTAATAATTATCTCTTATAATTTAGGACGGATTGAATATTCTTTAATATAAAAAATTACTTCCCCTCCAAAAATAAGAATTACAATTGGGAAACAAAACAAATGACACCGCTTCAATTTTAAAATTTTAAATTAATCTTTTTATCTAAAATAGCATAAGAATGAGCTAAACTTGTATAATAATTGTTAAGTTATATTTATAAGAAAATCACTAGTTTATAATTTTAAGATTCCAATGGTATTTTATTGTCTTTTCCTCGCACTTAACTTATTAAATATAGCCTAAGTTGATTTTTTTTCACTTTTTACTCTTATTAAGAAATCTATTGGAAAATTTAATAAATGATTAAAATTAAAAAGGGAGAAAGACAAAAAAAACCATTTGAATTTCAAAATCTTGAATAAATAATTTCCCATAAAATTGAGTTGTCAAGTTAATCCATTTACTCTTATACGTGATTAATTTAGAATTTTAAAATTTAATGATATTTATCTATCATTTTACCAATTAAAAATTAACATTAATGATAAAAATATAATTAAAAAATAAGTATTAATTATCTTACAAGACTCTTATAATAACTTATTGTAAAGATTTTATAACATAATTAGCTATCATTTAAAGTTTGTGGAAAATAAACCAGTTATTGGTAAAAAAATATTTTTTTTTAAAGAAGTATACCTAGAACAAGTTCTTTATGCATATATATCAAGTTGTCTACAATGACATATCATAATAACTGTGCATCTAAGGAGCATAACTCCCTTGTTGATGATGTAGCTAAATATTCGCAAGTCTTCTAGGAAATTTTGTATTATATTAGTCTTATAAATAAAATATAAATATCTAAAAAAAGTGATATTAAAATTAATAAATTAATAAATTAATAAATAAATAAGTATATATTTTTTTAAAAAAATATATCTATTGATTGTGGTAAATAATGTGAATCAGCAATTAAAAAGAATGTATCAGAAGGATAACCAATACATTAATATTATAACCTCAATTGACGGGGTAAAAATGATGAAAGCTTATACATCCTTCAGGTCGAAAAAAAGTTTATACTCCTCTGAGATAGGACAAGAAGGAATATTTTATAAGTAGGATTATGCCAACCTAAAACAATGTAATCCGTCTAGTCATATTTATAAACTAATATATATTTTTTTGGATATGTCATTCAGTATTCTGTTCCGTGGATACCCTCACCGATAAAGGTGGGTTTGTTTGATATAAAGGATTTAAAAGGGAGGAGAGGGGAATTTTTATAAGTTAAATTTTAAAAAATTAAAGAAGTTGGGTTAACAGTTTTAAATTAATTTTTTATACATTTTATATTACTTTTTTTCTTTATTAAAATTTTATAATCCACTTCTTCAATTTCTTTAAATTCAACTCCTAAATTTTTTATTTTCCTTTCCTTTCCCTCCCCTCCCCCTCCTAACCCTCCCCTCTAAAATTAGGAGAATTTAAAAAGAAAATATTAAATTTTAGTTTATATTAATTAACATGTGCATGATTTGTACTCTTTTTTAATATATCTAGTTTGTATCTCTTTTAGATTTGTATTATACATTGTTAATATCATACTGTATTATATTTTTTACTGCTCTATACATATTTTTAATAATAAAAATAAATTAATACACACATTTTGAAAGTTGCAGGTTACATTTTTTTATTACATGACAAATATTAATTCTCCTTTATATGGTACACTTCAAAAACTTTTACTTTGACTAATATTTATTTTATTTTCTATTGATAATATTTTTATGTTGTTGATTACTTTTTTTTTATATTATTAAAATTCCTCTCTTCCCCTTTCTTCTTATCCATCCAAATAAGATAAAATAAAATCATTTTCAAACCCTCCCTTCCCCTCCTTCCATTAAAATGCCTCCCCTTCCCTCCCCTCCATTAAGACAAACATATCCTAAGGGCTATTTGGTTTGAAGTGAAGGGATGGATGGGGAGTATAGGGTGTCACCTTAGTTTAGTTAGTAGGAAAGGAAGGTGGGGAGTTTTTAATACTCTAGATCCTGTTTTGGTTTAAGAGGGGAGGTGAGGTAAAGAATGATTTAATTTATCATTTTACCTCTAAGGTATTAATTTATATTTTTTATTTATATACTAATTAAATTAGACCTTATTTAATTAATATAAACATATTTTTATTATATTGTAATAATATATTTTAAACACGGAATAATGTTTGTTAATTGTAAGAATATAATTTTTAATTAATTTTAAAATACTTTATTTAGTTCTAATTATAAGACTTTGTTAATTTTTTTTTGGAGGGATTGATGATATTAGATATATTAGTTAATTGTTATAATATGACATAATCTTCCAAAATTATTCTCATATCCTAATAACCACAAATAAATAGAGGATTATTAACATGGGTAATTTGAAAAAAAATTGGTTAAATATAAGAGACAATGTAGATAGCAGTGTCATATTTAGGACCAAATCAAATTTTTTACTAAATCTTATAATTAAGACCTAAAGGAGTATTATTTATTTATTACATAGAGGAACCCACAATGAGCGGAGGATTAGTCCTTAGCCTACTGGGCTGGGGGATACCTTGCGAAAGCAAAAAAAAAAATATTTATGTCTAAATTTATCTCATAACAATTTTTTAATTATAAAAATATATTATCTAATTATTTAAGAAGAATAATAATAACAACAATAATATATTTTTAGTTTAAATACTATTTTATTTAAATATAATAATTTTTTAATAATATATTTTTTAATTTAAAGTAGTTTTAAATAATCTATTTTTAATAATAATATTATTATTATTTATTTATTAAAATATATTTAATTTTAAATTTATATCTTAATAATTTTTTAATCATAAAAATATATTTAAAATTATTTTAATAATAATATATTTTTAGTTTAAATAAGGTTTTTGACATATAAAATTATAAGAATTTTTTATTCATAAAAATATATTTCTTATATTAAATATTTTTTATTAATATTTTTTTAAAATGTAATAATTTAATAATAATATATTTTTATTTAAAATTTATTTATAATAAAATATTTTGATTTATGATAACATTTTTAATCATGGGTACTATTGGAATATCATAAAACATAAGGGAAAAATAGTCAAAAAATATAGCTCTCCTTTAAAACCCTCAATTTTAAATAATATTAAATAAACTCAAACTCTTTGGCTCGGAAGAATTTAGTGATTATAAGCTTAATCTATTGATTATAAACTCAAACTCTATTGATTATAAGCTTAATCTTTTAAATGGGTTGATCATTTTTATAAGCTTAATTTTAAAAATATTCGAACATTTGTAACAACTTTTCATTTTACCCTATCTAATTATGTGTCTCCTTTTTTTATTATTATTAATTCTATCATCTCCTCTTCTATTTGCATTTATATGCGTACGCTGCCCTTAACCAATTTTAACCAACATTTTAAATTATAAATTATGTAGTCTAGTTATTTGAAAATTATAAATAAGATAGGAAGGAATATTTTACAGTGGCTATTAAGTTTTTTTTCCAAGCAAATATTGGGAATAATAAAATAAAATAATTAATTAATGAAAAAGTTCAGAATACGTGGGGATTGGTTTGGGAGGGAACAGGTTGGAGAGCATGATGAATCGGTCAGTTGGGGAAGCACTTGTTGGCAGCTCTGGGCCCCATACCTCTTTTTGCACAATGCAAAGGAAATTTCATATCCTTTTAGGATTTCCAAATCATTTTGTTTTATTAATTATTTTTCCTTTTCCAACTCTTCTGACCAAGTGCTTTGTATCACAAGCAACTTGCATGTGTGTGTACATAACTATATATATGTATATGTATACGTATATGGGATGTGTACTTATCATCATGTCCTGTGTTTTTTAATTAAGTCACACCAGTTAGACACTTTTAGTCTATTCTCATGTCTCTAAAATTTTTAATTTTTTTTAAAAAAATGCTAACGGACTTTTTAAAATAAATAAGAAAAGAAGTAAATTGAATGATGAAGAAATTTTATTAATTTATGTTTTTCGTTAAATTTTTATAAGGATGTTAATTTTTGTTTAAAAACAGGTAAGAAATAAAATATACTTTGAATCCTTTGAACATGGGATGTTCTACAGCAATAACTTCTCCTAACACTTGTCTATTAAATATTAATTTTTTCGCACTTATATTTTATTATTTGTTCAAGAGTTTCCTTTTTAAAGGTTTTGAGTATAAATATTTTTTGCCTATTTATTGCATTCTCTCATAATTTAAACTTGTATTATCTTTCTTAAAAGAGTAGAGTCATTTATAACCTCAATCTATAGTTTATTGATTATTTTTGTTTTTATATTTTTAATTTGGCTGCAATTTAATTTTTAAATTTTGATTTAGTACAATTCAATCCCTATAATTTTAATTATAACTCAATTTAAGTTTTAACTCACTGCAACCCATCCAATAGTTGTAACCAATTAAAACTATAGTTTCTATTTTTCATAAAGTATATAATTTATTTACTAAAATAAAAGAACTAATAATTTTAAATAGTTAAAATTATAGAGACTGAAATGCGTGAAGTTAAAATTTATGGATTAACTTACAACTTAGTCTATCACCAAAAAAAAAAAAACTTACAACTTGGTCAAAAAAATTATTAGGGCATAAACAATAATTGTACTTAGTACTTAGCATTAATATGCTTAATATACCTATTTCTTTTTTTAGGATAAATTATAAAAAATTCACATATCATAATTTTATTGAAAATAGGCACATAAATTATATTAAACTGCGCGTATAAGTTTTTTCATTAATATCTGTTACATATATTATATATATCAACTCATGTTGGCCCAATAAGTTGTCAAGAATTCTGTTTCTTTTTAAGTACCTTTTTTGGAACCAATATATTCTACTTTATACTAAATGAGTACTTAATCTATGTGTAATATATAATAGTCATACCAACTCAATTTGACAGAGGCTTTCATCACATAAGCAACTAGCTAGTTGTAAGTTTGTATTCCGACTCTTTCTTTTTTTCTTTTTTTCTTTTTTAAATTTTCCTACTAGTACCCAATGCTACTAATAACGAATTAGTCTAATTTATGGAAATGTAGGCTTACAGTGGAGATTCCCACTGTCCCTAAATAATTATCACAGCTGCATATAAATAGCTTAAACACAATATCACTTATTAAGTTGAAAGTTGAAACATTCTACAACTATTGGTTTCAGACATTTAGTGGAGATTTCAACTCTTACGTCTATACAATTTAAAGGAATCTACCTTTGTTTTCAGTAACTTCAGGGAAAATAACCTCTATTATTGGCGGGACCTATATATTAAATTTTAACTTTGTATTAATCACTTTATTTTGATATGAAAATCTGATCTCAATATGATAACCAACAGCTGATCCCCCCCACCCCCACAACATAGTGGCGATTAGTATTTATATCACACATGTTTATATTTATATAATACGAATAAGTCGTATAACCATAATTGTAAATAATATAACTGATTAAAAATGTTATTAAATTTACATGTTGTTATCAATATAACCAACAGCTGATTTTCAATATCTCTTTATATATATATATATAAAGAGATATTGAAAATCACAGAGGCTACATTACTTTAAGTTCGTATTAAGCGTTGATCCCTTGATTTAATGCTTTATGTCGGGATATTATGAGTATTTTATTTTTAAGTTTTGTTCCATAATTTTGTTTTTGGGTTAAAGCCCAATTATGCGCCTGAGGATATGCTAATTTTAATTAATTAATAATGAAACCTTCAGTAGTCAACATTTTAAAATTTCATTTTTAAGTAACTAGTTTAGTAATGTGAAAATTATACGGTTGACAATTTGTTCTCAAATCTCAATATATAAATGAATTCAAATCTCTCTCCACTTTTGCAAAGTCAATTGTTATTGGCTTTATCATAACAAAAGATTAAAAGAAGGAAAAAGAGATATACAAGAAAATTAAATACCTCACTGATCAAAAAAGAAAAAGAAAATTAAATACCTCACTCATAAAAGATTTTTAAATAAATTTAACTTCAATTAAGTATACCATGTTAAATATATTATATTACTTTCTCTACATTATTATCACAAGTTGGCTAGGAATTAACCATTTATTCTCTTTATTTTGGTGGATTAAATGTCCCATCTCTTTTTCTTATACATTTTTTTAATATAATTTTCCAGGAATTAACCATTTACTCTTATATTGGCAAAATGCATTTTTAAAATATTTATTACATTTAACAAAATTAACTAACTTTTTAAGTTACATATAATTCAGTTATGTGTAGATTATACTTGATATATAAGATCGGAGGGTGCTCTTCTACTCCTTAATATATGACCAAATAATAGAGTTCGTTTAAATTCTAAAACATAAGACATGTTTATCATATTTTTTATTTCCATAAGTTGGTAGGTTTTTCTCTTTTGAAACAATAGCAGAAGCTGAAGTCCATCTTAGATAAGGGCATTTAGGAAGAATATGTTAGATACTATGTTTTGATTATAACTAAATTTAGAATGGTTTGAAAAGTGTTTAAATTGTGTTTAACTAAAAAGAAATTACTTGAGCAAGTGTACTTAAGTAATATTCATTTAGTAAGTAAAATAGAAGAATTTTGAAACTGATTTAGAAGATTTGCTTGTTTGCCGGCCTTAAGGTTTCATAAGAACCTCAAGGTTATCCAACCTTATCACAGCGGCAAAGTATGTGACAAGTCTTGCCATAACAACAAGGTTATGCAACAAACCTTGCCGAGAGCAAGGAGTGACTACAAACCTCGAGGTTGCAGTCCTCTTCGCTCTGAGGCAAGGTTTTGAACAAACCTTGCCTTTGGAGCAAGTTTGCTCACAACCTTACAGTTGGCAAGGTTGTGCCATAACCTTGAGGTTACAGATCTCTTATCACAACAGCAAGGTTTGTCTCAAAACCTTGTTGTTGGCAAGTTGTAACCCTAACCTCAAAGGTGGATGGTAACTTTAAGGTTATTAGACTCTTACTACAACTGTAAGGTTTGTGGAAAACCTTGCTGAGGCAATGAGATTAGGCCAAAACCTTGCCGTTGGCAAGATGTATCCCTAACCTTGAGGGTAAGATGTAACCTTGAGGTTACTGGGCCCTTCCAGCAACAATAAGGTTAGTCCAAAACCTTACTGTTGGAGCAAGGCTACTCTGAAACCTTGCAGTTTTAAAAAATTGGAAGGAGCCTCGAGGGTGGACACTAGCCTTGAGGCTGGGACAAATCTTAGCAACCCTATAAGACTACTTTAAAACCTTGCTTTGTATTTCAAAACCTTACAAGTAGGCCATCATTTAAGAAGCCTCAAGATTATTTAGTGACCTCGAGGATGGTAAGCTCTTTTTGACTTAACATTTTCACATGTTCTGAATTTCTCATTTTCAAAACCCAAGACCTCAATGATTGATTTTAATCTCAAGGGTTCAAGCATATTATGAACTATGTTTTTCATAAAGTAACCTTGAATTAATATTTATTCCTCAAGGGAGTTATCTAATATGCTTGAAACCTCAAGAGTAATTCCCAACCTCAAGGTAATCCTAATTTGAAAAATCCTCAAGGACACACTTTTCTAAAATTTCATGTGTTTATTTTTTATCAAATCCTCGAGAATATTGATTACTTAAAGATTACCTCGAAGAAACCTTGAAACCTCAATAAAATTTCAAAATTCCAAGTTTTCAGTTAATAGAATATCGTAGCGTAAACTTCTTAATCATTCAAGTTACTGTTATATTTATACCTACTTGTTTTTAACCTTTGCAAATAATTTCTATTATGCATAAGAACATGTTATGAAACTTTCCAAGGATACACAAGCTCAAATCATCCGAAATGGTAACTGTGTCATAAGCATTTAATGTCTTCATCAAATTTGGTAAAATTCCACCTACCAACCCTCTCTCACTTCAACGGCTATATTTATTACTCAGAAAGGACATCCATTGTGTCTCAACGGAAACAACCTAGATGAATGATGAGAATTCAACGGCTACAAACTAAACTCCAACGTACATCAATTCCTCAGACAATATGAATGCTCGAACATTAATGACAGCAATAACTAACGCCTAGAGTGAATTTTTGCTAAGAGTGCTGCATTCATTATTGTCATAAATTATATTGTTCTTTAGTGTTAATCATTCAACTCTATTGAGAGAGTATTTATTACATTCCTAAATCAATTGTGAGTTACTCAAAGTTGGGTTACTTTGAGTGAGGACTTTGATTGTAACTTGTAATGGGGAGTGAACTCTTAAAGTGTCAATCGAGTCTGTACTGTGGTGCCAAAAGCTTGTTGAAATCTTGGGAGATAGTGGAACTCAGTGGGTACTGAGAACTAAACGTCGGTTGTGAGTTTGGACCGAACTAGTATACATGCTTGTGCCTTGAGATTTCAAGAAAATTTTATAAAACCTAATTCACCTCCCTCCTAGGTATAAAGCTTGTCTCAACAGAATATATATTTTATATTTATTATAATTAACTAACTTAACTAAATTTTTAAATCAAATTAATTTAATTAAATAAGTCCTACTTAAATAGGGGTGGCGTGGTATTATCTTTTCTACCCTCCTACAAATTTAACTACAACTTCTTTTGTGCCATAGGATTACAAACAACCACGGATGAACTACTAAAAATTAAATCTATTTTTAAAATTGTACAAAAAAAATATTTTTAAAATTTTCATTTAGAGTTTCATATATTAGATTAAAATTTTAAAATAAGTTATTCTAATTTGAAAAATTTGTAGGTATTATATTGATAAACATGTATTAAAATTGTTATGTTACATGAGTATTATGAATATAAGAATATATAATTTAACTAAAACTAGATATAATTATAATTAAACATAAATTTTGATATATTTATAAGGACTTTTATGATAACATGCTATACAAGGGATAGAAAATTCTCAAATTAAAATAATATAATTTAAATAAACGGTAAGCACCACAGTTATAATAGAGAATTACAGATAAGTTACACTATTTAAAAATAATGAACATATTATGAATTTCTATAAATTTATATTATGTAGGTTATTTGTGTTTGGTAGATAGGCTCATTGCTTAAATATAACAATAATATTTTTTTTTATGAGAACATAACTATGCATTAAATTATAAGATACAAAGTAACTAAGTAAGTTACATATATCTATCAAAAGATATGATAAGAACCATAGAACATGGTTAGTTTTAGTGATAATTTTAATATGAGAAGTTTTTATAAGTTTACATTGTAGTGAGTGATGATGTGGGAAGGACATCAGATGTTGCAAAAGGATAAAGGACATAGCATCTTATAGAGCTTGCAATTATAGATGAAGGCAACCGAGTTTGGTAGGAGGCGAAAACCTACTCATGAAAGTCGAGATTATCAAAGTATATACGAATCCTTATATGCCACTGATGTGACTTCAAAGGAAGTTTGATGAAGTGAACATCCCACTGACTTGGACAATGAAGTGAAATGTTTGGAATTTGTTGACAGCTTGCTGTGTAAACCTCATATGAGCTAAAGTCACAATGTTGTTTGTATGTTATAGTAGAGATTTGACAATGTGCTCTTGCCTCTATTGCCTTAATGACTTGTTGTGGGAAGAGTCTTTTCCTGCATGACAAATATGATTTCTTGCAAACCACTAAGATTGTAGTAATTGCAAAGGTAAATAAATGAAGAAGTTACAAGATCTTTGTGATTTGATAACCATGAATTTATGCATTGAGGAAGATGTGTATGAGGATCAAAGTCAATCCTCGTACCCATACTACATCCAAACCAACATGCTTTAGAAAATGGATAGGCAAGAAATACGTGATCAAGAGATTCATCATCATTACCACAAAAATATCACATCTCAAATGAAATCAAGTGTCCGACTATAAGAAAATGTGTAGTTGGTAAGATATATGCAATAATTTTCCATAATAGTAATTTGATTCTAGGTGGTAAAAAGGAGTTCCAAAGAGAAAGGCATACCTCATATAGATTTCCATTAGCCTGCCTACTAGAAGATTGAAGTAGATGATATACTCACATGTAATATTCCCTTACCATCTAATAACATTAGGTATTGGTGAAAGGTGAACCAGGTATTTGGCAAATTGTTGAACAACCTGCCTAGGATAAAGTGATGATGACATTTTGAAATTCCATTTTGTAGGGCTCAGTATAAAGTCTGACACTTTTAAGTAAGGATAAGCTAGACTAAATTGCTGTAGCAGCCACCAAAGCTCATTATCTAAAGAAATGGAAGAACCATCACCTACTTGTCAAATAAGATGATAAGCTACTATGCTATTGTTTATGAGGATTTGCTTCCACAGGGAAGAACTACTATAGGCAGGCTTTAAAAGATATTGTTGTTATGGATCTAAATACTTTGTCAACATTAGTGGGCTAAGTAAGGAAGATTGGGGAAACATGACATACCATAAATGCTTTGCAAGCAAAGCAACATTGAAAGTTTAAGGTTAACAAGTTGGAGACCACCATGGATATAAGGTAGATATAACTTATCCTACTAGAGAAAATGAACCTTTTGAGAATTCTCCGAGTTTCCCCAAAAGAAATTAGACATTTTCTTCACAATGTCATGAGAAAGATGACTCTTCCATCCTACAAGTCCATTATCAAGCTTGTCAAGCACCTCACAAAACTTGCAATTCTCTCCTCTTGGGTTATCAACATATGTGCCCAAATATTTCCCTTGTTAGCTACGAAATTTGAGGCCAAGCAAATTTGATAATTGTTGTATTGTATGGTGTGATACGGAGGGGCTAAAAACTAATCTTAATTTTTGAAAATTTATATGCTGCCTAGAAATTAAAGAGTAACAGTTAAGTAGAGCTTGACTATGCAACAATCATCCCATGATGTACAGCAAAAAAAGAAGAGTGTCATTCATATACATCAGATAACGATAGGATTTTTACTATGGAAGAATCGTAAAAGTTATTTTACAACAAAATGTATATTTGTTTCATTGATATATATTGCATAACGTATCAATCTTTACATTTTATCACCGACCTGCTATCTATAATTTTTTCTCTTGCCTTTTTTCCCTTTTTGCTTTAAAAAAAAAAAAAGAAAGAACCAAGAATCCAAGTTTTGACATGCTGTATAGGTAGCACAATGCTGGGGCTTTATTCTTTCGGTTGGATTAAACAAAAGCATGTGATTTATTTAATTTTTTTAATTGAATATGTTCTCAGGAAGCTTCATTTTTGGGCTGATAATTAATGTAACTAATCCCTATGGTTTATTTTATTTCAATTAGGTCTTTATTGTTTGATCGCATTAATTTTAATTTATAAGTTTTATTAAAAAAAATGCACCGGTATTAAAATGATGTGAAACAAAACAAAAGAGATTCCAAAAAAGTCCATGATATTGAAGAAATCAAAATTAATGAAATTTTTCTTTTTTGATCTCAAGAATTAAATTATAAAAACGTAGTTTTTAAAAATTAAATAACATGGACCTAATTTAAAATTGAGATAAATTATAAGAACTTATAAATTATTTTTTTCCAATTTAAAATGATATATCAAAACAAAGGGAGTAGATATACATATAATAATTAATAGATATTTTAGTAGGAATAGGATTATGGCTTCTTTAATTTATTTCCACTAGTACGTTGGTTGCCAGACAATGCATAATAAATTAGAATCTTTGTGCACCACAAAGTGCCTGGCAATTCAAGTCATTGAGAGATATTTAGTCAAAAGCTGTCAATTTTATTAAATCCTATTAATTGTTATTCCTTATCATCATTGAATATTTCTCTATTACTCATATCATCCTTCCACATTAATTTCAATAAAAATTAATATATATATATATATATATATATTTGCCTGCTATTTGATATATATCACTCTCAGGAAAAAGAAACAAAATAAATAACGAGATACCCCGATTCATTATTTCAGACATTCATTCCCTATTTCTCTATCCAAGGATGTGAAGAAGAGTTTCTCCTTACATCATTTAATAAATTAAGGAAAATGATTTCATATTTTGGGTAAAATGAGTTTGTATGAATTTTAATTAATTGATGGTATATTTATTGAAATTATTAAAATTTTGGAAAATTTTAAGGTGATTTGTGGTCAAATCTTCACAATTTCCTTCATTTAAAATTAAATGAAAATGATATTCAATTTTCCTATTCAACAGACACACACACATATGATTGAAATGAAGGTCAGGAACTCATCAACACCATTTAAACAAAGTCCTAAATTTAAGTCTTATGAATAAAAGCAATGATTAAGATTCAAATTTGTCTTAAAAGTTTTTACATTGGAGGAGTTTGATAAGTCCAAAATTTATGTGGTGTTTTGTAAATTTGTATGCTAATTTTGGAATTTTTAGTAGAGATATTGGGTTTAATTAAATGCATGGAATAGTGATTATTTAGAAATAGATCAGAACTACTTCATTGAAAATAAGCTTAAACGGGGACAAAATTATCATAATTGGTTATAAATTATAATTAATTGGCTTTTAAGACAACTGATGTTACATATTATTGAATTTTATTGGATCGAGGACACTCGTGGTGAAAATCAGAGTAAATGACAAAAAATAACCCAACATTTCTACAATGACAGAGAAGGACCCAAGTGTAACTACGCGTTTTGGACATAAAATTAACACCATGGTGAATGCATGAATTCTTCAGCACATCGTTTTGTAACCAATTTAGGATCACATAAGCTATATTCTTCACTGCATCTCCATTTTCATGTTCTTTTAAGTTATATTCTTCACTCCATTCACCACTCTCACCACCATTCTAATATACATACTTCCTCTGTTTTCCCTCCATTTTTTAACTGATTTGGTAGAAGGGTTTGTGCTTATTGGAACTGTCCTTGAAGCTATGTGTGTTTACGGTGTCCAAACTCTTGAAAATGGAGGTGAAGGCATGAGTTGATTTAATACTATTTCTAATCCTTATTATAAAGCATCAATCAACAAGCGTTTTTAGTTTTTTTTTTTTTATAAGGCGCTTGTTTATTTAAAAAAAGTGTTAAATTTTTTTTCATTTCTGTCTATATTTAATAAAAGTAGTGGGAGGGAGTAATATTTAATATGATATTAGAGCTTAATATAATTAGTATGATAATGTTGAAAATCACTTAAATTTTAGGACAAATTTAATGACTTTAACTACTATTATTGGTTTGTAAGAATTATTAATTAGTTTAGAATATAAATGTATGCCTAGCTTTGTCTTTGATTTCCTTGTTGTAGGTTTTTGATTTTACATTGTTGAGACTAAAGGGGGCTGTTTGTATATCATTGTGGAGTGGACGTGTGATATGGATTATTGGTTATGGGTGTGTGTGTCCTTGTGATTTCATTATTGACTTGTTATTGTCTTTCATGTTTGTGTCAAGATAGGAATTTGAAGTGAGGTTGCATTGGGTTGTTTGTCATGTGGGGTTGGGCATTCATAAGAGGAACAAGTTGCATTAATTAATCCTAATCACACACTAAGTGGTAATTGATAGCTAGTGCCTTAAGAGGGGTTTGCTAACTAGGGTAATAGGAGTAAGTTTTGCGGTTCTTAAATATAATACCCCATTGTCTTTTTGTAAGAAACTAAGGAAGATAATTTAACTACCTTAAAGTAATTATATTTTTATTTTTTTCTCTAAATTGATTTATTTGACTTAAAAATTGATGTATAATTTAATAATACACAAAATATTATATATGATTAAGTAACTTATTTAATTTTCTTAATCTTTTTTTTTAAAATAAGTAGATCTTATATTTAAAACCAGAGAGTGGTTAAATTCACTTAGACTTAAACGGTAATTTAGGATTTGACATGATTTTAAGGATTTAATGAAATTGAACTCATCAACCTAAGCAAACTATTATTCCACTAATTCATTTTCAAGAGATTAATTCCACCATCATACACTTCATTCATCATTTTATATAAAAACACCAAAATATATAGCAGTTAAAAAAGTTTAGTTAACTAAATTTTAGTTATCGGATTAAAAATGAAAATCCCAATTTCCTTGTTCGATTGCATGAATTTATAATTTAGCTAGCTTAGGACATAAATGTTAGATATATGATTAGTTTTGATGATGTCAAATATAGACGCCTCATGTTAAAAGTAAAAAGTTTGCATCATGTATTCTCTTATATTGACTAACTACCATATTTAATATAAAACTTTTTGTAGATTAGTCAAGCAATATAATAGGATTATGG
>JBAGKO010000005.1:3686831-3707538 GCA_037177275.1 Acacia concinna | reverse complement strand
CCCATCCATATCTTGATTTATTTTCCTCTTTGCCCTCTTACACTTGTGTAAACTCACATGTACACTAAACTCAAATACAATCTTATCCTTCATATCATTAATACTAAATTGAGGTCTCTCTTGAATTTTCTCCTTAAAGTGCTTCGCCAGCCATTAAACACTAGCTATCTTGTTCTTGTAAATCCTAGCACACTTATACTTAGCAACCAAACTTATGATCTTATATCCTACATTATCCCTATCTCTTGAGGCATATAATCTAAATCCACAGCCCAATTGGCATGTTGCTATCACCAATCTCCGGTTGCTACTCACTATTTTCAAGCTAACCCTAGCCTAGCATTAACCATGGCCCATTCCTGTCATTAGGCACATGCTTTTGCTCATTGGGCAAGTCCTTCTCAGTTTGGCCTAACTCTCCCTCATTACATTCAATTTCATCACTGAAACCTCCAAGTTCATAGTCATTTTCCACACTCTCTGAAGTATCTGAGCTCACACTCACTGCTCATAGCTCTCATCCTCACTTTTTGAGTCATCTTCACGTTCACTTTTAGACCCATTCTCACTATGGCCATCATCATCACTAGATTCTTAACTTTCATCAAGGTCATTAACTCCAGTTTCATTATCCAGTATTTCAATACTTCCTTCTACATTATCTATTACATTTAGACCTTCTGACTGTTCTACACATTTACTTATGTTTTTTACATTTTTCACACCCCCTCTGTTAACCACGAGTCTATCTTTTTGGCTATTTTGTTCAACATCCTTTTTCGGCATTCAAACATACTTTACTACATTTATTTATTACCCTTGCATACCTGTCTTCCAATGTCTCGACCGTTTTACCCTTACTATCGTCGCGCTTGGTTGCCTCCACAGTTCCTTCAGCTACTGTAACTTCAGCCTCAATATCTTTCCCCATTCACTATGAAACAAATTAACACATAAATCAATAAAGGGCCTCCACGGGAATTCAATATTCACCCAAAAGAAAACAACTCTTTCAGTCAACCAACGCTTACCTTTAACTATTCTTGTACCTCTTTTAAGCTCAATGTGGAAGAATCTTTCGAAGGGTGGACCTCTTTCGCTTTTGCTTTCGTTTGTTCCTATCGCAGGACTACTTTTGCTACTATTTTTTTTGTCGTAAGACTACTTTCCCTTCTCTCTTTCTAAATTTCTACCTTACTCGCTCTTGCCTTATGAAATGCTATCACAATCACTCCTTTATCACCTTACTCTCACAATCAATGATGACAATGGCTTCTCCAACTCCTTTGGCTTTCAACGCTTTCTTCCCACATCCAACACTAGCCCCAATTGTTTTTTCACTTTTATCAGGCAAACATTATTAGGCTTCCCTTATTTTCATTTAGTTATAAATTATTGACTAACTAACTGCTCTTATTACTGTAAGCCTTTCTATTTTCTAATTACCACAAATAGCTACTTTCACCCTTCATATAAGCTACATAATTGCCACATCATCATTCAAATTATATTACATCATCATGTTGGGTCAACCTTTAATATCCACATAGATTATAATAGTCAACATATTCATAGCTTAACGGTCTTCTTATAATTGCTCCCCAAAAAAACATAATTATGTTGGCTACACTTGGTGAAAAACTTCTTTTCTATTTTTGCACCTTTAACCTTATAAATAATATGCAATTGTGTGGATGTTCATGACTCTATGCATTGCATCACATGGAAATTAGCATTGCATTCTATAACTCCCAAATTGAAGTCATGACCCTTTGAATGCATATTTCTTATAACTTCTAATTGTACCATTATATTCTTATTAATTCATTTATTTATGTACTTGTAACTCTTGAGTTAGTCTTCAATGTAAAGGGGCCTATAAATAGAGGTCATGCACAAGTCATTTGCACACCAATGAAACAAAGTGAATAAGATATGATATTCTCTTCTCTCCTATTATATTGTCTTATTATTTTTTTTCTCATCTTCTACTACTCTCTATTCTTATGGTTGTCTATAATTTTATAACAAAAATATAATATAAAAAAGTATGAAAAATAATTTAAAACTTCTTACCCCACTTCTTTAATTTTTTAAAAGCCAACTTATAAAAATTTTCCACTCCCCACCAAAATTGTGTAGTTGGGGGCTCTAACATGGTCCTACCACAAGAAATAACTGAGTTCATTTATGCTTCTGACTCATTTGACAGATTCTCCCCTCAAGTTTACAGGAGAAAAACAAAATTATACTCAATTACAACAATTATACAAATATAAAATTATATAAAACACCTACTACAATTAAGTAATTAATAAAAAAATTTCAAGTAGAAGTTCCATATGTTTAGAATAAATTTATACCATTAGACTTACTCCACAAATATTTTTAAAATTTTTAAAAAGTATATAATAAGTTTGAATATTTTAAAAATTTTTTTGTATCATTTATATAGTTCAATGCTTTTTTTATAAAACTAATTATATATTAACTAAATAAAAGTATAGTTTACTAACTACATATTAACAACAGAGTTTATGCCTATGGATTAGTTTACAAACTTAATTACCAGTGTAAATGAATTTATAACTTAATACTTAATATGTGAACTTCAAAGAAAATTTTATTTTACGTTAAGTATGATAAATTATTAATACTAATGAATTTTATTTCAATATATTGATAACAAATTATTATCATGTTTATATTTAACTAATTAATTATGTAATTCTAATTGTTATTTGTTAATAGAGATAAACTCTTAAGAGTTTACTTAAACTCGTGGTTTAACATGAATGAGAATAACAAAGTATAATAGAAGTGGTTATTTAATGGTCTGCAATAATAGCTAGTGAATAGTGATATCACAACAACAACCAAAAAAAAAAGGAAGAAGAAAAAAATAGAAATAAACAGGGGTGAAGTTAACATATAAGAGTATATAGAATCAAATTCACCATGTGTCATCGTCTTACTCTGACTTCAACTCTAAAACTAGTTTTAATTGGTACGAAGAATAGCAAAGTTGAAGCGACAGTTGAATTTGTCCCACTAAAACCCAATCTCCTCTCCCTTCTTTAACCCCTTCTTCTCAAAATCACTGGTCCAGTTTCCGATCAAAGCAAAGCTCCCAGAAGAGGCCCATTCTTGAGAACTAGAGAGTGAAGCGATAGCTCTGGGGTGTTATTAACATCACAAAACTTTATCTCAGTTCCTTCACCGGAATCCAGCTTAGATTTTTCATCCTCTGTGAGGATGGGACGCACCAGATTCTGAACCACGCCGGAGGGTAGCAGCAACCTGTTATAGTAGCTTTGGATGTCAATGGCAGTTAGAACCTTCTTTAATTTCCATATATCGTCGTACAACCTCATACCAGTTTTACAACCCCATGGTATATCATCATCGTCATTATCTTCAAGCTCAGAAAAGTGATCTCCTTTCCTTTTCAGTTTGGATTTTTCTTCATCGGTGCACAGAGGATTTTGAATCAAGTCGGAGGGTGGTTGCAGACTATTATGGTGGTTGTGGCCGACAGTAGCAGTGGAACCAACCCATTAAATAACACCTTCATTGTTATCTTCAACCTCAAAACAATTACTGTCTCTTTTTCTCTTTCTGTTACAAGAAGGTAAAGAAACCATGATGACGATGATTGAAGAAAAGTTGAATATTCCACAAATTTAGGGAAAGACCCGAATTTAAAAAGGATTTAATAGAAAAATAATCCAAATTCATAGTTTTAGGAATAAAACTATTTAGGAAACTTATTAGAGTTACTTATGAGAAAAGAATATCAAAGGTTGTGTGTGTGTGTGTGTGTGTGTTTAAATGCGATAAATGATAATGTCTAATTCTTTTTTTATACAAAAATTTTCAGAAACGGGTTAGGCTCACCCACAATTCAAGGACAAAGCCTCTAACTCATGATCTACTGGGCTATTATCCCTCCTATAGACACACAAGCATGTTTTTCTTAGCCTGAAGTAGTCCACCCAGCCTCATTAAGCTGTACGACTAGCTTAGGGATTGAACCCACTCCATTTGTGAATGTTCGAACCCTTTGCCAACTAAACTCATGATGTTGTCTAATATTAGATATATGATTATTTTTTATTATGTTAAATATAGATGCATCATGTTAAGAATAAAAAGTTTACATCATGTATTTATTGTCTTATATTGACTAACTAATATGTTAAATATGGAATATCATGTAGACTAGTCAAGAAGATGATATCAAGTTGAGATTTTAAAGATAATCAAGAGAAAGATAAGAAACGATTGGAAAGAGAAGGAAGAGGATTTCAAGATAGAGTGTGGAGTATAATCAAGATAAGCTGTTGAAGAATGAAGATATCAAATGAGGAGAAGTCATCAAAAGAAGAAAGTTCTCTTTGAGCTAAATTGTGGAGAATAATTATAAAAAAGAAGAGGAGATTTGAAGAAACAAGATATTGCTAGATCTAATAGGAATATCAAATTTCAAGCTCTTATATATGGTATTGGAAGCATCTATGATCAAATGGTGGTTGAAACGGCTAAAATGATTATGTGAGAAGGTAACCCTCAAGGTTAGGATGATACCTCAAGGGAAGTGGAAAATTAGAGCAAAACCTCGAGGTTAGAGGCAAACCTTGAGGTTTCAAGGAGTTATAGATGTTTTGTTTTCGGTTAGCAAAATAGAGGTTCAATATTTTAGTCATATCTCTTCAACCAGACATTCGATTGAGCTGATTCTTATTTCATATGAAACTAGACTTAAAATGAGACACATGGATATAAATAAAATGATGAAAAAATTTCAAATGAGAGAGATATGCTTCTCTAAAGTTGGTGCCTAATTTGCTTCAGATAATCCAGACAAGGTTTAATGTTTATGTCATATCTCTCTAACCACAACTCCAATTGAGACGATTCTTTTTGGGTATGAAACTAGACTCAAATATATTTCCAATGAATCCAAGATCATAAAAAACAAAGTTGATATGAGGGCGCTATGAATTTTCAAAAATGACGTTGTGGAATGACGTATGTTCCAAATCAGTCTATGTTCTTCAAATCATATCTTTTTGGATATAATGAATTTGAAGATGATTCTTTTTGCAATGGAAAGAGGACTCAAAGAGCTTTCTAGATACATATAATTTGATATATTTGAAGCTATAATGGTAAGATGAATCAAGATATAAAACTGACATGTTTGCTGTAATCCTTATTGGGAAGCAAGGTTTCGGTGGAACCTCGTTGTTGATGTAAGGTTTGATTAAAACCTTGCAGTTGGCAATGTTGTTACAACAGCAAGGTTTGTCTCAAACCTTGCTATGGGAGCAAGGTTGACCAAAACCTTGCTGTTGGAAAGATGTGTTCCTAACTTCAAGGGTGAGGTATAGCCTCGAGGTTACGGGATCTTCCCACAACAGTAAGACTAGGACAAAACCTTGCTGTTGGAGTAAGGTTACAATGAAACCTTGCAGTTTTGAGAAATTAGAAGGAGCCTCGAGGGTGGTCTCTAGTCTTGAGGTTGGGCAACCTTGCAAGGCAATTTCAAAACTTGACTGCCTATTTCAAAACCTTGCAAGGCAATTGATCTTCGAGGGTGGTTTCTAGTCTCGAGGCTGGGCAACTTTGCAAGGCAATTTCAAAACCTAGCTGTCTATTTCAAAACTTTGCAAGGCAATGGATCCTCGAGGGTACTTACTGACCTCAAGGGTGATAAGTATTTTCACTTAACATTTTTACATGCTCTGAGTTAACTTTATTTATAAAACACGAGACATCAAGGATTGACCTCTAACCTCAAGGGTACAAGCAAACCATGTTTCGTGCTTTTCAGAAACTAACATTGAGTACATTTTGAAACTTCAAGGGTACTACTCTATGTTGCTTGTATCCTCAAGGTTAAGACTCAACCTCAAGGTAATTATAACTTATAAAATTCTCGAGGATACATTCTTCAAAACCTTCATGTGTTAATTTGTGACTAAATCATCGAGTCTACTGATTTCTAAATGATTACCTCGAGGATGGCTCCAAACCTCAAGGTTTGTGTGATCCAGAAAACAGAGCATCGTAACGGTAATATTTGATTTAACTATATACTCATGATTAATGATACCCATTGATTCTAATCACTTCTACAAGTTATTATATATGTTTTAGAACATATTACAGGCTTCAAAGATTGGATATCAAACACAAGATTGCAAAAAGCATAATTATGGTAGATCTCCAATGACTATATTGTAACGAATAGAAAAATTCTCTAATAGCCTAACGGACACCTCATTATTTCCACGATCATCAAATATACACCAACAATAATAGGAGAAACATTCAAAATGAGCAAGGTGACGATGTACGAGAGCTTGCACGCATAAAGCATAGAAATGCCAATACCTTGACTTCAACATCTCTATTTCGTATACTCTATGTTTCATAATGATTATGTAATATACCATAGAGAGAGTCTATATATGAGCTTCAATGATTATCATTCACTTCTATAAGTGAAGTTTGATTGTAATTCATCATCATCCAAGTTGTATCCTTACTGGTTGTAAGGAGGAGTAATTATGAGAGAATTACAAAGGCTTGACTAGTGCCCTGTGTAAACTTGTTGTATGTAAAGGTTCTCAAGTACCTGAGAAACTTGAGGAAGTATAACGGCTTCTTTTATGCCCGATTCAAACAAGATGATAGTATATTGAAAATCTCAAGTGGAGCTTGAGGACTGGATGTAGGTCATTATGAATTGGACCGAACTAGGATAAATTATTGTTTGTAATCTCTCTTCTTTTATCTCTTATATTCCTATCATGTCTATCTTAATTAAATATTTTTGAACTTATGAATAATTATTTTCATATTTATTACTTTAATTAATATGCAAAAAGATTTACAAAGTTCATAAGTTTCTATCTAACACCCAATTCACCCCGTCTTAGATGACAAACAGTCCTAACAATAAAGGCTCCTAAAAGTGAGGTGACCCCAAGTTTTGCATTGTATTGTACTCCTTAGTTGAATTGTTGATTGAGACCCCACGGTATACAATAAAGGTGCTCAACAAACGGCGTCGTATACAGAAGTATATTATGATCGGTTATGAACTCTTTTTTATGGAAAAAAGATAAAAAAATATGATAAAAATAAATAAATGACAAATAAGTTTTACAATTGTGAATTAAAATATTAAAGGTATGAAAGTAAATATATTAACATCTTGAGTATTTTAATTAATAATTGTAAAACTTATTTATCTTTTACATATTTCAATTGTATTTTTATATCTCCCCATTTTATTATCTATATCAATATTGAATATGGTCACGGATGATGTACTTAACTTATGATCATAATGTTGAAAAAAAACATGTCATTAAATCGTGCGAGACAATGGTTGAAGGGTCAACATTTTAACTGCAACCGAACAGGGATCAACATAATCATGATTAAAATAATATAATTTAAATAAAATATAGAAAACGTTCATATATAATTCTACTGAATACTATTCAAATAAAAACAATGCATTAATTCATAAGGAAATGGAATATTAATGTACAAATATTGCATAATCCAATAGAATAGAATTACCTATTGCAATTAACAAGCAATTAATTGATATAGTATACTTTTTTATCCCGTAAGGAATAAAATATAAATTTGAAAACTGGAAAAAGCACTTGTTAGAAGGGCTTTAACATTAACACTCAGAAATTGGTTCCAAATTTCAAAGTAACTTAGGAACACTTCGAGTTTTTATAAGAAGAAAATAATTAGCAGAGCAAAAATTAAATAAATTGCTATTTTGTACAATTCAAAATAACATCATTTCAAACTCAACAAGAAAATAAAAAATAAAAAATAAAATCGGATCCAGTCAATATGTCCAAGACTAAAAACTCCTGAAAAAGAGATGCGTTCACTGGTTAACCTATATGAGCTACGAACCACAATGGATTTTAATTATAGTAAAATGATAATAAGGTTCTAAAGACCAAGCACATTAATAAAAAAATCTCAAAAAATTTCACTATTTAAGAAGTCCTAAGGGACTTTTTTGATAATATATCCAGATGTGCAATTATCTTCTGCCCTCATTAGTGATGGAATAGATAGCCATTTGACAACTTATCAAGTTGATAACAAGCATATGTGCAAATTTTGACAATTTGTTATACATGTTTTAACAAATCCACTTGGACATTTTGAGTTGTTATGACAAGTACATGTACATATTTTGACAACATGTTATGCATGTTTTGACAATTGTAACAAGCTGATTAACAATTACATGTTTATTAAAGGAAAACACATTGTCAAAACATGCCTAACAAGTTGTGAAAATGTGCACATGTGTTTGTCATAATAGTATGATAAATTGTCAAAATTTTTAGGTGGACTTATAAAAAACATACATAATAAGTTGTCAACGTGTATATGCTCTTATCATGACAGCAAAATAAGTTATCAAAATGTCTAAGTGGACTTGTTACACCAAGAGGGGTATGTTCTTGTTTAAAAGAAAAGATATTATCAAAATATGCAGAATAAATTGTCAAAATTTGTACATGTGATTGTCATGACAGTATGATAAGTTGTCAAAATTTTTAGATGGACTTGTCAAAACATGCATAATATGTTGTAAAAACATGCACATATGCTTTTTATCATAGCTTGATAAGTTATTAAAAAGTCATATACTCACTTTTCCATTCTATCACTAATGAGAGCAGGCAGGTAACTGCACATATGAACATATTATCAAAAAAGTCCCTTAAAATCTCTTGGGTAGTGATATTTTTTGTGGAATTTTTTTATTAATATATTATATCCTTGAGATCTTATTACCAATTTCCCTATGCTTATGGCAGAATGGTACGATGCTTATATGAATTCTTACTATAAATGGATGAAACGCACAATGAATAGTCAAATGAAGCCCAATCCCAAGAGTTGAACCAAGTGGAGACGAACAGACGAAGGACTCTAAAGAGAGATATCAAAGATATTTTATTTATTTTTGCTTTTCTATCTTTTCTCCCCTAAAGATGTAATAAACACACGCACACGCATATTAAATGAAATGAATGAAAACATTATTAATTAATAATAAGTTGAGTATCACTATCTATTTGAGCTGTTTTGGTAGGCCAAGTTTCCTAAGTCCTTATGAATTGTCACCACAATCATCAGTACGTACCTTCACCTTCTTCCTTCTCGTGCCACACATTTCTTCTCATTTTTGTGGATTCAATTCATCTTACTACATATATCTCTCTGTCTTCTATTAATTGTGACACCAAATCCTATCTTTATTTCTTCGATAAAAGCTTGGTGGTGTAGTTGGCTATAGTAAAAGTACGATGCATATATATTCTATAAAATATGATGTTAAATCCCATTGTCAATGTAAGAATATTATGGTTTTTATATATAAATATCAAAGTGTAAGGCATTCTAAAACTCATAGCCCTTTTGGTAATTTAATAAAAATTAGTTTTTTTAAAAAATAATATCAAAACATAAGTGATCATGTCACTTCATAAGCTGATTATACCCAAAATCATGCTAGTAAATCAATTTTACCCAAACTTTAATTTAGTTAACACTAATCCTTATAGAGTGTATGCGCAAAAAAACACTTCTCTCTAACCACAAAAGGGACAATGCAATTTCATTAGTTTGCCAAAAAGTTGTTCTTTGTGCCATTCCAAACACATAAAAGCAGTTGAATGCCATCTTTTGACATGCACTTACGTATAAATAGTTTGGCAGCATCTTAGTTTATTAATTTAGTTTTATTTATACATAAGTTTTATGTTGGATCGGAAAAGGATAAAAAAAATAATCATACGCATGTTGTAGTGATAAAAAATTACAACTTCACCTAACAAAGTACATTGAACTATAGACAAAAACTTTCTCCTTTAAATTTGCACAAATCAACAATTAGTTCAATCATGATCATGATTGCTTGAAGTTTTCCAAAATTACAATAAATCAAGTTAAGATAAATTTTGAAATACCTGTTTGAATTAAAGCTACTTTTTTATGTTATTTTTTTTAGTGTTAATTGGTTTAGTAATCCTTTAATTTTAAATATAGGAGCTTGAAGAAGAGTTTGTTTTTCTTAAATGTAATATCCTAAATCACTTTATCTCTCCCAAATTTAAATTTGGTCTCCAAGTTATCCCTATTAGGCGGTACACTTATTTAGAGAGTTTCCATTAGTAAATAGTTTCTAATATAAAATTATTAAAAGGGTATTTTAGGAACATAACACACATTTCTTTCTTTCCCCCCCTAACCTTCCTGGTTCCGGATACTTTTTCTTAATTTTGTTATTAGGTATTCAAACAAATAACCAATCCGGTTTGAGGCTTTGTGACTATAGTATTTTTCCCAATGGATTTTTAAACAAGGTGGGACTTGAACTCAATTCACTTACTTTGCATTCTAACAAGTCCACTATTAGACCAAGTACCCTTAAGTAAAAAAGATGTATTTCTTACAATAAGTAATTTAGTAATTCACTTAACCTCTGTAAATTAGTTTTTTTAGCTCATACATTCAGGACCAGAAAATTATGTTGTTAACATGTATATATTTGATACCCATGCCCTTAAAATTTTAAATATATATCGTATTTAATGTATTACTATTGCATCATATCAAATATGCATATCTATGTGCATAAAAGATGATAGGATATGTATACATGTAATTAAGAACCCTCTCTCTTGTTCCTTCATATGTGGCAAGCACTACTCTTGCACATCAATGGTTTCTTTGTCAAAAATGAAAGAGAAAATTAAGTCTGGAATATTTTATTAAAATAAATAATATAACTTAGTATACCATATTATATATATATATATATATATATATATATATATATATGAAATGTGATATATATTGGACGACTTAATATTAAGTAGTCTACTTCAACAGAATATAATTAACGGAGACAAGAAGATAGAAATATTAAATGTATTCAGATATGCTAGTAAGACTTAGAAATTTGAATGCACCACAAAATTTCTCCAAAATATGATTTGATGATGAATGAAGAATGGTATGCTAGATATCATCGTGGTTTCATTTGATCCAAGTATATATGCACTCTCATAATTAAAATTAAATGGGCCCGTGTATTTGTAGAAAATATGATAAAAATAATTTTTTATTACATTTTGGGTATTCAAACAGCTAACTAATTCAGATTAAGACTTTACGACATGCCTATCCTCATATATCGTTTTTTAAATAAAGTGACAAATCAAAGCTTAGTCTTCCCTCTTTGTGATCTTTACCTAATCGATTCACCACTTGACCAAGTATAGGTGTGTTATAAATCATATTGGGCAATGTGATTATTTTTAAAAAAATTATAAATAACTCCTCTTATAAACTTTGTGTGTACATATAAACTTCCTCATTTTTAAGACTTTATAATAAATTCCCATATATATAACTACTTTATTATTAGTTTTATTTATTACTTATCTGCACATATGTTAAGGTTTAAGGGGTTATATGCATATAATTCAAAATTTGTGAGGGTTATATGTACATAAAAAAAATAAAGTTTAAGGGGTACATACAGTATCTAATTGATCGTTGGGGTTTTCCACACAAACTTAAAAGTTTAGGAGGATATATTATTTCAAACGTTAAAAGAATTACATATAGATACTTTAAAGTTTTGAGGAGTTTTGTGTAATTTAATATATTGCATATTTAAACAAGGTGGAAAAAATTGTCAATGACATGAATATTTAAGAAAATAACCCATGAAAACCTTAAATTCAATTTGTTAAAAATTAGCATTAAATGCAATTGGGTATATATAATCTCCAAATACATTGTATTTCCAAATTATGTGTCCATGTGGAAGAAAATGAAACAAGTATATAAGTATATTTATTCAAAAAAAAAGCATTTAAGTATATTACAAGGGGACAAGGTAATATTGTGGAAAGAGATTTGATTTGAATGACTTGTGACAACACCAAACAGAAGTGATCCCCACACTTTTGGAACCTTTCGAGTTATCATTCATCTAATTTTCCCCCTCCCAACAATATACTTTTCACAATTAAGTCAGGCATGAAAATTTGGTTATATCAATGAATCCTTTTCATTTTAAATATAAAAATCAGATTAGTTTAAAGATATTAAGAAAATTAATTATTTGTAAAAAGTGTGTCAGGTTCTCTAAATTTCCCTTTTAATCATTTGCGTTAAACACTACTTTAATGAAATTCATTTGGTCTATTCTCTTTATGGGAGAGGGGTGTCTTTATTGAGTTCTCTCTTTATTTTACTCTCTCACTACTATTATTACATATGGGTATGCTTAAAAAAATATTGGATTAGTACAATGTTTATTATTTATAGTTTGTCTTCAAACCTTAGGTATAATGTTTTTATTTTTAATGCGCAAATACTGCCTTTGATCATTACTATAATTCATCTTTAGCCCCCCCAAATCATCATCATAACTAGGAAAAAAGGAGGTGCGTGATTCATTAACTTATTTTGAAATAATTTTTTTCCCAAATTTACTCATTTATCACCGTATAGAAAAATATCATATCAAACATCAAACTATATAAATGAGATGATTAAATTTTATCAAAAGACCAATATGCATTGGTCTCAAGAGGGAGGGATTTTGGTCACTACAGTGCAAAATTTTGAGTTCTGAGTTCGTGTAAGCTTGCCTTCATGAAAGGCTGAAAGCTACCTTCAATTGTAACTGATAATACTTCAATATGGCTTAATTAGATAACCATATTTTTTCTTAAAAAAATAAAGAAGATACCAAAAGAAAGACTTATGGATAAGTGTTGAATGAAAGATGAGGCGAATTTGAATATGTGAGAGAAGAGAACAAAAAAAGGCGAAAAGGAAAGGATGGAAAGGGACGTGAGAGCACACGAGGGGTGTCCCTTGTTGGTAAGAATGAATAATTGAAACGTGGGACCTACAAGAACAGGGTGTAATAGGGTCTAGTGAATGTAGGAGACGTAGGGTGGTAGGAGGTCTATAGGGAGGGGCAAAGCCCACTCGTGCACTTGCTCTAAGCAACCCCACCAGCACCTTTAAGACCTAACCTCTCCCAACAAGCCCACCTAACCCACACGTACGCCTCTTAGCCTCATGCCATCCTAACTGGGATTTGATTGATATGGATATTTTCCATCGCAAGCCAACCAAATAATTAATCTTTATAATTTAGTGATATGAACATTTGTTTTTCACAAGTGAAAATTATAACTATGAATTTCATCATAGACACAATAATACGTTGTTAGTGTTTGCCCCTTTGAATTAAAGGGATTCAGATCAGGATTACTATAACAAATTAATTCCTATTAGCCCCAAAGAAATATGAAATTTTACTGTAGTCCAATGGGGCTGAAGTGAAATTAATTTGTCAGGTAAAAATATAGAAATTAATTTTTTTACAAGAACACATTTGAATATGATCAGGACAAATTCTATTTGCAAGTGATGAATATTGAACAAGTGGAATTCTACTCTGTTACCAAGTACCATCCAAAAATTATCCATAGAATTATTCTATTTGTTCACAGGATCATTCTACTTGTTCATGTCGTGTTCACCATTTATAAATGGAATTTAATTTGATCAATGCTCCAATGTGTATTTTTTAAGAAATTAATTTATTTTATTTATATGACTATTATATTTGTTCATAGGACTATTATACTTATTTATCATACATAAGATACAAATTAATTTCTATCTTTCTCCTTTCTTTCTGAAAGGTTTAATTACTTCTATCTTTTTACGTCGCAAATTAATTTCACTTCAACCCCACTCTACTGCAATTAAATTTTAAATTTAGTTGGGGCTAATAGGAATTACACACAATGTATACTTTTCATTTAAATGATTATTATTATCATAACTTTTGGATGGTTTACTTTTTTCACTTTTTCAAAAAAAAATTGTACGAAAATTTTGCTAATATAAATTATCTTCTATTTGATATTGTTGAGTCAGAATTTAATTTTATGTTTGTCAAGCATATACAAAATAATGTAGTGTAAAAAATTATATAAGATAACTACCAATATTTAAACACACACACACACACACAAATTAACTGATTAGTTCACTTTAGCGATTAACAACCTTAGTTTTATGGAATGATAACAACAACTTAAACAGTGACAATTACTCTTAAAATTCAGCTTCTAAGACTTTAAATATTAGTGGCCAAAGACTACTAGTTCACTTTAATGATTAACAATTTTAGTTATATGAAATGAAAAGAACTACTTAAACAGTGGCAGCTACTCTTTTAAAAGTTAGCTTGTAGAATTTTTTTTTTTTTGAGTGGGAAACTAAATAGTGTAAACAAACTAGCAACCGATAACTTGTTATGAAGAACAAAATAGTCTTGCCACTTTCATCACCAACCATCTCTGGTTAAAACAATGGGTACTAATCAATGATGTAATAATTCCCGGTAATTCGATGAGAGATTGGCAAGCTGATCAGACAGGAGAATATTCTCTCTAAAGAATTTCGAGTGTTAGTATATCAATGGCTACTTCATGAAATAACTTGTAGTTAAATGAAATGATTACAATAGAAGCTTTTTAGGCAATGACAAATCTTAGAAAATGAAAATTGGATTTCAAGAGAATATTTGTCAAGAGAGCTATGATGTTGTGGAGGCAGCGCAAGACAAACATAAATGATGAGATTGCCAAAACGAACTTGATCAAGGAAATGGATTTGAAGGAAACTTTACGTGTGTACGTTTTGAATATATAGCCAAGTTCATTGAAAGACAGACAAATGACAAAACATATTTATTCAATGTAATTTGATCATTATCTTGCTTCTTGCACTACTTCCGTGATTCGTACTGTCCATTTTGTCCTTCTCGTCTTTTTATAAACTGTGAACCAGACCAAGTTAGACTAGCATCAATGAACCAGTGACTTTATATTCTAGGGCCATGAAGATTTCTCAAAAATTGTGAGTTTGATCCCGTTTGGTAATATATCTGACTCTCTAAATAAAAAGAGAGTTAATATCATTGTTGGTACTAGAGTTTGATGGAATTTGGGTTTTGATTCTTATAATTTTAAATCATTAGTTTAATCTTATATTTTCATAAGGATTTGGTTTAAGTTTATAAGTATAGGGTCAAAAACTAAAACTTATTAAGAATATGTGGATAAGTTATTTATCAAATCAAATTCTTAAGAAACTATAGAAATAAAAATCAACGATATAAAACAATAGAGACCAAAAGCAAAATTCCATCAAAATAGAAGAGTTAACGATGGTATTAATCCTAAGAAAAGAAACATCATTAGTTGGAGCTATTGTCTTCTTTTTTAATTAAGTGGTAGAAAGTTTGATTACATTTCTAACATTTGTAAATGAAGTAACTCGAGTTGGAAGAGATATACCATTGGTTCTCAATAAATCAATATTACTCAGAAAGAATATTAGTCTTAATTGCCGGCAGAGGATACCTCTCATCCTAGAAAAGTGGATCAAAGAAGTTTTAGACACAGACTCAAAATATCATTATAATCCACTTAAATCGGCTACTTCAATGGGTAAAAAAGGAGTGTTGTTTGAAGCAATTTGTAACTTTTACAAGATTTTATAAATTAATGTTAGCCAGTTAGGCTGAAAGATATTAGACTCTGTCTCTATAATGAGATCATGAGTCCAAATCTTGTGCATGAAAAAGATCATGTGGGAAATTGATTATTTTTGGCATTGAATATGAACATTTCTCTTCTACATTGAGGTTCAAGAATTTGAAAAAAAAGAAAGAAAGGATAGATATAAAATTCCTAATTCACATGTTAAGTTGATTTTTCTCAAAATTTTATTCTAGTCATTTTAAGACTCTGTATTTTATCATACAAAGTCAATGGAATGGACATCTCATATAAAAATGAGAGGAAGACTATATAAAAAGTTCAAAGGAATGTACATCTCATATAAAAATGAGAGGAATGGCAAGAATATTTACTTGTACTTCTATGGTTGACAATTCCATTTGATGTACTGCATGCACTAAATATAAATACATCTTTTAGTGGGGATTTGAATTTCTGTTGGACCTAACCTCATCGATTATACCGATAATTTTAAATCACATAATTTATTAGGCCCACAAAAGAGTAGCTTTTGGTCAAGTCCAGTGGGCTGTTAGAAAAGTCATAATGTTGACCCCAGCTATCATATAATGAGCTAAAAATATAAAAATTTGTTTTTACATATAATGGTTAGAAAAATATATATAGTTCTGTTTAAATGCTGATTTTCTTGACTGATTTTCATTATCTTTAAACAGAACTATATATATGATGATGCGTTATTTTATTTGGGTCAAAAGAGGAATAAAGGCATGCATATAAAATCTTTCATGAATGCCCAAATTGTCAATGACGTGCCCTTAACGTATAACTTTAAATATCAATTTAAATTTATGAGTGAGGTTTCTTTAATTATATATCTTTGTGTGTGTGTGTGTTTTTTTTTGGGGGGGGGGGGGTAGGGGTCAAATAAATTGATAATTAAAGTTGAAGCAATACATATGGGAGACAACATCCCTTGAAAATGTAATCATGTTTTTCACTTGTTTCACCTTATTAGACATATCATTCATGAACTTGTCAACATGGTGAAACAAATAGGGTTTTGGGCAAGTTTCACAACTTTGATATTATTTGATATGTACCATGCCTTTCTTATCCAAATTGTTCTGAAATTTCTTTGTCAAGCTTTGAATAATGGAATAAGTCATCTTTCTCACCTATTAAAAATCTATAATTTTCAACTAGGGACCATGTACTTGAAACATCAATAGCGCATAGTTTTTTTTTTTTACTTTCGTAAGGTTACCTTCAATCCGGCAGGCCAAGGACTAATCCTCCACTCATTGTGAATAGCGCATAGTTTTTAGCAAGAATGTAGTCTATATACCTCTACATATACAAAATATGAAACAAATCAAGCTAGTCATAATTTCATGAATTTGCAGTTTTTTTTATAATTTTTGTTAAACATACTGAATTAATAAATAGTTATTATCAAACTTTATGAATGGTGCAGCTTAATTTCTATCAAACATATTGAATATTTGTGGGTCCTATGTTTGTACAACATTTAATGAGTGAGTTACACTATTTTTAATTATGAATATGAATATTACAGTTTTTTGTAAATTTTATATAGACTATATATATATTTTGATAGAAATATATAGACTATATATTGATGATTTAGTCTACGGCAAAATTATTTTGTCAATTTGGTCCTTTACATGTAATTCTTTCACCATTAACATAAATAGGAACTATTTAAAGGATTTACTTTGTTTTTAAATATAAAATCTTAATCAACATTTTTTCAAATTTAGATTTTTTTAAAAAATTAATCCCTATTAATTACGCATATAAAATGGAATTTTGAGATTATTAAATATTTTAAGAAATACAACACTTGTTTTTTTTATAAATAAAAATACATTTAAGACCGAAATGAGAAATGTTTTTCAGGTTAATATCATAAGAATAAATATTTGTTTAGGGTAGTCTCTCACACATATACCAATTTTGTTTAATTTTGTGAAAAGGATATTAATATATATTGATTAGAAAGATTTCATATCCTGTTTGAATCTTCTTAGGGATGTGTGCAAATGGTCATCCACTCATCCCTCTAACGTTTTGATTATTAATATCACATTTTTTGGCCAACTATATTGTGATATTTTATTACCCTATTTTTATTATATTTATTATTTATGAGTGAATCGTTTGCTATCCTCAGTCTACCTGGGTGTGTATATTATAAAACGAAAAAAAATCTCTCAATCTTCTGTTATATGTTGTAAAGAGAAGAAAGACATGTAGAATCTTTTTGGACATATTTACCAAGAATAGGATTCCTGTAATCTTCTTTTTGTAAAGCATATATGGTGATTCTTTTTGTCAGCCACTAATTAAGTGTGATTTGGTATCCTGCTTGATTTCAGTTTATTAGGTTCATATATATGATCACTTCAAATATTATAATCCACATCCATATGGTTTGTTAGAATATATGTCACTGGTGGGGTCAAGTAAAAAAAAAAAACAAAACAAAAGAGACTATTTTTCTTAAGCAGGGTGATTCCAACTTAATTACATCTTCGTCTCAAGATTAATACATCTTTTAATCCTTAATATAAGGCACAATTAACTTTTGTTTAGAAAGTATAAGGAAGCTAAATAAGTAATTTAATCATAACACATATTATATATTATTACATTATGCATTAGTTTATAAGTGATGGAAATTATTTTGATATAAAAATGACAAATATAAATATTTTATAATAATTTATTCAACTTTCTTAATCTCTTAAAAAAGTTAATTAAATCTTTTATTAGGGCTAGAGGTAATACTGTATTAGATAATTGTATGGGGATGAGAGCAAAGTGGTCAAATTTACGAGTTTAAATAAAGTCATGATAAAATCATTTTGTGAATTTGAATCGTAAACTTGCAAGAGTTTTTTTATCAATAATAAATATGTATTCATAGTTATAATTAGATACTTAAAAACTAAAAATTGACAACAATTTGAATTAACTATATTTTAAATTCAAATAATTGAAATTAAATCCATCAGCATTCATAATTTAACATATTCAATAAATAAATGTCTATAAAATTGATAAATACAGCCATTGAGCACGGTCATATTAAAAAATTAATACAATTTTAAGATTGAGTGATTGCAATATTACAAGATAAAAGCATAAAAATTATAAACACAAGTGCTTGAACTCATGAATTTAAGAGAATTTATAGATAGCTCAAGTTTAATAGTGATTTAACAATATTTTGTAAGTTATAAACATAAAAAAGGTAAATTTGGAGGGCCAACTTATGATTTTGATAATATTGGCCGAGAGTAATTAAAGTTCATCTAACACATTGAAGTAGTTTTTTCAATGTGTATCAAGTATTCTAAAGTACTTTGTTATTCAAATTTTTTCTTAAAATATTATTTAGGAGCAATTTACATGTAATGTATTTTTTTCAAGTGAAGATACCTATCTTCCATGTTTTCGTACTTAAAATGATTAAAGATTATGGATAAAAACATGAAAAAATAAGTCTAAAAATATTTAAAACGAATATTGAAAGATTTGCAAAATTGATTGTTGAAGATATATTATTAAAAATATGAAAGAAAAAGTAATAACAGAAGTAATTGGAAAATACTATAAGGAAAAAAGTGCACTATAAAATATTTATGGTACTTGAGACACATAAAAAAAATATTTCAAGGTACTGAATGAATAATAAAATACTTTAAAATACTCATACATATGAAAAATAATCCAGGCTGATAAATAAACCTTAACTCTTAATTCAATTTATCAAATGATATATATTTTTAATAATAGATATTACTCCCGATCCTTATTACAAGCACACCCTCATCATGGTTCATAATCTAATTTGTTTTATCTAAAACATCTAATTATCCACTTAGTATCCCTAATGGCTTATAAAACTTCGTAACTAATTCATCAAATTCCTTTAAATAATGACTTTTATTGAGAGTGATTTTGATATTTTATAAGTTTTAATTTTAACTAACTTCATTACTTCATATAAAATTATTATTAGGGGTTTGTAATAAGAAATAGAGAGTAATTGAATCATGAACAGCTCTTGCTCAGGAAGTGATCCATTATATGTGTAGTATGAAGAAGAAGAAGAGGTTTATGATTTTAAAGATTGATCTGGAGAAAGCATATGATTGTGTTTGTTGGGAGTTTGTACTAGATTGCCTGTATGAGTTGGGTGTTCCACCATTATTTACTGGCTTAGTATCTGCATGTTTGTCAACCGTGGAAATGCAAATATTATGGAATGGTTCTAGAGGTTCATCTTTTCAACCGACAAGAGATATTAGACAAGGTGATCCTTTATCCCCTTATTTATTCGTATTGCTGATTGAGAAACTATCTCATCTTATTCAAAGTGAAGTTCGGTGTGGTAATTGGAAGCTCTTCTATCTCAAGAAAAATGGTACGTCGATTTCTCATTTCTTTTTTTGCGGATGATTTATTATTATTTGCTAAGGCTGATATGGAGCAAACTGGGATGATCAAGGTGTGTTTAGATGATTTTTGTTAGGCCTCTGGGGAAAAGGTGAATGCTTCTAAATTAAGAATTTATTTTTCTAAAAATGTGGACCATTCCAAAAGACACGAAATTAGTTAGTTCTTGGGATTTACTCTTACAACCGATCTGGGTAAATATTTAGGAGTGCCATTACATCACTTTAAAGTGTCTAAACAAATTTATCAATATATATTAGACAAGATGGACGATGAGCGTCTGGCTAGTTGGAAGATTAAAAATTTGTCAATGGCGGTTAGGCATACCCTTATTTCATCTGTTGCTTCAACCATTACAGCGTATACAATGTAGTCGGCTCCGTTACCTATATCAATTTGTATTGAAATTGATAAACACTGCAGAAGATTTCTATGGGGAGGAACATGCACTAGTGGAAAATTTCCCCTTGTTGCGTGGGATGATGTTTGCATGTCTAAGGAGGAAGGAGGTCTTGGCCTTAGGAGTGCTAGTATGCAAAATAAGGCTTTTATGATGAAGTTGG
>JBAGKO010000005.1:3671676-3685841 GCA_037177275.1 Acacia concinna | reverse complement strand
ATAAGGCTTTTATGATGAAGTTGGGTTGGGGCTTAGTACAACGAAGAGATGCTTTATGAGTTCAGTTTCTGCGTGAGAAATATAAATGTGGGGATGATATTATCCCAAGGGTGGAGGCTAGGCGAGATAAATCACAGACTTGGAAGGGTATTAGGTGTTCGTGCAGTGATACTAGAAAAGGAGTTGGGTGGAAGCTTGGGGATAGTTCGACTATCCGTTTTTAGCAAGATTTTTTGCTTCCTCATTATGACAAGTTATATGATCATGCTTTAATTAATCTGGATGTAGATACTATGGATTTGAAAGCTGCGGAGTATTTCTCACCATCTCGAGGATGGGATTTCAATAAACTAGTAGGACTTCTTCTGAGTTCAGTCTTGGGGGGTATTCAACAGATTCGTATGAATTCATTTGGTAGGTATGATGAAAATCCGATCTAGCATTTGACTCCATTTGGTGAGTTTTCAGTGAAATCAACTTATGGAATTTTAAAAAGGAACTCTCCCAGTCCTGGTAGATGAGTGTCGAGAAAGATTTGAAAAGTTAAGGCTCCATAACGTTGAAAATACTTCCATTGGTTATGTTCGAGAGGTCATTTATTAACGAATCTAGCAAGATCTAATAGAAGTTTAAGTGGTAGCCTTGTTTGTGGAAGATATTATGCATGCAATTAGATATTGTAAGCTTGCTAGAGATGGATGTGAATTTCTTTTGCTACCTCCTTTGCGAAATCAATTTTTCTCCATTAGTCAACCGTTTTTGTGGGTGAATTGGAATTTATCTCAAAAAAGTGAGGTTATGGGTGTTAAGTGGCCAGTTTGGTTTGTTGTATTAGCACGTCAGACATGACTTAACCGAAATATGGGTGTTTTTGAGGGACATCAGTTAAGTCATCTCCAGATGCTTGTTAAGGTTCATGCAATAGTTTTATGTTATCAAACTTTTGTAGTATTTCCAACTGTCAGGTTGAATTCAGATACTTGTTAGTATCTACCGTTTGTAGATAAAATGAAATATAATGTTGATGGATCGGCTTATGGTGGACAGATAGCTTGTGGTGGTGTAGCTCAGGATCATGCAGGAGTTGTGATAGAGGGGTTCATGTTTAGAATTGGTTGGAGGACATTTTTACATGCGAAACTGTGGGCTGTAGTTTGGGGTTTTAAAAAGGCTTGGGAGAAGAGTTGGCAAAAGGTGGTGGTCAAGACTGACTATTGGGAGATGGTGGAGTTGATTACAATAAGATAGGGGGAAGATCACCAAGAAAGGGGATTGTTAATTGAGATTAAGAATTTTTTGGCAAGGGATTGACATGCTTCTTTGGTTTGGTGTTATCGAGAGATGAACATGGTTGCTGACAGATTGACTAAGAAGGCTCATAAGCTTATAGAGAGTTTTCATGGATTTAGTGTTGCTCTGACATTTTTGACTGATATTTTATATTCTGACGTGATGTGATAGTTTTTTATTTTTGCCTTGTCATAAAAAAAAACCATGCAAGCTTTTTTTTTATCTAAGAAAAAAAAGGCTCGATAAATAACATCAGTCCAATAACTAAACTTTTTTTAAAAAAAAAAATAAGAGGGAAAAAGCTACGTCAAGTGCAAGCATATACAATTTTGAATAAGATTGTTCTCAAGTGAAATCAAGTTCCGTTCTCGACTAAGAAATTAAAATAATAAATCAATATAATTATAATAACCATAAAAATACATAAAAAAAAACACATAACTTTTTAAAGCATACACTAGATCATTTTCCTTAGAACAAAACAAATAATAAATTAAACATTCCGAGAAAAGAAGTCATTGGTCAGCCACTAAGCCCCCACCACAGTGTCGACTGTCTCAACTTCAACCAACATTTGGAATATTATTATTGTGAGGGTGAGATCTCCTCCATACATATTTTCTTTTGTAGGACCAACACTTGTAAATAAACATCATCATCTGGATCAGTAATGATAACTTGTTATTTAATTAACTAACTAACTAACTTAATTAATTAATTATTATATAACGTGTATCACATAATCAACCATGATCAACATCGGATCTGACACATTATAATTTCATAAAGTGGAGGAAGGTATATATGATTAAAGTATAGCAAATTAAAGGAATCATAACTATTATTATATAACAAAATATTATATGAAATTATGTGTATGTTAGTTAGAGTTGAATTCGGAGCCTTCAAAATCAAACTTCACATGTATTTGCTTATACTGGAGATATGTAAATGGTCAAATTAGTATATGCGTATATACCACAATATCTAGAAGTTGAAATGGTCCTGACCCTAATTCTGGAGTTTGCATAATGAGTGACTAATTAAAAATGAAGATTTTGGTGAATTAAAAAACAAGTTGTTGAATATATATATATATATATATATATATATTAAAGTAAGGTTTTTGGTACAAGTCATGTAATAAAAAAAATCATATCGGGACAGTTTTTCATATATTTAAAAAATCAGTTGTAATAATAAAATATTAGTTACTACGTATTTCGGTTAAATTGTTTATTTTTAATCAATACTAGAACAAATCGGATGACTATGTTACATAATGAAGCAAATTAAAGTGAATTGTTTCAATGGTAATGAGGTATATTATATTTAAAGTTATCAAAGCCGTAAGTTTAAGTAAATTCATGATGATAGTGTAAATTTAAATTATATACTTGAATCGTAAACTCATAAAAATTTATTGTTAAAAATGTATAATAAAATATAAAATTATAATAATTTAATTTAAATATATTTTAAATATGAATCACTAATATTAAATCCATCAAAGCTTCTAATTTATCATATCAAACACAAAAGTCTCCACGAATTTCATATATAAATTCATTGAATATGATCAAACAAAAAAATAACACGAGTTGAAGAATGAATTGACACAATTTTATAGAGTGAAAACGGTAAACTCAGTGTATAAACTTGTGAGTTTAACTGAGTTTATGACTAATATGGGTTTCAGTACAAACATACACAGTTTTGTAAACTAAAAATATAAACCCGATAAAATCAGAGAGTCAAATTTTTGAGTTTGACAATTGTGGGCATATTGAAGTGAACTACTCCCTCTGGTTCTAATAATAAGGGTCCATTGACTCTTTTGAAGAATTCTAATTAAAAAAATCTTAAGAAATCTAATTATATTACAGTATATATTAGTTTATAAGTCAAACAACATAATTTGAAGAAAAACGACAAATTTTAATATTTTAAAGTAATGTAATTAGCTTTTTTAGAATTTTCTTATGATTCTCCAAAAGAGTCAACGGGTCTTTATAATTAAGACCAATGTAGTATTTCTGTATCATTTACTTTTAACTTGCTTCATCAATCATCATCTGATTTGATGCTAAAATGCTTTTCTCGGTTTTAAAGATGTAGAAGCCAGATAGTTACTTAAGGCAAATTTTCTTATAAAAATTAATCAAGTTAGTTAATTGTAAAGGCTATGTACACGGGAAATTACTATGATTAATGGAAATACTCCAGTTAATATGTAAAATCTATAGGGATAATTTGAAAATATTTTTGGACCATACTTACATCCATTTTGTCAGGTTTTTCAATCACATGTGACCATGTGTTATATGTTTGAATTATTATTTATTATATTTGAATTTATAATTAAATGATAATAATTCAAATATAGGAAACATATCGTATGTAATTGGAGATCAACCTGACAAAATGGATTTAAGGAACTTGATTTAAGTATATATTTTCTATTTATTTTTTATAGATTTAGAAGACATAGTGGATTGATGTTATATATTTGGGAATAAAACAAATCATTCAATTAGCTTCTAATATATAGGATCGGAGTGAGTATGTATAATATATATATATATATATATAATTAATGAGCGTGACACTTTGAGCAGATCAAATTAGTTATCTAGGTTTTCTGAAAGTGGATATGTTTCTCATACATTATACTGATTTTGATAATTTAAATAATACTTCTTGAGTTCTTGTAAACTTATATGTGTCCGTATATATTAGTCTCAATGCCTAATCCATTATTGGAATTACCACCTAATCAACCAACAATTTCAATTAAAATATATACTTTCTCAAGTCATAAATGTAAGAGTAAGTAAATAGATTTGTTTTTATCTTACATATAAGTCTTCAATTCACTTTGTTTGTTTCTCAAATTTTTAATTTATTTTCTAAATTTTCATATTGATTGGTCATTTTTCAATATACATGATTAAAACGGGCACTTTAAGAAGACTAACGTATATTTTCTTACAAATAACTAATTTAAATAATTTTTTAAATATTTCCAAAGTAATTATTTAACTCCTACTTATAGAACAAGAGCAAAACATATGACTAGGCTTTATATATAGTGACAGACATTAACTATACCTCAATTAGCATATAAGGGTTAGCGTTAATTACAACCCTAATAAATTAAAATGATTGGTGAGGTGTAAATAATAGTAATAATATCTAATAATAATGCATGGCTATATTGAGCTGACCAAATTTTGTACAAAGATAAGGATGTGAAGGCAAAAAAATAGGGTTGTTGTATTTGTTATGTGACGATGACACTTGAGGTGGTCCAAGAAGATGAAAGGGTCATGGTTTTATTTGAACAGACGTAGTTCTCACAATTTGTGGCTAAGAGTCACTCAATATCCTATTAGATACTTATCATAGAGGAACCGAAAATTACATCTAGTGTTAATGTCTCAAAATTTAAACTATTTAGGTTAAAAGGTATTTTACACAAAATTTCAACAATGGCGGTATTGGACTAAACAAAGGGATGTTTCAGTACCCACTTTTACTAAGGCTGTGAGTTCAAAATCTTGCAATAGGATACACGATAATATAATACTCCATCTGGTCCTAATTATAAGGCATAATTAACTTTTTTGAAGAATCTTAAACAACTTAATTACATTATTTTAAAGCATTAAAATTTATTATTTTTTAAAACTATTTTGTTTAATTTATAAACTAATATATGATATAATAAAATACAACATATGATATTATTAAGTAACTTATTTTGTTTCTGTAACTTCTCTAAAAAAAGTCAATTAGACTTTATAATTAGGACCGGAAAGAGTATTGGATATAAGTTAATTGAAGATATGTGTGTGTGGTTGAAATTTTGATTGTCTTTAATAATGGGAGGTCTATATTTATTTTGAATCATTAATAAAAAATAATTTTTCGGAATAAATCTCAATATCCTTTCCAATTTATATATATATATATATATATGATTTTTTTTGTTTGAGTTGATATGAATAGTAAAATTTCAGTATTGTTAGCCTAGCTAAATTGAGGTAGCTCTCTCAAAGGTTTTTCCCCCCTTAAATTTTACATAGGTTGGAACCTGAAATCTTATACATATGTAGTCAAATCCCATCCATTGGAATGATATATACCTAGTATTTTGAGGAAAATAATATTCTCTCTATTACTAGTAAAGAATGGTATACTGATCCAAATCTACTTATTTTCAATACATATATACACATACACATATAATTTAATAGAAGTTGTATTGCTTTTAGAGTTACATTACAAACAATATTACTTTCACATGTAATTGAATTATTTCTTTTGACCATGACAGATATGAAGAAAATTATTACACAATTTTATAGCTCTATAAATATAAATTATGAGACTTGTATAAATTCACAAGTGATACGCAATGCAGTAAAAAAAAAAAAAGACTCAAAATTTATTTATTTATTTTTAAAATTTTAAAGTTTTGTGGAATAACGCATGAAATCCCTCAGGGTCGAACGATTTTTGGAGGAAAGGGACGTTGACAAGGCGTGGGCACAACTAGGGTTAGGGATGTTTTTCCATCTCTTTCTGAAAAGACCTGTCTCTAAGTAAGGACCATACGCCCTAAAAGGCCTTCAATACTGAATCATCCATTCTTATTGGAAACAAACAGATTCATATATTTATATCTGTTGGTCATTTTATCGTCTTCATGTGTCTCCTGCAGGCTATTTGTTATTACTCACTCTTGCTATCCCATTTTCTTCCTCTCACTGTTCACATCATTCCATATATCACTTTCTTATTCATGCACGCATGTGATCTCTTTGACCTCATTCTTCTTCTCATCCAACCAAACTTGCCTAGCTTCCTACAATTTTATTTTCAGTTTTCTAATACTCCCTATAGTTCTTGATGTAGGAGTTATAGATAACTAATTTACAGATAATAAGAAACTTAGTTAAGTTAATTATTTATACATAAAATGTGTATATTTAAGTTAGTTATTTATAAATAAATTGGGTGTTGATTTTCCTGAAATACCGATACTATAATCATTTGTATTATTGGACCTACCCTCAATAGAAACTCAGATCCCTTAATATATGTAATTAATAGGGAAAATTTGAGAAATAAAAATTTTGGAGACAATGGATTTATGTCTTACATTTAGATGCAACAATAGTTTTTTTTAAAAAAAATTATCTCATAATCCCTCTTATCCCTAATGTTGAAGCTTTATATATATATATATATATATTCAATTTGCAAATATTAAGAAAACTAGTTAAGTTAGTTTTGGTAAAACATGCAGACACACACACACACACATATCTAACTTTCCTAAAATACCATATACTTCTCCGTTCTAATATATAGGAGTTAGACAAGAGGTATATTTTGGTTTTAAATATAACATTATAATATACTTTGTCTCTCTAATTTATAATATTTTTTCAAATATTCATTTATATTGAATGCACATATTAATACAGTTTCCATAACAAGTAGTTTTGGTGCACATAATTAGATATTTTAGAAAAATGAACACATATTTTTTAAAGATAACTAACTTATCTAAGTTTCTTAATATATGTCAATTAGTTATCTAACTCTTATATAAAAGGCTAGATAGATTAGATTTTCATCCTTCCCATTTTTGGACCTACCCTTCAATAAAAACCTCCTTGATATTTTAACTAGTTGGTATTAACTAATCCAAATCATACGTTATGCATGATTTATACAAGAACGTTCAATCAAAATTTTTGAAATGAAGTAAGGTTTTGATTTAGATATTTTATTTAACTAACGTATGGTGTTTACTTTAATAGAATAAATTAATAACAATGTCTAAATTAAAATATTTCGGTGGAAGCATACTTTAAGTACCAATACTTGTACTCAGTTTTCGATTTCTTTTATAGTTTTATATTTATAATTAGGTCCTAAATGATTTAAATTTCTTTAATATTAATTCGTCTTTGTTGTTATAGTTTGGTTAATATTTTGCCATATATATGATTCAATTCTAATTTATTATCCATATTTTGGCATAAATTACATAAATTCAAAATATTAAAATAATATATCATTATTTATGTCAATACAATTAAATAAATGAGTTAAATAAAAAAACTTAATTAAAAATTTAGTAAATTTTTCAATTCGATCTTGTAATTGTATAAAATATTTCAATTAATTACATCAATTACGCACTATGTCATATAACTTTATACAATATTTCAATTTGAACTTCTAATTTTATAAAATATTATCTATTCAGTCATCTAAGTTTAATTAACATCGTTAATCTCAAATAGTTAAGATTTTGTGTGCCAATATTATTATTTTTTAAAACATTTATAATTTTAACATTGACATTGTTTTTAGGGTAAGGGTAAAAAATAATAAAATACTCATGTGTTTTTATCCAAAGTTCATTCATCATCATATATTTTTTAAAAGTTCAAAAAATGCCCATGAACTTTAAAAATGAGTTCAAAAATGTTAACTCCATTAATTACCAATACTAAACGACCATTAAATACCATAATTTTGATTAGAGTTAAGGATAAAAAATGCCCATATGCTTTGTTTAAGGGTAAAAAAATCCATGTGTTTTTTTGTAACGGCATTGATAATTTTAAACCCATTTTTAAAGTTCATGGGTATTTTTAAACATTCACAAAAAGAACAAATAGGTATTTTTTACCTTTAACCCTAATCAAAATTAGGACATTTAATGGCCATTAAGTATTGATGATAGAGTTGGCTATTTTGAACCCATTTTTAAAGTTCATAGGTATTTTTGAATATTCAAAAAGTATATAGTACTAGATGAATTTTGGGTAAAAACAATATAGATATTTTTGACTCTTAACCTTGTTTTTAATAAAAGTAGCAATGTTTGAGATAGATGAGTGAAAATGCTCTCTTAAAGTAGGGAAAAAAAAGACAAGAAAATACTCTCTTTAAAAAGGATCAAAATAAAAATTGTGAAAAATAAAATAGCAGAGGAGGACTTTTGTCAATTTTTAATTATAAAACCTACGTTAAAATGAACTAAAGTTGCCAATATACAAAAATTCAGCTTTCTCATTTTTTTTCCTTCTATATATTATTTTCATTCCTAGCATATTTCAACTCTTCGTAATCACATTATTCTTGACTCCTTCTTTTAAAAAAACACCTTATGATGCTTCGTAGCTAAAATTAAAGAGTAATTAGCAGCATATATTATCAGAACATATACATATTACAAAAAAAAGAAAAAGATTCACCTACCAGTAAAATATATCTTATTTATGAGTCTCGTTTTATTTTTATATCAATTTTTAAAGACCTATAGCGTAGCTAATTTCAATTAGTTTTATAATGAATTCTACTCCTCCACAAAAACTAGTGGCAAATCATTTGTTTGTGATAGTCAGCCATGTGCTTCTATTCTTCTTTTTCAACTAATTTATAATGCAATAATTTAATGACCCATTTGAATATATGTGTGTGCGCACACACACACACTTGATTCAAATGCATGTGCTAATGTGCTTAAATGGAAACTTCATCAAATAATCACATATGCACATTATATATATATATATATATATATATATAGGGGTAAAGGGTAAGAAATACCCATGCGTTTTTATACGAAGTTCATTCAGCACCATATGTTTTTCAAAGGTTCAAAAATGTTCATAAACTTTAAAAAATTGGTTTAAAATTACCAATTCTATTACTAATACTTGACGGCTGTTAAATATTTGGTGAAGCAACAATCAATGTGCGGAATTTTGATTCGTGTATTGATCGGTGAGCTAAGATTCATGGCATTCGGTCAATGTTTAGTTGTGGCTAAGATCAAAATTTCTTTCTCATCATCATCTTCTTCATCGATTTTAGTTATAGTCAAAATCATCTTCCTTTACCTTTATTGTCAGAATCTAATTTGTGGTTGTGGCTAAGATTTTGTTTGTGTTTTGGTAATTGCAATTATATGAAGTTGTCATTACTTACACTTAAATTGTCAACACCCATATTAAGCTTTGTTTACAATTTGAATATAAGTAATGACAACTTGAATATAGTAATTAACACTCTTAGACATTATTGACAAAATCAACAAGCTAAGTACTGACAAAATGTGTAAAAGGAAAAATAAAGTTAGGGCACAAAATCAAATTTAGGGCTTTAACCAAATAATTGATGGCCTTAAAGTATTGGTAACAAAATTAGCAATTTTAATTTGAATCCATTTTTAAAGTTTATAGACATTTTTGAACCTTCAAAATGTATAAAGTGCTGAATGAACTTAAGGTGAAAACACCTAGGAAGTTTTTATCCTTAACCTTAATAAAAAATTAGGGAAACTAATGCCCTTCAAGTTTCAGTAATGAGCTTGGCAATTTTGAACCCATTTAAAAAGTTTATGGGCATTTTTAAACCTTCGAAAAACGCTAAATGAATTTTGAGTAAAAACATATAAGGTATTTTTGACTCTTAACCCTATATTTATATATTATATATATAAACCTTTGAGCACTAAGTATATTAGCAAATGGGTATATATATCCTCTTTTAATTTAATTTGGTGTTCGATCATATTATATTACTGTTCTCAACAGCCAACGAATTGGTATTAATCTGAAGGAAAATGAAAGGAAAGAATGTGAAAAGAACATGACATAGTTAGACTTTGATGTGCTTACTTTGTGTGGCTATAATTCGTGTATGGGGAAATCAGGTAAAGAAGAATTTTTATAAATGAAAACAATGACTTATGAAACCAACAGGCGAATGATATAGATTCATTCATTTTATTAGAATTCAAGGAAAAAAGAGAAGGTAGATATATATAGATAATATAAAAATATCTTCTCTTAGAATAATGATTTTTTGGGGGCATCATGTAATTATATGACAATATGTTAATTTTGTTTTCTTATTTTAATCACATATTTTCAATATTTACAACTTACTGTTTTGTATTGGACTTTGATCTTATGCAATTCTTGATTTTTAGTCTATTTTTATTCATAATATCTACTTCATATCGAATTTATTATATTATCTTTCATCATGCTATATACTACTATAATATACTTCAATGTCAAAATATAACAACCACAAAAAGGTCTCATATCAGTAGGTGGAGTTGGCTATATAGATCAAATAACACTAAAAGTTTAGTTAAAAACTAAATATCAAGATGAATTGTTAACTAAGAGATCACACCCAATAATCCGATTTAGCTTTATCTTTTGTCTTCTTCTGCCCCTCTTAAACACGTTCCAAACAATTTGATATATCCTCTTGCCTAGCGCATTCAATAGTTTTCTCTGTACGTGTCCAAATCATGCTAGACAATTTTCTATCATTTTTTTCTTCAAATAGCTGCCACTCTACTCCCCCTACACATACTACGTATAATTTTCCTTTTACTTTATCAATCACTTTTCAATCATATATAATTTTAGTACATTTTCTCCATTTAAACCACTTAACTTGAATTATATAATTAATATACCTATCAATTTCATGGTATTTTTGTATAACTAATTCCAAATATTTGAACTTTGTCACTTGTGGAATATCATGATCTCCCAATTTGACCTTCAAATCACTTCTTACTCCCCTCTTATCAAAAGTGCAATGTGTATATCCTGTCTCAGTTTTACTCAGTTGGAAGCCCTTCAACTCTAAGGTTATTCTCCATAACACAAGTTTAGAATTAATTTCTTCTCTTGACTCAGCCACAAAAATAATATCATTTGCAAAAAAGCATGCACCTTGGGATTTCATTAAGAACAAGCTCAGTTAGAATGTTTAAGACTAGGTTAAACAAATAAGTGTTTAAAGCTAATCCCTAATGTAGACAAATCCTTATAAGAAATTCATTTCTCTCACATTCAGACATCCTCATACTAGTGTTAACTCCTCATATATATATATATATTGTATGACATTAATACATGCAACACGCAATACAAAAAATAGTGTTTTGAAGCGGTTTAAAAAAACTGCTATTAATATTGACATTTGTAGTGCCTTTTCCTTCAATGGCTACTAATGTGCAACAACTTGACCTCTTGCCAAGCTGTGTGAGCATTTGTATTGGTAGTTGTTGCAGTTTGATGACGCAACTGCTACAAACAGAAGACACTATATGGTGCGAATATGACGCTAATTGGTACAAACAGTTCCAATGGTTAAGGGACCCAAAAACGATTCAAAGGGAGCTGTCACACTTGATTTTAGGCATTTGTAGCGGTTATAGAAAACTGCTACAAAAGCTCGTGACAAATTAGAAGTGTCTATGTCAGTTCTAGTAGCAGTTAAAATCACTACTAGAAAAAAAGTCTTTTAACATTTGTTTAAAAACCCTTTCTACGTCTATTTTCAAATAGTCGTCTATTCGGAAGACGTAAAAAGTATGCGTCAGTTTATAGGGAACAGATGCCTAAATAGGCGTCTTTTTTTTCAAAAGAACATACGCAAAGTGTGCGTCTGTTTTTTACAAAACAGACGCAAAGTGTGCGTCTATTTTTGTAAGACACAGACGCAAGCAATTTTTTAAAAAAAAATTAATTTTTTTTTAAAATGCCAGATTTACACATTCAACATTCATTACCAAAAAGCTTCATTACATATCCAATCTAACATTTTATAGCATCCATTCAATAGTATAATCTTGCAATTTTTCAAAACACAAAAACATGTTAAAACATCAAGTATTTCATAGCATCTCATCAACCGGTAGTACCATTCAATCTAATGTAATCTGAGAAGAGGAAAAAAATTTAATGTCATCTAATTCAATGTAAAATTAACACAATCCAAAGAAAAAAAAAATAAAGTGGCCATACCAGTTATTTGGTGAACCTCTGCTCCTAAACAAATTTGTCGAGTAATACAGGCTACGATTATTTAAAAGAGAAGAGTCGAGTGACGAGAAGAGAGGTAATCAAGAACACGCACTGTGAGAAGGAGCCCAACAAGAGAAGAGTGAGGGAGATGGCTAATGATTCAGGTGAAAGAAGAGAGAAATAGTTTGTTGTTCAGCTTAAATTCGAGAGAAATAGTTCAAAAGACAAAGAGAAATAGTTTAGAAAATAAAAAAATAGGAGGGAAATATTTAAAAATGGATAAAATAGCGTCTGTTTTTTTTAAATAGACGCCATATCTATCTCACGCCTACGATGTAGGCGTCAGACAGGCACTCATAGGAGTCGGCAGATGCCACTAAGAGTCGGCAGACGCCTCATGGTGTTTGTTGCTTATAGAATAGATGCCACATGGCGTCTGTTCTGATGTGAACAGACACCATGTGTGGCTCTGTTCAGCAAGGCAGAACAGACGCTCAAATTGAGCGTGTGTTCTCTCTTTTGCAGAGAACAGACGCCAATGTGGCGTCTCTTCTTCCCTTTTTGACTCCTTTTTGGCTTTTAAGTGTCCGTATATCTCCCCCTTAGTATCTATTTTTGAAGAAGAGACGTAAAAAAGGACTTTATTATTACTATATTGCCACCGCTTTTGTTTTAACTTCTGTTTTTTTAAAAACGGACGTATTTTATAGATCTTATATCTCTTTTTTATAATAGTAAATACATAACTGATTTGGTTTAAAACTTTAGATTGTAAAATTAGAACATATAATTTGGAGAAAGGTTAAAATACAATAAATATGTATTAGTCGTGGTTTATAACTAACATTACAAATTTCAAACCTTCTCACCCCTAGAAGTGAGCGTTTGATGCTTGTAGCAAATTTTAAATTTCTAACATGTAATTTTTTTTTAAAAAAAATTATCTTTGTCATTAGTAACGGTTTTGGGTCAACCGCTAATTAGTCATGGTTACAAATTGCTACAAGAACCACTACTGAGATAGAACCGTTGTTAACGCTAAGTCATATAAATATCTCAACTCCTTCATATTTTTTTTCAAATCTCTTCCATTTACTCACCTCCCTCTTCTCTTCTCATTCTCTCCCTACCACTTTCAACTTTCATTAATGTAAGTGGCCTACATTAGTTATTATGTTTTGTTTTTTCACACTTATAATTTATTATACACTAAACAAAATTTTCCTCATTTCGAGTTTATCAAAATTGGTGTAAACTATGTTTACCATCCACCTCCTCCTATCTATTTACCTCCTCTTCTCATATGTCATATTTCGGTTTTAAAATTTGAAAAAAAACTGCATATATACATATCTTTCAAACTACTTATTTTTATTATCTATATATTATTGAAGATATTATAAACTACCTAGATGAATATGAAAAACACTTATTTAGCTCATTAGAAAAAATAATGATAATAACAATATTATCATTTAAAATACTTTAAAGTAAATAGTTTTTGGTATTTTAAAATAATTGTAAGCTTTCAAGAAATGATTTTCATATTTTTTTAATTTGGCAAGCACATTAGTAGTGGTTTCTGACCACTACAAATGAGTTCAAAGTTTAAAAATTTGAACTTCGGAGGGAAATTTGTCCCACCATTTTTTTAGTAAAATTTTGGCCTACATTAGTCCCGCCAATTTCTTGTGAATTATTTTTGCCTCACATTAGTCATGTATAGTGCAACTGCTACTAACATCTCACCAATTTTTCGTGAATTATTTTTCCTCATACTAGTCGCAATTAATGCAACCGCTACTAATGTCTCACCAATTTTTTGTGAATTATATTTGCATTAGATTAGTCATTGTAAGTGCAAACTATGGCAATCATAATAGTGTTTTGACAAAATGGGTAGTGATAACGTTAACTATGGCAAAGTTTATAGCGGTTTTATTGTCATTAGACTAAAGTGCATTTTTTTACCGGTACAAAACATTTTTTTTTGTAGTTACACACATG
>JBAGKO010000005.1:3640223-3671576 GCA_037177275.1 Acacia concinna | reverse complement strand
GATCTCTTTCTGTCACTGATAGAGTGTAATATTTGCATATCTTTCCAAGATTAATCTTAGGCTTTTGTGGGACTTAATTGATTATTTTGGGCATAATTGAATATTAATGCGAGAATAAAGTGCAAGGGTATGTTGGGAATTAATTGATCAAATTGTGATATTTTAAGTAACAATTTTAGTTCCTATTATTTTCTTTGATTGTGAACATGTGATATTACCTATTTGCATCTTATTTGTAGATGATGACATGGCATATTGGAGTTCTATGAAGGGCCTTGTTTGGAAGCACTTAAATCTCAACCTTTGCATTGCCTAAAGAAATTGCACCATCCAAACATGCCTTAGATCTAAAGTGCCCAGCTAAAATTCATGCACGGAGAAAGTGATTAAGAGGGAGATTCAGTTGGCAGTTCCAAACACGCACAGGCGGAGGGAGTTTTACGGTTCTCTTCCATTCGAGCTCTCTCTCTCTCTCTCTCTCTCGGATCCAGAACGAGAATAGCGATCTCTCTCTCCACCGAAGCCACCATCCATCGATCACTTCCATCTTCCCTCCATCTCTCCATCCTTGCATTGATCCTCTAACTCTGTTCTGCAGAACTATCTCAGCTCTGTGTCTGTTTTGGCAATGGCTGAAGGTGACCAGATTTCGATGGAGCTGAAGTCCAGATCATGAGTGGCTGATTTTCTTGTCCAATGGTGAAAGATGAAGCTGGCCATAGTTCTCACGCTACTAAGGGAGTTCTTTATTCTTGATTTCATCTTCCACTCTCTGAATATGCAAATTGTGATTCTAGAGTTCTAGGTTTTGTGATTTGTGTATTTAGAAGAGGATTGTAATCGGTTGGTTGTAATCTAGATGATGAAACTTGTATTAGATTGGTACTTTGGAATTGTAATTGGACTATAGCACATCCTCTATTATTCAATTACATTTTCTCTTTTCTCTTGAAATCAGTTAATTACTAGGGTTCTAAGAGTTAATTGAAGGTAGAGAGGATCTTATAAATCTAACATGATCTAATCACTCAAGATATTTCTAATTAACCAATTGAGTCTAGGTTTAGATAAAATTGGAAGGTTAGGAATATTGATTAGCAAGGGTCCTTGTTAGTCCTTGTGATTAGTTAAGAAAAGAGCTCAACATTAAAGTGGACAAGGAAGGTTAGTTGATTCAATCACCTAAGACACTCAATTCTAACATTTATACACTCTCATCTCCATTTTAATCACTGAAAAATCCATAAACAAGCATATCTTTTGGTTAGATTAGATAGACAAACCATACACCTGAACTCTGAGTTAAATTATTATTTACATACTAGATTACTAGAAACTAATATAGGCTCCTTGAGAAAAATGACCTACGTTATCATTATACTATAGTTAGCTTAGAATTATTGATAGGAGTAGACGACTGACCTCACTCATCAACCTCTCTCGGCATAGGGTCATAAACTTTCTCCAAGTCAATAAAAACCATATGCAAATTAATTTCTTTGCCTTGATAGTTCTCTTCGCGATAACCCCTAGCAAATGAATCGCTTCTGTTGTGGAGTTTGTATGCATAAATACAAATTGGTTGTCTGAAATGCAAGTCTCCAATGTCATTATATGTTCAATCACCTTTTTTTTTATATATAATTTCACTGTCTGGCTCATAAACTTTATCCTTTGTAACTAGACAATTATAAATTCAGTTCATATATACACCTTGTACATAGGCTAGCTTATTGCATTCAATAATACTCTTTTGTACTGGATTTGAGCTTCGTGCAATTGATCTATGTTATTTGCTCTCATATTATGTCATTTGATTTTTTTAACCAACATTTGATTTATATTTTAAAATATAATTGTTCACTTTATGATTGGTACGGTATAATCACAGGATATTTTAAGATGAGACAATAATTTCGTTTGACTATATTACGCTGACAAACCCCAGTAATAATGCATATGATTTTTTTTAATCATTATCTTATGGATAAAATGAGAGACATTTGTGTTTTGCAGTCACCAAAAAATGAAACTCTTTATTTTTATATAAATTTTCAAAGGTGAAAAAAAAAAAAATCAAAACTACGCCTAAATTTTATGAAAGGTGTTGTTAGATTAAAATGTAATGGTAAGTACCCGTCTTTTGGGATCCAAGTCCCTTTTGTATTATCTTAATGCATCTAAGATTATATACATATATTGAAAAAACGTGAACATGAATTGATAGAAAATTATTATTTTGGAAACAATTATAGCTAGATTCTTGCTGAATTACTTGAAAGAATGAAAATTATACCTTGCACATGCCGCCCATTGGCATGACCATTACAAGCGGCTTTAATTTCAAAATTTTATGTCTTAGCTATGTTTTTTAATGATTTATCTGTTAACCATGTCATATTAATTGTATCTAAGATAATGAAGTATAAATACTGATTTAGAAAACAAAAAAAAAAGTTATCAGAATGGTATCAAACATTAAGAATTCCATTATAATTGAATTTGTGCATGCATGATGCACGGATATGAAATTATGCCATTTAAATACATTTTCAATTTTAAAATTCTAACTCAGTGATTTTTCATAAAATTAAGTTGTCAATTGTATTATGAGTTTAGGTAATCCTATTATTCTTATGGGTAACAGAACTAATATGAGATTTTAAAATTTAAATGGTATTTAAATAGAATTCTCCCAAATTATTAGGTCTTTCATTTTCTAATTATTCATGTATGATTATTTTATAAATTCATGGGTAATAAGAAATTAAAATAATACTCTATATTAATAATAAGAGCCACTGGAAAAAAGTTTTTAGGAGAGAATGTTCCTATTAACTCAATAATACGTAATATTTTTATAGTTATGTACAAAATATTGTTAAGCTATTAAGCTAATTGATCACGATATCAATCAATGTGTTATATTCTCTTAAATCCGTAATGTAAAACGTATTTACCTAGTGTAATTAAATTTTTTAAAAAAACTTAGTTAAGTTAACTAATATGACATGTATTTTATAAAATACCTTAGTTATCTTATTTAATTCCTACATTCCCTCTCCTCTTTAATTATTTTTAAGAAAGCATTAATATGAGTAACTTAGTTAATGATTCACGAACATTAAAAAAAGTATGTCTTGTATTTATTATCAAGATCAACTCCCCAAAATAAGTTCCATATTAATTGAGGATCGAAAGGAGCGGTTTTTGGTTTTTTTTTTTTGTTTTTGGGATTGAATTGTGTTATAGTTAATTAGTTATCTCAGCATGAAACTTTATTCCTAAATATTTTCTTCAAGTTAAATTTGAAAAGTTATATACAATTAACTAAATAAATGGTTCATAATAATAAGTACTCTATTCGGTCATTAATGTAAGGTTGATTTACCTAATTTGATTATACCAATGAGTTGCTTAAGTAAGTGAATATGACATTCCCCCCCCCCCCCCTAAAACATTCACATCATCTCCCTTAATTTCTTTAATCTCTCTTACTTAATTATTACTATTGAGGGAGCATCAATAAAAAATAAATTATGAAAATATTAATAAATATGAGAAATAACAAGTTTTACATTTATGACCAATATTAATTCCTCAATATTACAAAAAAAAAAAACCAATGGATTAATGATGAAATTTAGCAATGGAATTGTATGATTCTGTCTTTAAAAAAGACCGTAACTTTTTAATTAGCAATGGAATTCCATCGCTAAGTCAATTTAGCCACGGAATCCAGTCACTAAATTCCGTTGCTAATCTAATGTCTTTTTTATAGTAATTAAGTCTTACATTAAGGACAAGAGAGAGTAATTAACTAGCTACTCCTAACTGTGATGATTGGATTACGTGAAAAATAACTCAATTATAAATAAGAGCAAACCTCATAAATAAGAAAAAAGGGTTTTGAATATTACTTCTAATTAAGTCGCATTTATCGAATCTGAATCCATATTGCTATTACACACACAGAGAGCTATTTATATTGAACAAAGTAAGATCCATTATTTTTTGGGTGTTAGAAAATAAGATACTCCTTTCAGCTTTAAATATAATATTCAATTAACCTTTTCTTTTGAAAAGATTAATGAAAGAAAATAATTACTTAATTATTATCATTATATTATATATTAGTTTATAAATTAGACAAAACATTTTGAAGAACAATAACAAATTTAAATACTTTAAAGTAATATAATTAATCTTTTTAGGATAATTTTAAAAAAATCAACTAAATATTATATTTGGGATCGAAGGGAGGTAGTATAATTTAGTCCAAGAAGTAAACTACCACAAAATCAGTCCTCCAATAAGAACATAGGTATATAAGGAACAAAACCTTGTGCCATCCATGTGATTTTGCAATTCGTGTCCATTATTTTTAGACACATTATATAATAATGAATAAATTAACATTTTCCTAATCTACTATTGATTCAAATATCTTAACTTCAACTCCCTTTTTTTGAGAAATAAAAGTTTATGATGAGTTTCCTAGAGGCTTACATAGATTTATTGGTGAAGTTTTTATGGTCGAAAGAACATTTATAAAAATATATACAAATTATTTATTAACAATATTCTCAAACTTGAAGTGACACTTGAATGCATGCCGTTGTGAAGTATATAGAACCATTTCTAATTGTAGATATCATAATCTTCATTAATTGTTATATGATCATAAACTCTATGCAAAGAGTTTCCCCTGGTGTCATTGAATAACCTTTAGAATTTATGTTTTGTATATGTATATCAACATAGAATAAAATATTTTTGATCTCTCTAATAATATATCGTATAAAAACCTCTACTTCAAACCAACACAATTTTTCTCCAAAACAAAAGTTATGTTTCATGATTAACAAGTTGTTAGTTAATTGATGGTATGTAGTTACATCCTGTAAGGAGGAAAATATAAGTCCGAATAAGAGAAACACACTTATTGGAAGAAGTGAAAATACTTTATACTCTAACCATCAAATGAAAAAAATTATATTGCATGAACTTTCATCTATTTTTAAGACTCAAGTTTATGAGTAATTCTTCATCCACTACTACTTCGTTCGTTCTCAATATCGATGTACAATTTGCACTACAAACTAGATCTTGCAATATTTTTATTAGTATATGAGACTTCCCACTTGTACATACGCTTGACATAATCATAAGATGAGGAAGTATTTCTTTCTTTTTTCTGATATGGAATTTTTTGGAAGGGGGTCGAGCTCACCCATGATCTAATGACATGTCGAAATTTTCATTCCTCTTAGATGATATCAATGTTAGGCAGGGTGAGCCTTTAATTACCCTCAAGTGTTAACCTAGGCACCTTAGAGTTAGTATGCTTTCCCAAACGCCGCGACTAGAACCACAATTAAATGGTCTTTCTAGGGATTAAACACCACTCCTTTTGTAAGCGTGTCCAACCCCCTCACTAGTTAAACCCACGGACGATAGATAGATGAGGAAGTATTTCTAATTATCTCGTGTGTATCCATTGAGCATACATTTCAAACATTAAAGTACACCAAAGCAATTTCATGCAGTTACTAATAATAAGGTTAACTGTTGAATGCTCTCAAGATCAAAGTTCGATGAACCGCCACGTGGCAACCTTCCACTGGTTGAACAGTTGATTTGACATAGGCATGCAGCCACCCACAAGCACGAGCTCCACTGAGTCATATTATTGGTCTCTCTCTCTCTCTCACACACACACACACCATCCATTATTATAAAGCCAAACCCAAGCAACCATTATAATAGAGGAAAAGGATACAAGAAGCAGAAGCAAAGAGAAGAGAGAGAATTAGCAAAGCCACAGGAAAGAAACACTTTGACGGAGAGAGAATCAGAAGAGAGAGGTTGATAAAAAAGCTTCTTTAATTTCTGTGAGTGCCAACAATGGCAAGTTTGAATCTGAAGGAGACAGAGCTGTGTCTGGGATTACCCGGAGGGGGTGGCGGTGGCAGTGAGGCGGTGGAAACAGCCACTCCAAAGGCCTCATCAGGGAACAAGAGAGCCTTCTCTGATCTCAAACTCAAACTCGCCGATGATTCCAAGGATGATGCCCCCGGCGAAGAAGACGATCTCATAAAAAATCATCAGGACCACAAGAATATCATCTCCTCCTCTAAGAAGGACCCAGCTAAGCCACCTGCTAAGTAAGTCCCTTCCATTTCATCTAAAATTTTTTTGTTATGATAATTGATTATCATATCTTCTGATTTTTTATATGTAAAAATATAGACATAATGTATCTTCTCTAATAATTACTTAAATGTTACGGGTCTCACATCCGAAGCCTCACAAGTGAAATATAATTTTTAAGTACAAGGGACATACGCTCTCAACAGGCCAATATTTAGGTGAGAGCACTTGATAATATAACTTTGAAAAAGAGTACCAATGGAGGGTCGAGTAAATGAACCAGGTAAAGTCCTGAGGGTAGCCGGCAACCCCGGACTAGCCGGCAACCCCAGACCCACACAAGTTGATTTTTTAGGAGTAGGCTCACCTTTTTAAATTTGTGTTCATTACAACAAGTTGAACTGTTGATGATTTATAAATTAATTATGCCATATATTATATATATATATGTGTGTGTGTGTGATTGATATATTGCATGTTTAGGGCACAAGTGGTTGGTTGGCCACCAGTGAGGTCATATAGGAAGAACGTGATGACACAGAAGGTAAGCAGTGACGAGGAGGGGAAAACCGAGAAGAAGACCGCGGTGACGACCGGCGGCGGAGGATACGTGAAGGTGTGTATTGACGGAGCCCCCTATCTTCGGAAGGTGGACTTAAAGATGTACAAAAGCTACCAACAGCTTTCTGATGCCTTGGCCAAAATGTTCAGCTCCTTCACCATGGGTAATTAATTAATCAATTAATATTTTTTTTCCAAGTTTTGAATAATCCTTAATAATAATAATAGTAATCATAATGGAGAATTATATTAAAATATTTATTATATATATATATATATATATATAAACAGGGAAGTATGAGGGGGCCCATGAGCCAGGAATGATAGACTTCATGAATGAGAGCAAGTTGATGGATTTGCTGAACAGCTCTGAGTATGTGCCAACCTATGAAGATAAGGATGGTGATTGGATGCTCGTTGGTGATGTCCCATGGCAGTAAGTGATCTCTCTTCTTCTTTCTTTTAATTTCTTTCTTTTTATTTTATTTAATATAATCATCAATTACCTTTTCGGTCTTTAATATATGAGCTACTATGGATGGCTGGTTTTGATCTGAAATGTATACAACATCTCAATTCACTTTGTTTCTCAAATTTGTATTACTTCTTTGATCTTTAATATAAGAACTATATTTAACAATTTTTGGTAGATTAAGAAAGGAAGATAAATTATTGACTTGATATCCCTAGAATAGCCTTGTAAAACATTAAATTATATATTAGTTTATAAGTTCTATAAGTTAGTTTAGAAAAAATATGACAAATATTAGAAAACATGATTAATTAAGGAATTATATTGAGGACCAATATTAACCCCTAATAAACTCTTGTATTCAGGAATGAAGACGTATAATTTCTCCCCAAACTAGTTTAATTACGTGATTTTCTTAATCTACCAAAATTAATTAAATTGCTCTTATTTCAAGTATTGCATAGTAATTATCTTCTCATTCTTATCATCATGTACTGCAAGTCTAAATATTTTATATGTGGACAAAATATAAACTGATATTATCTTGTATATCTTTAACTACAATTTATTTTCAACAACTACATATGTACTTTGTCTACTTTTTTAAAACTTCTTTTAGAACAGAAAACAATAATTGATAGTATTTCTCATAAAATTTAATTCAGTAGTAGCTTTGATCTTTAAAATTCTGTAACCTAAGCTTTTTTAAGATTTGAATTTGTGGATATAACTTTTCATAAAAGCTTATAAACATTTTGATAGAACACAAACAAGTCAACACACACACACACACATGAAGTGACCCTTTAACTTCGACACATCATGTGCTTGTTCCATCATCAATACGATTTATTTATTTATTTGTACGGTTATTTATATATGTATGTATGTATATATATAGATATTTATATATATGATATAGCAGAAGCATATATAATTTTAGTTTTATGAACCCCATGAATTTAGTAACCTTAATATCTTTTAATTTCTTCTTGAAGGATGTTCGTTGATTCATGCAAGCGTCTCCGAATAATGAAAGGATCAGAAGCCATTGGATTGGGTAAGTAAAGCCTTTTTCAATAATATATCATGAAAAGTTATTATTAATTACCCACTAATAATCAATTATTTACACTTATTTCTTTAATTCAACCCAAAAGTAAATAATCAATCACTTTTTAACACAAACTTTCTATACTTTCAGCCCCAAGAGCCATGGAAAAATGCAAAAGCATCAGAAGCTGAACAATATTTCAAGAAAGTCTCAAACAAAAATGGAGGGCTTATTAATTAAATATTATATGAGGAAAAAAAAACCATTCAAGAAAAAGAAGCAGAACAACTTAATATTGCTGGTGCAGCAGACAGATGATGAAGAACCAGCAGAGTGTGATGATGATGTTGTTGCTTAATTAGAGTTTGAATTATGTGTCTATGTATTTTTATATTTTTGTGTCATATATATAGATAATTATATATATTCAACCTTTAAGAAGCAAAATCCAATTACTCTATCCCTATATATTGTCTGTCTAGTTTGTTTATTTATATGTCTATTATGTGATCCCTCCTTCCTGTCATGCTTGTTGTTGCTAATTTTAATGCACTTTTATTTTTAAATATTATTCCCTTAAACACACACACACACTTCACTTAAATAATTAAATTTATATATATGTATTTATATGAGTGTGCTGTACTATGAGGAGAGGCATTAAATTTTTAAATGGTCCAAAGACGGAGAGAGAAAGGGGGCAGCCCATGTGCATGTTGATGAGGTTTCACTTATGGCCATATTAGTTTTATAGTACTTTGTCTATTAGTTTCATTTTTGTTATTTTTTTTTGGGTAGAAAATATAACCAGATTAAAAATATATTGATGATTGGTGAATATGCATGTAGGGTTGGTGTGTGCATGTGGTATCAATAATTATATCTATAATGAAGAGCTATGAGTAGTAGCACTCGCAAGCTGCAATATAATGTATATATACCAGAAATTAAATTGATAGTTTTTCCTAGTAAATTAATATATAGTTCTCATTATTTTTACTTTAAAAATGATACATATTCAAATTATCTTTTGAAATAATAAACCTCACTATATAAAACCTTGTTTTTGGCTAAGTGCATGATATAGCAGTATTGAAAGAAAATTTATCATTCTGTACCACAAAAAGAAATAAAATTTATCATATTAGTCTCTATTGTTAAAATTTAGTGAGTTTTATCAATTTTTTGATATAAAAAATTAATTATTATCTTTCTATATATGAATTTGTATGACCTATTACAACCAAATAATGAAAACGTAGACAATAAAGTGAGACTCGCTCACATGTGTGATAAACAATTTTTAAAAATATAAAACAAGAATGAATTAACCAAAATTTATTTAGATTAGAAGGAATTAGTTAATTTTTAATCATTATGAAATACTAATAGGATGTTATATATACTTGTACTTTTTTTTTATAAATTAGGAGAACAAAATTAATTTGGTGGATGTGGAATAAGTACTATTCCCTCTGTTCTTATTTATAAGACCCTTTTAGAGAATTCTAAGAAACTCTTAAAAAAACTAATTACATTACTTTAAGACATTAAAGTTTATCGTTTTTCTTTAATTTATATTGTTCGACGTATGAACTATTATATAATGTAAAAAAAAACAATATATGATATTATTAAGTAATGTAATTAGCTTTTTTAGAATTTTTTTATGATTCTTTTAAAATGTCTTATAAATAGGAACAGAGGGAGTAATATATAGTCTAGGGGCCCAAAATATAAATATACATTATTTAGGTCAATATAAAAATTAATTCTAGCATTCAAATTAAAGCACAATAGATTTCTTGGATCTGACATTATGCCAGCCTCATGTCCTACACCTTAAGGAATATATCAATTATTTTGAGAGATTTGCTTTTTATATCAACATATAAAATATGGGATTGTGACCACAAAAGAATATACAAATATTACACAGTGACAGATGACAGATCCTATGTCTCAATGAAGATTCTGAGCAATTCATATGAAATGTTTAAATAAATGCTGGCATGAAGAATAATTCAAGAAAAATATATTTCTATGAACAATGATTTGTCAAAATTTGTCGACATAATTGTATACACCTTTTTTTTTAAAGAATTTGGATCTTTAATTTTAATGTAAAGAGTTGTGACGTTTTCTCCTATCTAAATTATGGTTTTGATGTAGCAATGATGATTAATTAAATAAGGCTTATGGTTTATATTTCGAGAATGGGAAAAAAAAAAGTCTGATGAGGAAGTTATCCACAGTTAAATATGATAATATTTGAATAGAACTTGATCCTACTGGCTATTGCATACATAGTTACAACAAGACATCTCTCATTATGTCATCTTTTTACATAGATAACATTATGATGCGCTATCAACAATCAAATTTATAGATAAATTATTTCACAAAAGATCTTTCTCGATAATTTAATTGAATTTTTTTTCTCTCAATATCACTCTAATGTTCTTTCTCATTTATGTTTATTATGAATGTAATCTTTTATTATTTGACCATATTTTCATCTCAACATCTCATCTCAACTTAATAAATGAATAATTAAATGATAAATTTGATTCATTAATACTTTTCAAAACCAAAATAATTATATACAAGTAAATTATATAAAATGTTATGCTTGAATTTTAATAATTATGAAAATTATGATACTCAATATTCATATGATAAATGTCATGAAAAAATTGTCAGAATCTGTTTAAAGTTTTAATATAGAAGTGTTTAAATTAAAAATATACTTCCACCAACAAGTTGTTGGTTGAGGTGGTAAATGGCTTTAACCCATAAAGAGAGTGAAATGAGTGTTTCCACTTGTCTCTCTCTCAACTTTATTTTTCCATCATTGGATTGATTTTTAACATATGGAATTTTATATAATATTAAAAATATTATTGTAATATTAACTATTAAATGATAGTACTCCTCCAATCCTTAATATAAAGCATCTTTATCTAATTTGTTTATATTAAGGAAGTTGATTGAGTTAGTTATTTTGATATATATTTTCTAAATCATCTTTCTTAATTCCTTTATCTTCTCTCCTCTTTGATTATGGTTGATGGAATATCAATAGGGATAAATTAAGAAAAAATTGAAAAATATGAAAATTATATCTTTTATTTAGTAGGGAAATTTATAATGAGGTCCCAAATATGGGACTTTATGTTAAATAGGTCCCATGAAATCGCGTATTTACCGTCAGGTCCCAAGGTGGGACCTGATTGTAAGACGTAAAGTCCCTTATTTGAGACCTCATTATAAATTTTTCTATTTAGTACCAATATCAACTCCCAAAGTCTGTTTTATCTTAAGGACTAGATGTGTAATATTTTTACAAAACAAATCTAAGGATGAAGAAATTAAGTAAAGAGGAAGTGGAGAAATTCATTGGTTGAGACACTCTTTTTAGAAAAACAAATGATACAAGTTTGTGATTCAAGAAGTTCACAAGTTGAGAGATATAAAACCCTTTGTACTCGAAGTCTTAAAAGATATTACTCTCAAGTCTAAAGTGTATTTAGATATCCTTGATCAAAATTTTTTAAAAAATATACTTTCTAAGAATTTAATATTTTTTTTCATATGTTTTAAATGTTTTCACTTGAACAACCCATAATAATGAAAGCAAGTGGTAGACCCAATATTTAGGGGCAACTTGAGCTCAGGGGTGTGTAAATTCGGGACTGGGACCAGGATTTGTCACTCCTAGTCCTGATCCTGGTTAGACACTGGGACTAAAAAATGAATCCTGGTCTCGGGATGATTTCTATATTTTTTTTATAAAAAATTATATAAAATGCTTTTTAATATCGTATTATTAAAAACAATCATTTAACAATTAATAAGACCATAATAATTACGTAAGTTAATCTAAATTTTAGAAATAATATTTATTGTTATTATTCTTATCTTTATTATTATTTTTATACCGTATATAGTTAAGCTTAGTATCACAATATATACAATTTAATTCAAAGTAAATATTATACACATATTTTGAAAAGATAACTTAATTAATAGATGTAAGAATACATAAGTAAAATGATAATTTAATTTAAAAATTAAAAAAATTAAGAAAATAAAAAACTGGGACCATCCGAGTGATCCTGGTTTGGCACCATGAATTTCTTGAAATTAAAATCTCAAGACTGGACCGGGAGTACCGAGACCGGGACTTTTTGCACAATCTTACTTGAGCTCCCCATATGATTAGTTATTATGCATCGGTAGTGTTTCAAAGATAGGTGAGCTCAGATTATTAATTGAGATCTTGTTTGTGTTGACAAATGATTGGGATAGCACAAATTCAATCTCTACAGCTGTAGTATTTTGTCCAAAAAGAGAAATAGATATTGATAATTCAAATTTTGTAAATGAGAAAAACATACGTAAAAAGTTATCTTCAATTAAATTGAGCACTACTCAAATTTAATTTATTTGTATAAAATATTATATTCACATTGATCTTAAATATAATATTTAGTTTTGAAGTGAATTTTTGTCCTATATAAGCTTTTGTATTTTTAAAGTTTTTTCATCTCTTATATTTATTATTTTGCTCCAACCTAATTTTCTTGACTTATAAATGTATATATAATCTAATGTTACATATACATTTTAAGAGAAATCATGTCACATATCATATGCTATAATTAAGTAATTTATTTAACTATTTTAATTTTCTCAAATTAAATAAAAAAATCAGACACCTTCAAATAGTCAAGGGAGAGGTGAGGGTAGAGGTCTTATAATTAATACTAAATCAAATTTTAAATTGAATCTTATAAAAAGACCGGAAGGAGTAAGAGATAGACACAAATTAGATGAAGGGGAAGAAATGAGGTTGAATGATCACTTTGTTTTGCTTAGTTTGTCACTCTGTGTGTGTAATTAAGTAATTGATTTAACTATTTTAATTTTTTCAAATTAAATAAATATGTTTTATATTTAAAATCCGATCGATCGAGTACATGATAGTACATATATAATTGTATTTATAAGAGATAGACACAGGTTAGATGGAGGGGACGGAATGAGTTTCAATGATCACTTTGTTTTGCTTGCTCGTGGGGAGTTAATTATATACTCTCTTCATTTTTAATTATAAAAGTCAGTTAGATTTGTTTTTGGAGAATTCTAATAAGCTAACTATATTATTTAATTATATCATATATTGTGTTTTATTATACCCCCTTCAGTTTTAATTATAAGAACCCGTTATTTTTTTAGAGAATTATAAAAAAATTAAAAAAAAAAACTAATTACATTACTTAATCATATTATATATTGTATTTTATTATATTATGTATTAGTTTATAAGTCAAACAACATAATTTGAAGAAAAAGGACAAATTTTAATATTTTAAAGTAATATAATTAGTTTTTTTAGAATTCTCCAAAAAAGTTAACAAGCCCTTATAGTTAGGACTGCATGGAGTATTATATATTAGTTCATAAGTCAGCCAACATAATTTGAAAAAAATGAGAAATTTTAATATCTTAAAGTAATATAATTTTCTTTCTTAGAATTCTCCAAAAACCATTAACTACCTCTTATAATTAGGACCGGAGGGAGTATGAACAAATATATTCTTGCATTACTTGTAATAGAGAATTTTGTCTCTTATAATTAGGATTGAAGGGAGTATGAATAAATATGTACTTGCATTACTTACTACAGATAATTTTATCTACAAATATTTTAACCTCAATGATAAAAAACTATCTTCATATTACATAAAACCAATTTTATTATAACATTGAAACACATTTCTTTGATTCTTAAAAAAAAAAAAGATTTGTTGAATCAGATTCTAAAAAATTAGAAGGAAAAAATAAGCACAATAAGGATGGTGAATTCTTGTTAGAGAACTGAGTTTTCTAATTTTATAATAAATCAGTATATATACATACATATGTAAAAGTCCATCATAATTTAGTTAAATTCACGGTAATATATATTGATGAGTAGGGAAAATAACCCGAATCAATCATTGGGGCTAAGTGAGAGTTGGCCCCGAAACATTAAGCTGACGTTCTCAATGACTAATTGGGCCTAAGCCCAATGGCATGTATATAAACCATTAATATATAGCTTCTTGGGCACCAAGACATTGAGCCCACGTTCACACATGACTAGTTGGGCCCAGCCCAATGGGGATGTAGCTTATTTGAGTTCTAAGGAGAGGAAAAAGAGCAGCAGCTTCTTTGAGTACACTGCTTGGAAAATTCATCTTGAATGAACGTTACATGCACTAATGTGAAGTTGTAAGACCTAACTTTTATTGTTTTGTTTTCTAAACTGGAATTTTTTTATTAATTTTTTCCCAGGTGCCCCCAATTACATTAACGCCAGACATTAAATAGATATATTCATCAAGATCTATTATTACATATGATGCACCCTTTCCTGTTCACATATGCTATGAATTTCTGTAGTTGTGATTTGCATTTCCTATTCACATTAATTTTGTGTCAACATATTCTGAGTACATACCAAAATAGGAAATGCAAATCACCATTACAGAAATTCATAGCATACGAGAATGCACTTTGCAAAAAGAAATTCATAAGAAAAGCTTTGAGGAACAACCTGGTGCCCACCACAATATTCGTCTCATACATAAACAAGTTTCCAATGACTGACAACACAGGACTGAAATCATGCTTCAAACAAATAGCATGAAAGAATACATGACAGTCAGGTAGTATGTTCAACAATCTATAGCTTAGCCATATAATGCTAGCTTATACATTCCTGATAAAAACCAAAAAAGGAAAAAAAGAAAATCAACAGGTTTACCAGTCTAGGCCATTGGTGTCCACTACCAGGGATCCTTCATGTAAAATGCAGTCTTGGCAACTCAGATTTTAAAAACCATATAGGTTTCGCAACATGCATATTGTCATCAATGTCTATGATTCATCCACCATCATGGATGGCACGAACTAGTAGCAACGAGCTCCCCTAATGATTTTTGTACTACTTCATAATTTTCTTTCAACTCCAGGACATTTTATTCTTATTGCATTATATCATTATAGCTCAGGAAGGATAAAATTCAATCACAAATGTTCTTGTGAGTTGTGAGCACTAAAGCAATACAACAAAATCTTTGAGGAAGTCCATTGATATTGGATTCAATTTTGGAAGATCAAAATAAGGTTTGCTTTGAAATCATTCACAGCCTACCAATGTGGAAGAGGACAACCGAGCATCATTTTCTTCCAAAATTCTTCAATTTAAAGCATAGAGCAACATCAGACTATAAAGGATACAGTTAACGAACAAATTGCATATTTATAGATGATGTTCCAATATAAAGGAAGGGTAAGACAGCTTTTGCAACTTCTAAATATCAGATATAGAGTATCCTCATTTTCAAACATAGATATGCTTGACAAAAGAATGTAATATTCATTCTTATCCAAGCACCTTTCTTGCATAACTACAAAAACAGAAAATCCTATGCATCCATGTGTTGTTATTATGTCTTTAAAATATGTTCATGGTTATGATTCTTTCAGCATTAGAAAACATAAAATAAAATAAATATGATGAAAGAACAACGCTTAGACTCCCTGGTTACTACAGTCAAGCACCCAAATAAGGAAGGCTGGAGTGAACAGAAAATTTGGCCCCCAAGAAAAAGAAAAAGAAAGAAGTCAACAGAGCATTTTCTTCATCTTGCATTCTTCAATTCAATGTACAAGTCAAAGTTAGATTATATCGTCTAAAGTGACTAAATAGTACACATAGTTAGCATTTCAGACTAAATATCACAGATACAGGACTCAATCGATAAAATAAATGTGTCTAACAAAGGGGTAGTCATTATTTTCTATGCATTGTCCAGCAAAACCAGAACCAAATCAGTAAATCATTGCAGAACCACGGATATTTCTTAAACATTTTAAGCAAACTTTGCAATTTAATATTTCGTTAAAAGAGGGCACAATAATTAAAATTTTGGGATGAAAGGGGTATCAACCAACCATATGCTAAAGTAAACAAATATAAACCCATCGATAAACAAAGAGAAAGGGAAAAACTCAGGAAAATGTGTCCTTATCAAACCAGACTATCACATTAAAGAGCTTTCCAAATGCGAATAATCCCACCAGTGGATTTCCAATCATAAGAAGGCCCAATTTAAACAGTCACAAACATTACTAAGAAAGAAAATAACAGGACATGAAAAAGAGTAAATGTCGGAAGGTGCCAAATCTATTTAAATCGTCAATATATAATAGTATCAATCTACACTTGAAGAACTAGAATCCAGACCTGAATGATAATCTTGCTACTTTACACAGAACAAAGACTGAAAAACAAAAGGCTACAGAAGACTGTACCTCCCAACTTCTTTTGATCAAGAAACATTCAAGAAAATCAATTATACAGGGACATAGGGTCCAGCTGTACCACCAGAAAGCATAGGTCCATATGGAGATTCCTGGTCATCCATAACAAGATCTTCAGTACCTCTAAAAGCCGCGTGCAGGCAGATAATCACAATCCCAATCACTATCGATAAGAACACATTAAACCACACATGAGTCAGCATCAAAGCCACCAGAGTGATTAAACTAAGCCCCACGACCACAGCTCGATCGTCCAAGACTACCAAATTGAAGATATTGACAGGCTCATCGCGCGAGAAGTAGAGGAAGTACCATGCGGCGAAAACAATAAAGAAGACGAACATCGAGAAAGGGTGGTAGATGAGGCTGATGAAGAGAATGATAAGGATGATAAAGGCATAGTTGGAGAGAAAATGGGAAACATTTTGGGTTATGCGGGTTGTGGCATCGGAGATGGAAGAAGGGAAGCTCATGGCGGAGAGGTCGAGGAGCTGGCGCCATGGACGGCGAGTAGCCATCACCGATTGGCTGGTTTCTTTGAAGGTGGAGAATAATTCCGTGGTGGAGGACATTGTGGGCAAAGTGGAAATGCGATGTTTAATGAGGAATAGGGTTTTGATGCAAGAAAGAAGAAAGTCGAAGAAGACGAAGACCAAGACCAAGACGGAGAAGAAGAATGAGAGGATCACGGAAGCTTATCAGGGTTTGGGGCAGAGAAGGGTTCTTCGGACTTGTCAACGAAGTCCGACCGTGTTGGAGACGACGAGCACTACAATAGACGCTCCTAGCTTATTGCAGCGTTTGGAGCGAAGCTTCGGCGAGTGTTTCTCTCTCTTTTATTTATATATTTTTTCAATTCTGGTAAAAATACACGCATGGACTCTGGTAGAAATAATAAGGAAAAATTTCAGAAATATACCTTCAAAATTTAAAAAATACTAAATCAGTGATTTTCTAGTAGAATAATTTAAAAATTACTAATCAAATGAAGTCAATATCTAATATATTGTAGAAAATAAAACTGATTTAGGATTTTTATATTTTGCAAATATTTTTCTAGCATTTTCTCAATAATAATAATAATGTTTAACAATTTTTTTTAACAAGTTTTATATTAAAAAATTGGTTGCGAATTGCATTGTTGTTGTAGACTTGTAGTATACACTTACTGAAGAATTGTCATAAGCATTCATTTATTTTAATTCATGCTTAAAAAAATGTGATTGTTCATTGCATTACTGTGATAATAAAATCTAATGTAGTATAGTTAATTGGATTACAAAAATAATACAAGGCCATAAAGATTCGATTATTTTAACAAGTTTGAGATTTTAAAAGAAATAATTGTCAGTTGCAAAACTGTTATGCATGGAAAATATATAAGGGTTGACGTGCAAATTAACTTCAACAGAATCCTCATTTGCTCTAAAAATTTTTCAGCCTTTAGTATCACTTTAGAAGTCTAAAAATGTATTGATGTCACCTCTAAATTAAAAGTTCATAGGGTCAAGCATTAGTTGACCTCATGATGTTGATGTTGCATCCCCATCACACATTGCTATATTTTTGAATTTCTAGAGTGATATTGAGACCAAACAAAATTTTTTGGCAATATTACTCCATTGCAAATACTTTTGAAGCGAATTTACACCTTAATACAATATATAATGAAGTGTAATAGATTCTGTCAAAAGATAATAAATTCATGTGTTTTAACAAATTTGATATCTAGAAAAAAAATATTGTCAATTGCATTATTGTTGTGATAAATAGTTGTTGAAGAATAGCGTTACATTAATAGTTAATCAAATGCTAACAAGCTTGGTAGTTAACTTATATATTATTTGCATTTTATTATTGATGGGATTCAAGAGGTGGCCAGTGGGATCAAATCCCACTTTGGCCCAAAAAGTTCTAGTTACCACCTCATAACTACCTAAAAAATGTAAGGGGTAAAATTGTAAAAGCACAAACATTTTAAAGTCACTATTTAATCTTGAGTATGGATTTGGCATTAGAAATTGATGTTACCATTTTGAAATTTAGAAATTGAAATGGTATATATTTCAGATTTTTCCTTCTTTTTTTTCTGTCTATGAGAGACATCTTTTTAAAGGATCCTAAAAAAATACCTTCCAAGTTTAAAAATCTCAAATAAATGATTTTCTGCTAAAATGAGTAGTCAATTGTTTTTTTTTTTTATTGAATGAATTGTCAATTGTTAATCCAACGTATCTCATACCTAAATTTTGTAAGAAATAAAACTGCATAGCCTAAAAAAGAAGTAAGAAATAAAATTGATTTAAGATTTTGATATTTTGAGAATATTTTTTAAGATTTTTGGGTAAAGGTTCAACAACACCTATAGACTTTTTTCCAAAATGAATCTTACGCCATATACTTCTGGGAGGTGAAAAATACATATGAATATACAAAATGAGAGGAAAAAAAATTAACTTTATATGTAAAGATGTTATGCTATATTTAACGTTGCCATCTCTTTTATGCCTCTTAAAAGTATATGGCTTTAGATATAGGGAGAATTCTAGAAAAATGTCTTTTAAAATTTAAAATGTCAAATTAGTGATTTTCTATAAAATTGAGTTGTGAAAACCATTATTTTTATGGGTAAACCCATTACTGTTATGGGTAACAGGATTGATTTGAGATTTTGAATTTTAGAAGGTATTTAAATAGAATTCTCCCTTAGATTTACTTTTAGTGGAAAAAAAACTCATGAGTGTTTTTTCATCTTAGCCCTTGGATTTTCCATCTTTTAACAGGTTTTTGATATTTGGTGGTGAGAATATATGGTAATCATATATATTTTTTAAATGTATAAAAAAGTGTTTTTAATTAATTAAGAGAGAGAATAGCATTTAATAATTTTTTTAAAAAAACATTAAGTAATTTAAAACAACAACTAATTTTCTTAATTTGTATGGAAAAAAGTGTATTTGGTGGAATGAAGACAAGGTTTTCTTTAAAGAGAAATTGGATTATATTTCTTTAATTTTTCTAATTATTAGCTTAAATCAACCTTAATGTAGCTACACAATACTGGGCTTTATCTCTTATTATCAGGTACCATCATCACCATTACCATCTCGCATAAAAATGACATTGTGTTGTATGATGGGAGAGTTTGGCCACCAAAAGCTATAATTTAGGAAATTTTTGGCTTTAAACTTTTTTAGCTATAGCTTGTTCATGTTCTACCAGCCTTCAAGAGCCCTTAATCATACCTACTACTTCCCATATCTATGATGTCTCACATCAATTGAGGAAAGGAATGAAAGAAGTCTTATTAGAGTATGGATACCCCCTTCTTGACGTGTTTTGAAATGGTGAGGGTGATAGGGCACAAAAGCGAACAATTCGAGAGTGAGGTGCTGGAATGGGCCTATAGAGGTAGAGTATGATGTCCCACATTGACTAGGGAGAGGAACAAAACTACAAAAGATCCTTTACAAGGGTTTGGATACCTACGTCAATCTTGACATGTTTTGAAACCGTGAGGGGTGGCGAGCTCCTGAAAGCAGAAAATATCCAGAGCCATAGGTTGAGATGTTGCAGTAATATTTTTGACAAGGGTTGGGCTCACTACTACAAAAAATCATTCTTGTTACACCTATTTTTGTAGATATATGGTGCAACGTCCCATTCTTTAGGCCCTTTTATACCTTTTATGTACCTTACTATGGCTGTTGGAACTACTATCATGTCTGTATGTCAAAATAGAGAAATTTTAAATTTCGACAGAGACAAAACAGAGAAACAACATTTTTCTCATTTACAGAGGCACAAAATTAGAATCCAAAGATTACATTGATCATAATGTACAAGAATTCATGCCAAGAAACAGGAAGTATAAATCTCTACACCTAAGCCCATCCCCCTATCCTGCCTCTCTCAGAACTTTCACTTGTATTGTGGAGAGGGTAAGGTTTCTACATAAACCTCAGTAGCAGAATCATACTAGAAACCATGTAATGCAATGCATGTCATGCTATATAGAATGCTCATACTTTACCTTTAGTGCTTTCTCTCTCTCAGCACATACTGTGTAGCGGGAGCCTACACGTGACTCAACCCAAACTCAAACTCAAACTCAAACTCAAACAGCCACGACATAAACAGGGAGTCATATCTCTCATGCATACAGGCTAACACAACCAGGACACAACATACAAGCATACAACAAACATTAGACAACACAAAACAATACAGGTTAAGGGTAGAGATTCTTGCTACCGTATACTCCTTGCACGGTGTACGGGCTCTATTGCACTATCTATGGCGCTGCTGGATTATTGGTATGCGTCTCTGTAATGCCTATATAGACCACAATAAATGGTGTTACTGTATGACCCTATCGGTATACTACCACCCTTCCTTTCCTGTACCCCCAAGGTCTTTGTTCCCTACTACCTAGACTGTATCCTTCCTTGCCTATACCGTATCCATCCCCCATCGGTATCCCTTTGCTGCCCACCTAGTGCAGCTTAGGTCCCTGCTGCTAGCCATTCTCATTGCCTTGGCCGGGATAGTTGGGCAGTATCTCTCCTTAGATGCACCCACTATACCTCCTAACATTTAGGCATCACCTCCTCATAAAAATTCCTACTTCTATCCAGGACCATCAGACAACACTTCCCCCTAAGAAATGCTGTCTCAGTTTAGGACTATTAGACAATATCTCCCTCTAGGTTCACTATCTAGGCCTGCCCAAGTGGATAGGACCTCTGCCTAAATACTTTAATAACTACTAAAAAATAAAGGAATTTAAAAGAGGGAGGGAACCAAACTTACTTGTATCGAAAACCAGGTTAGGTCCGCTCGAAACTACTTTGGAAGAGGCTTACTTTGAGAAGGGTGGAATTCCTTCAAGAGGGAAAGGGGAATATGTTTTTTTTTTCGTGTGAAGCAGGGGGGCAGAGGTCTATTTATAGGTCTATTTTTTTCGTGTGAAGCAAGGGAAGGGTTAAAATGCAAATATTTATTGGGTCTTCAGATGTACTTTTTCCCAAAAAGTTTTTACCTCTTTTGACAAGTGTCTTCTTCTACATAGTTCTTGAATTTCACATGCCAAAAACTGCCTCCTTCTTCAAGCCAAGAGTGGGCCACGTCCAGGTGGGCCAGGGAGCCCTCCTGTCCTAGTTTCATCCGATAATTTCCTCCGAAATGACTCAAAAAATGGAAAATTCTAGAAACTTTTGTAGTCATCTAAAAATTCCAAAAACTTCATAGAAAATCCCTAAAAATACCATAAGACTACCATTAAAATTTTAGAATTTTTGAATGTCTAGAACTCTCAAAATAATGTTTTTTGTAAAACCCTTTTGACTGGTAATTTACTGATTTTCAAGAGCTTTTGCTCACATAACCAGTTTTCTTTTCTATTTTTTTATTTCATAAAAATTCCCTAAAATAATATACTAATTTTCTCATATCCTAATTCAGAACACTGAGGTCTCAATATATATGATAATATTAGTTTTTCGTCAAAAACCCTGTCCAACCAAAATTTATGAAAATATTAAAAAATTTCTAATAAATTTCTTAGACCTCAAAACAACATTCTGACTGTACCATAATGTTTTGGATGCCCTCTACTATTTTTTTGGATTTTATGGGAATTTTCAGGGCTCTTGAACCTGTCCGCATTTCGTCCAGAAACTTTGCAGAATTTTTTCTCTTTGCACAGAGATCCTTCCCCATATTTCATTTCAATTGTTGTGAGATATTTTAGTCTTCTACAGGCTAAGGCCCTCTACTCATCTAAAATACCTCACCTAAGCCTAACAAAATTCAAGGTACGGCACTCGGTCTACCACAAAATTACTATTTTGGCCTAAAATGCAATTATTTAGCCTACAAAAATTCCAGGATGTTATATATGGTGCTTAAAAAGCACCACATAATATTTGTGCCACAATATATTCCTATGGTGCTTGTAGAAAGCGCTATGGGAAGGGGGACTTCTTGTAGGAGCACCACAGGAAGCATGCGTCTTGTGGCACACTTTTGAGAGAGCGCTACAGGTATTGACCATATCCTATTGGAGGTTAATACCACACATTTGGGAGTGCCACATAATGTGACCTTCCTGTAGCTTTTCTGTAACACCTTACTTTTATATCCTTACCATCCCTCAGAGTGGTCGTTGGAACAATTGATTATGTCCATATGTTGAAACAAGTAGAGGGAAATTTTTAAAATAGACATATGCTATGAATAATATGTCATTCACATTACAGGGCAGAGCTTTCATCGGCATTGTGGAAAGGGTAAGATTTCTGGAGGAGCCTTAGTAACATAATCATAACTAAGAACAATATAACGTAATGCATGTCATGCCATATGCAATGCTTATACTTTAACTCTAGTGTCCTCTCTCTCGGCACATACTATTTACTAAGAGCATGCACGTGACTCGACACAAACTCAAATTCAAACAGCTAAGGCATAAACAGGGAGTCATACCACTCATGCATATAGGCTAACACAACCATAACACAACATACAAGCATACAACAAACAGCAAGCAACACAAAGCAATATAGGTTTAGGGTAGAGATTCTTGCTACTGTATACTCCTCGCACGGTGTATGGGCTCTGTTTCACTGATTCTGATGCTACCGGATTACTGGTATGCCTCTCTGTTACACCTATACAGACCACAATAAATCCTTTTACCATATTCCCCATACCAGCATACTACTTCCCTTCCTTTCTTGCATCCCTCTAGGTCCTAGTTCCCTATTGCTTGGACTGGGTCCTTTCCCTCCCTGTACTGTACACATCCTCTACTTGTGCCCCTCTGCTGACCACTCTTTGCAGGCTAGGTCCCTTGCTACTGGCTCGTCCCCACTGCCCTAACCGAGATAGTTAGGTAGCACCTCCTCTTAGAAATTCCTAGTTTTGTCTGAGACCGTTGGACAACACCTTCCTCTAGGAAATGCTACCTTAGTCAGGACCATTGGACAACACCTCCCCCAGGAAAGGCTATCGTAGTCTGGGACAGTCATACAATACCTCCTCTAAGAAAGGTCATCCTGGTCTAGAACAATTTGACAGCACTTTCCCTTATGAAGGCTTGTTTTGGCCTAGATAGTTGGACGGAACCTCCCCTTAGGTTCACTATCTAGGCCTGCCCAATTGGATATAACCTTCCTCTAACTACTTTACTAATTACTGAAAAATAAAGGAATTCACAAGAGGGAGGGATCCAAAACTTACTTGGACCGAAGGCCAGGCCGGAACTGTTAGAATTTCTACTGGAAGAGGCTTCTTTAAGAGAAGGTGGGAGAGCACCTTAAGAGAGGAGGGGAGCACATTTTTTTTTGAAGAGAAATGGGGGAGAGGAAGCTCTTATTTATATAGAAGGAAGATGGGTCAAAATGCAAATATTTATTGGGTCTTTAGGTGTAATTTTCCCAAAAAGTTTTTTCACTTTATTGACATGTGTCCCCTTCCACACAATTCCAAAATATCTCATGCAAAAATATGCCTTCTTGATTAAGGTAAGTCCAGCCACATTTTTGTGGGGCCCAGAGGGTCTATGAGTCTCAAATTTTACCGATTATTCCATCTAATCGGTCTGAAAAACTGGAAAATTCTAGAACATTATGTAGTCATCCAAAAATTCTATAAATTTCACAAAACATCCTTAAAAATATCAGGAGGATCCTGTTAAAATTTTGCAATTTTTGGATGTCTATAACTCCTAAAATAAATTTCTCAAAAAGTCCCTTTTTCCAACAATTAGCCAATTTTAGCAATTTTAGCTTATATTTTTGGACTTTTTCTTTGCCTCTAACTAAAGTTATAATTCTTCCAAAATAACATACTAATTTTCTCAAGTCCCTTTCCAAAACATTGAGGTCCTTAAATATCTGCTATGACCGAAAACTCGATCCGGCCAAAATATTCGCAGATCCTGTAATTTTCCTCGAACCTCCAAAAATTATTTTGATTGCTCTACATTGTTTTGGATGCCATATACTATATGCGGGACCATTATGGGAGCTTTTAGGGACCTTGGACCTATCTGCATTTTGACCCCAAAACTTTGCGAAACTTTTTCTCTTTACACGTAGGTCTTTTCCTGAATTTCACCTTAATTGTTGTAAGATATTTCAGTCCTATATAGATTAAGGCCCTTGGCTCATCCAGAATACCTCATGTAGGGTCTAAAAAATATCAGGGTATGACCCGTTATCTGGTCCAAAAAATACTATTTTGGCTAAAATACCCTTTTTTCAGCCTATTAAAAATACGTTACAAAAGGACCGCCAGCTACGCTTGGGCCTGTGAGCAAGGACCCAACATGAGAAGAATCTATCGATGTAATGAATTTTTCATGAAGGTCCGACTCGACTCGATGTTCCTCAAACTCTGACATGAGCGGAAGATTCTAGGTCAAAATCGCTTGGGTTTGATACCATATAGACCTAGAGAATTATGAATACTCTTATGTTTTTATTCATGAGATCCAATCGGCATATAGATAATACAAGAGGTGATCGCTGGAGATTCACTATGAAAATAGTCAGCATTTTGTAACTTATGATATCCCATAATAATAGCCTAATAATCAGTAACTAATTAATTAGATAATTATCTAATATAATTATTTACAATAAATTTACATATTCGCCACAATAAAGTTTACTACCTTTAGCTTTATTAACTTTCTCTTGCTTTTCTTTTCTTCCAATCTTTGAGGTTACTTGACTTATTAAACCAAGGATGTGTTGTAGAGCGGTAGGGGTTCTTTCACCCTTAACCTTGGTCAGGGGTTTGATTCCTGGCTTTGAGTATGGAGCAGCATTAAATCTCCTAGATGTCTCATGGTCATGGCCCTGAAGATACAACATACATAACTTATTTTATTTATTGGGGCCATTAACAACGCTAAATCTCTTATAAAGTTTCAAACTTGTTCTTCCATAACTAAAATTTTCACTTTGCTTCTAAAATCATTCCTCTTGTTCATTACCTACTCAATTTTTTTATAAGGAATTCCTTTTTAAGATCAAATTGAGCAAAATGAACCTCCTTCCCATTCAACTATTTCAAAACAAAATAGGAGCCTTTTTACACCAAAATTCTAATTTGACTTCTTATGTTTCCAAAGTTGCATTTTTTACTTGTACCCTACACAAATTTTCATTTTAAACTCATTGGAGGCTTTATACAATCAAAATCCTACCCCCTCTCACTTCCCTATCTTGGCCGAATTGCATAGGTAGGGAAAAATAAATTGATTTCCAACATTTCATTCCAACAACTACCATCATTCAATATTTAATATCACATCCTTAATCAAGATTTAATTTAAATCAAGTTTTCTATACTTTTTCAAATTTTTTCACCACCTCCCCTTGTTTATCTTCCCAAAATTACACAAATTCAAAAACAACACAAAATATTATAATCAAAATTATACGAATTTAAAAACAACATATAATCTATTATCATCACATCATTAAGAGAGGGGAGGGAAAATTTTGAAGAGTTGGATTTAAAAAAAACATTGGTGATGAGGTGGGGTTATAAAATTTTAAGAAAGATAATATGTAAAATAAAAGAGGAAACAAAACAAACCCTCCCCTCCCCGCCCTTCCCCTCCAAACCCCTCATACCAAACAGCCCATATATCAACATCAATACACCAACAATTACCACTTACCTAAACCTGAACTTGAATGGAAACACTGGAAGAGATTATGGATTTTGCACCAAAACTCAGCCGTTATTGGTTCCTCTTCCTTCTCTTTTTCTCCCTCTTTATCTCTTTCTATCTGCTTCTCTCTCGTAACTCCCCCCCCCCCCCTCTTCTCTCTTCTTTTGCCTGGTAACTTCCTCTCTTTTACATTGCTTCCGCCGAAAATGTACGTAGACGAGCGAATGAGGGAGTTGAGATAATTTTATCTCATTTTAATTCTGTTAGATAACTTCTCAAATCCATAATATTATTTTATTATCTTTTCTTGATCATATGTTCAAAATTTCTTACTCTATACTCCCATGCTTATGATCATGCCACCTATGTACTTTTAGCAGGCTATGAATTCTTCTTTCCAAAGCTTGATTTTTCTACCTTAACTCTCCAACTAATATATAAGATTAACCTTTCAAAAATGCTTTTTTGGGAATCAAGTGATCATATGGCTAATGTGATATCATTAAGAATTCACATTTATTAGAGAGTAATTTCCTAATTTTTATCAAACTCAAATTAGGTACTTAACGGTTTTCTTATAGTTTTCAAGAAATTTCCTTACTCTTGGATAAAACACCCATAGATTATTCTTGAAGATAAATTTCCACTTCTATGGAATAACTTTATTTTATAAAGTCACATTAACCTGAAAATAAAATTCCCTTATTTTTTCCAATTATTTGATGCCTTTTTATATTTTGTATAATTAAACTTATCTAATTATCTTTTAACTAATCAAAATTCTAATAATTCGTTAAAATCATTTTTTGAGGCAATTTTTTCATTTACACCTCAATTTTAAGCCTTACATATATTGTTGGGAATTATTTTATACCTTCTTATGTCTTCAGTGACCTCTCTTAAAATTATCGGCATAATGTCTAAAATTACTATTATTTCTCGTAATTTTTATTAATTATGCTTTTGCCCAAATTCGGGATGACAAATGTACCATGTTATGTTGTCAAGTCTAATATTTTATTTAGTCTTCCACTACCTTTTAATTACTCATTTAACCTTTATTCAATAAGGTGGAATGTTAAGTAGTCCCGAGGCATCATTCTATCTTTTAGGCTCAAAGTACAAGATATGACACTTTACATACTTAATAGTTAGTTTTGATCCATTTGAATCCTCCAAACAAACTTCTTCAATACATGTGTATCTTTTTTTTTTGCCAGCCAATACATGTGTATCTAGTCCTACATTGATAGACTATTTTGACATCACCGAAGTCATATGGTAAATAAGTAAAAAAATCATCTTTTCTAAATGTAACATGAAGTGAAGCGCCCACTATCGACCATCCAAGTAATTACATCTTGAGCAAGATTTACTTAATCATATTACTAGACTAACAAAATATCTTCTAAAGATACATTTATCCTTTTTTCATGGGTCATATAGTTCTCCTTCACATTTATTGGCTTTATTTAAAATAATAATGAGGAGATGAGAAGAAAATCACGGGGTTCTCATTCACATTCAAAGGCTTTATTTACTAAATCTAGAGGGAGAAGTAACATCACAGAGGTTCTTCTCACTTTCTTTCTTTCTTTCTTTTTTTTCATGGGTAAATGTAACATCTTCTCATCTCCTTATTATAAAGTTACATTTATCCTTTCTTCATGGGTAAATGATTACTTTATGAGAAAGGAAATGAGAAGGAAACAAGTGAGGTAATGTTCTAAGAAAACATAAATGTAGCATCGTATTTTTTAAAAAAATTTAAATAGTTTTAAAAAGGAATAATCTCAAGGTAGAAATTTTACCAAGCAATCATTTGAATAATAATAAAAAGAATCTATGTGAATGTGAATTTATAAGAAATAAATACAAGTGAAAAAGTGAATTATTAATATTAATATTATTATTATTATTATTAAAAGTTGGAAAAAAAAAAGAACGCCATGTCCATTTGAAAAAGAAAATAGGAAATCTTAAAAATGGCAGAAAAATAATGGATGACATGTGGGGAGAATTGATATATTCTGCTCCCATTCACGTGTCCCATTCCAATGGCAGAAAATGTTGTATCGGTGGAAGCTTCTATGGTTTCAATATAGCTATCAACTACTCAATTGGTAAATGTTTCTATAAAGTTGCCAAGCCTATGCTATTTTTTAATTAAAGGGTTAATTAGCAAATCTACCTCAGACATTTGTGAATGAGCATTGTTGTCCTAAAAGTTTTTTTAGCCTTAGTGTCGCCTTAAATGTATAAAAATGTAGTAAAGTCGCCCCTATTTTAATTGCCCAAATGTTTGGCTATTAGTTGACTTTATTATATTGATGTGGCTGGCTTATGTGGCATTTTCCTCACTTTTTATGAGTGACGTGGCAAAGGGTGATCCATATGGTAGCAATTTGATGGTTTAAAAAATAAAATTAAAAACACTAAATAACCAAATCACCCTATTTTACTCTGAAAAAAAATCTCCCCATCTTTCACCACTCAACCTCCATTATTAGAGGTTTAAAGCTTGTGCATTTAGAATGAATCATACCCAAGATATACAACTAATTAACAAAATCCAATCAAATCTTAATAAAATTTAACTCAGTATGTGCGATCAAGTCTAAATCCAATTTAAATCAAGGGCAAAGGGTTAAATTTGTCGTGAAAGTATGTCCAAAGAGGCAAATTTACCATGAAAGTTTCATAATGGGCAAATTTTCCATAGAAGTTTTAGAAGTGGGGCGGATTTGCCCCTGCCGTTAGTTGACTAAATATGTTGAGTTGAAAGTCAACAGGTCATCCACTTTATTTTTGTTAAGATAAAAATTTGTCCCTGACTTTTGAAATCCGTTACTTTTGACCGTTAATTGATTAAATATGGTGAATTGCAGTCCATATGTCATCTAATTTATTTTTGTTAAAGTAAAAATTTGTCTTAGAAGTTCATCTAATTCATCTTTTTTAAAAGTTAGCTTATTGAAAAGTTTTGGGACAAATTTTTATCTTAGCAAAAATACAGTGAATGACTTGTGGACTGTCAGCTTAACATTTATTTGGTCAATGAACAGTTAACAAATGGTAGGAGCAAATCCACCTCACTTCTAAAACTTTCATGGCAAATCCGCCCATCTAGACATACTTCCATAGCAAATTTGCCTTTTTACCCTTAAATCAATATATGCCACCAAATCTTTCATATTAGATTTAACCATACTTCTCCGACAGCTTCATTGAGAATAATTCTTGGTTTTGTTTTCTGTTTTCTGTTTTCTGTTTTCTTTTCTTTTTTTTTTTTGGGAACCATATCAGTTTGTTTTGTAGTTTTACAAATCTACAAATTTGCATTGTACGGAGTTTTAAGCACAGTGCAAGAAAAAGAAAAGGCTAAATAACTATCTTTCATGTCCCGAGTTTCTTCGAGCATTTCATAACCAAGTAATATAGAAGAAAAAACTCATTTATGGTATTTTGTACTTAATGAAACTATGATATGTATGATTTTTTTAAGAGTAAAATAAAATAAAATTTTTTATTTCTTCCTTTATATAATTATCTACCATTTTCCTAAATTTAAACAATTTTAAATAATTAATATGTTTATATTTATGTAAATTTTGTAAAAGTAAAAATTAATAACATCGTATTAACATTAACCGAAAAATTAAAATTATATTAAAAATAAAGTTTAAGCACGTGTCTTGCCAGGGTATAGTCATTACTTAAGTTGCTGAGTAAATTTTTTTTTTTGTTGGTGACATTAATAATGTTAAGATTATAGGACTAAAAGTATAACTTATAAAATAAAGAGACTTAAATTAATGAAGCCTCAAGCAAACTTAAAATATGGTTTAACCTCAAGCATAATCTTGCCATGCCACTTTGATGTTACTCCTCTTATCCTTAATATAAGACGTATTTATCTAATTTGATTAGATTAAAGAAGTTAATTAAATTAGTTAATATGACGTACTTTTTTAAAATACCTCAATGATCTCCCATGATTTTCCTCTTTGATTATGATTGAGGGAATATCAGTAGGGTAAATTAAGAAAATATTGATAAATATAAAAACTATATACGTCTTATATTTAGGATCAATATCAATTCACTAAATATATCTTATATTAAAAATGGAAGGAGTGCATTACAGAGTGAGTTAGGTATAAGATTTTAGATGGGTTTGACCCAATTTGATATTGATATGTTAATTATTGTTAAGATAGATGTAAGTCTGATATTGATATGTGTCATTTTTATTAAAATGCAAATTTATCCTGAAAGTCCATATGTCATATACTTAGTTTTTTTAAAGTTAGATTTAAAACTTTTGGGGCAACTAAACAAAAATAATGTGTATGATATATGAATTGTTAACTCAACATATTTAGTCAACGAATAGTCAAATTAATGGATATGATGGCAAAGGGCAAAATCGCCCCTCATTAAAAACTTCCAAGACAAATTTATCCCTAATTAACCTTTTCAAAAAATTTCAATGTTGACTTGGAAATTTTTCAATTTCAATATCACCCTAAAAGTTTAAAAACAAAGTAATGTTGCCTTTGACTATGAACAAAGTTAATTTTGGCCATTAAATCTTTAGTTTGACTAAAATAATGTACATAACACTCTTACCTAGTACTCAGTATAACACTTAAAACAAAAGATGATGAGGTGGTGTAATGACTATTGAGTGCTTGTCATTTATATTATTTTAGTCAAACTAAACAATTAATGGTCAAAACTAATTTTGTTAACGGTGAAGGGCAACATGATATGTTTTTAAAATTTTAGGTGATATCGTGACAAGAAAAATATCCAACCCAATATTGAGATTTTTTGAATACTTCTAGGGAGGATTTGTATCTTAACCCCAATAAAATAAAATAGAGGGTTAAGGGACAGTTTTGTCTTGGAAGTTGTTACTGAGGGAAAATTTTGCCCCGAAAGTTTTTCGAGGGGCAATTTTGCCCTAAAAGTGTAAAAAATGAGCAATTTTGTCTTTTTCATTATTCCAACTATATTTACCATCAGTTGACTAAGGGCCCG
>JBAGKO010000005.1:3626307-3640123 GCA_037177275.1 Acacia concinna | reverse complement strand
TTCATTCTTTTAACCATGATAGTCCCTTAAAAGATTTAGATTTAAACTTTTCTATCATGGTTAACTCATCTAAATCAGTTATTACATTATATTATATTTATCAATTATAGTAGTATTATGGAAAGAGGATTTTACACTTTAAAAATATTTGTTAATTATTATTTTAAGGAGAAGGATTTTACAGGACACACATACTCAAATCAACCAGAATGGTGAATGTGTCAGACTCATTAAATGCGTTTTACCAAATTTGGTTAAATCCTTCACTTACCATCCTTTTTCGATGTCATCGAATCTATTTATGACTCAAAAGGGAAATTCTTTGTGCCTCAACGGAAACTACCTAGAGGAATTATGAGATATCAACGCTATAAACTGAATACCAACGAACACAAATTCCTCGGACACTATAAATACGTGAACATTAACGATGGCAACAACTAACGACTTGAGTTATAATTTTATAAGAGTATTGCATTCAATTTAGTCATTAATTCTATTGATTGTTCTTCAGTGTTTATTATTCAACTCTATTGAGAGAGTATTTATTACATTCCACAATCATTTGTTAGTAGCTCAAAGTTGGGATACTTTGAGTGGGACTTGGATTGTAACTTGTAAGGGAGAGTAATCTCTTAAAGTGTCAATCGAATCTATACTGTGGCACTAAGAGCCTGCTTAAATCTTAGGGATTAGTGGAACTCAGTGTAGACTAAGAACTGGACGTAGGTCGTAAGTTTTGACCAAACCAATATACGTGCTTGTGTCTTGTGTCTAGAAAAAAATTTATAACACCTAATTCACCCCCTCTTGGGTGTAAAGCTTGCTCTAACAAAGAAGTGGTCTAGTGGTCCAGTACTACACTAGAAGCAAAGAAAGGATACCAGCATGGTGTAGTAGTGATTGGTAGCTAGAATCTCTAACTTAACTTGTATTGCTTTTCTTGTCTGCTGTGCATTAATTGTTTGTTTACTTTGTTTTGGTTGAGCAAGCATGTTATGTATCAGATGTATGACTCCCTGTTTATATGCATTGGCTGTGTGATTAAAGTAGAGTCATGTGCATGCTCCTGGTACACGGTAAGTGTCGAGAAAGAGGGCAGTAGATGAGTAGTATGAGCATTGTATATAGCATGACTTGCATTGCATTATACTATTACTGATTATGATTCTACTGCTAAGGTTTCCCCAAAAATCTTATCCTCTCCGTAATGCAGATGAAGGATCAACAGAAGGCCAAAAAGTAGAGAGTCCGAGAGTGTTATTTATGCTTTTTGTATATGCTTTTGGCTTGTATATATACATTCTGAGTTTGATGTATATACTAGATATTGGCTTGTATGCTACCACATCATTAATAATATAAAGTTTTTAATGTATGTTTTATGTGAATCATGTTATGACGCTTATCGCATATGTATGTTGCGATGAAAGGAGAAATTTTCTCTTGATTTCTCCAATCCTCAATCATAACTAGTGGTTCCAATGGCCACATTGAGGTATTGGTAAAGTGCCTAAAAAGTGGGATATGACACTCTCTCTCTCTCTTTCTCCCTCTCTCTATATATATCATTATAAATTTATAGACTAAATTCAAGCCATTTTTATAGTTTTCCAACTTTTTCACTCTATGATCAGACCGGACTCAAGTGAGACAACATATATGTAGAAGATTTGAGGAAGAATTACATACATGTCCCAAATAAAAATTAATAATCACCCTGTAATCCTATCCACATCTAAATTTAACATGAAAATGACATGAGAAAGTAATTAATTTCTTAAAGGGTTAAGGGGTAATTTTGCCACAAAAGGATTTCACTGAGAAACAATTTTGATTTAGAAGTATCAAAAGGGGGAAATTTTACATTGATTGTTATATCAATAAATTTTGATCGTTAGTTTATCAAATATGTTGATATGACAATCCACATGTTATTCATACCATTTTTGTTAAGGGGTGAATTTTGCCCAGAAGTCTCTATGTCATATACTTCTTATTTTTCTAAAGTTAGATTTAAAACTTCTGGAGTAAAAAATGACGTGGATGACATGGATTGACTACTTAGTATATTTGGGCAACTAACAGTTAAAATTTATTGAGACAATGGGCAGGGTAAAATTGTTTCATTTTTTACTCCTCCAGGGTGAATTGCAGCTTGAAAACTTTTAGGGCAAAATTGTTCTTTAGTGAAAATGTTGGGGAAAAATAAACCCTTAACCCTTTTTTAATTAAAAATCTGTTTGTAGTTCCCCTAAGATTCAATCACTCTATAAAAAGATGCATTATTCACTAGTCATAAACTATGCAACTCATTCTTTAATTAATGTTCATTATAAGAACCATGTTTAGTTTTAATATGCCAAACATCTCACCCGATGTATTGCAATAAAATGAAGTTTAAGTGGATAAAATATATTCCTTCCGAAACCTACTATATAAGCATCTAATAACAAACTTTACATAAGTTAATGAAGCTATTTAAAATTTATCGTTTCTAGTAAGATATCAAAATTGCCCATGCCTTGAACAAAACATTTTATATTATGAAACATATGGGAGGTGCTTAAGCCTTATAATAAGAATCGGACAGTGTATATTGGAGAACTTACCGATAGTCCAAGAGGAACATGAAATGAAGAGAAGCAGCAACAATGGTGAGGATAACCCAATAAACAAACACAGGGAATTCATGCTTGGCTTCTGCCACAGAAGGCACAAACTCTTCATGATAATATTCATTCAACAAACCCTGCAACTCAATGATTCTCTTGACAGTTCCAAGAGCATTCTTAACAACGTGGTTGTAGTCAGGAGTGACTCTTAGATGTGTTTTGGATTTGGGTCTAAATACAATATATCAATTCATTTTATCTTTCATATTTATCATTTTTGTTCAAATTAATTTCCCTGACTTTTATACCTACATAAAATCCAATGTTACTTACATATAAGTATTTCAGGAATATCAAACACGTTTGTTATAATTAACGAATTTATGTCATCTCCTTAATCTACCCAAATAAATAATTTATCATATTTATTTATTTTTCCTAATTTTAAAATTTTCGAACCATTTACATTCTAATGGAAAAAAAAAACAGATGATGATGAGAACCATTCATACGCACACGAAACAACGATGTCAATCCTTAAACAGTTAAAACCAGGTTCATGGCAATCCAAAGCAGTGATGTTACGTTCCAAGCAACATTCTCTCTGGAATTTGGCACTTTCTTCCATCTTTCTCAAATTTCTGCAGAAGACAGCCTTGGAAGATCCTTATCAGTACTGTATTATGTTATTGTCTTCCACAAAAACTTAGAGTAGGGATCAGAGGGAATAATACTATGCCAAAAGTGCAGTTTTGATTCTAAGGTTTCTTAAATTTATTAAATATATTTTTAGTCCTCTAATTAACCTATCACAATTAGTCTCGGATTATGATTTCTGTTGTCAATTGTTGTTATTTTAAAAATTTAAATTTAATATGTTAGCATTTGTAAATTTTTTGTCAACATTTAAAAGTTTGCTTTCTTTAAAAAAAAAATCAATATTGGCAATTTTTGTTAATAAAAATTAGGAATATAGGGTTATAAGGTTAAAAACGCACTTCACATAACTAAAGGACTTAAGTAAAACTTTGTTTGGAATTAATGGACCAAAGGTGAATTTTTGCCTCTTACTCTTTGTCGCAATGTGGAATGGAGAGTGATGCCAAACTCCTCTTCCAATGTAACCCAACATTTATTGGAGAATTAGAGTTCAGTTCAATAATGAGCAAGAAATAGAGAAAACAACATGCATACATACATACATACATACATACATACATACATCCATCCATCCATCCATCCATCTATGCATGCATGCATGCTTACTTACTTACTTACTTAGATGAATGTTAGCCGTCTAGCTTAACCACAAGTGTATGGGTCACAAGTAATATAAAAATATCGTTCCCACGAGGACTAAAACAAAAATGTGCGTTAAATATCCTAATGAAATTCTCAATTATGTTAAGCGACTGTGTTTTAAAGATTTAACTAACTAACTATTTTTTTAAGGAAAGAACAATTAAGGAGTAAAACATGTACCTTTTCTTTAAGATCGGAGAAGCCTATGATTATTATCCCCCTTATATTTTAAGACTAATCTTTTGTATCCAATCTTTTATTTAGGTCATAAGGTCAATTATGCTAACCCATGATACTATTATACCTATAAATGCTCTCTCAACTCTCCAAGTTGGTGTTTAACTTAATTAATATATTAATTAAATCCTAATTTCTAAACAATCCCTATTATGACTGTGAGGTCGGCAATTATATCTCTATCTTAGCAACAAAATTATCCATTCATTATGTAAACTTCAAATTCTCACATGATTAAACCCAATTTCTATACTCAATTTAGCTTTCTCAATTATCAATAAAATAAATTGTTCGATCTTATTAGTGGCCAATTAACAAGAAGCATTAAGTTCAAAGTAAAATTAACATAAAAGACATTATTCATAAATAAAGGACAGGGAAAATAAGATAATCAATCCATACAAGGGTTCAAATAATCACAGAACAAATAAATTAACTACTCATATTTAGAATCAAACCAAAATAGATTATCAAAAAAAAAATCAGACCAAAATCAAAGTTAACAAATCCATATTCAGAAGTCATAATAAGAAGATAAAAGAGACAAATGGTCTTGATTCTCTTATCTCTTTTTCCAAAATCCCATTGGATTTGAAGAAGAAACTCTACCCAAACCTACTCTTTCGTCCTTCTCATTTATATCTCTGTGCGTCTTGTGTTATATGAGTTATGGTGTGTATGTCTTGGGATGGAGCTATTGGGGTCATATTTATAGATACTTCCTGTAATGCCTTACAAAGAGTCCTAATTAAAGAAGGAATGAATAAAGATAAATATTTATCTTAAATCTTTGTATCTCTATCTTTTCTTGAATTTGAAAGACGATTTATATAAGTAGATTGATAGATATATGATTCCTTGAGAATTAAATATATAATTTTTGATATGATTTTATTAAAAAGATAGGCAATTTCATCTTCATCTTCTTAGATGGCATCATATGATAGCTTGTGGCAGAAGAAACATTGCAAAATGACCCTCATGTCCTTCGTTAATGAGGTGGCGCATTCTTATGACTTAGAGGGGAAGTAATCTTGTGAAATCACCTTTTTACCCTTCATTAATTGTAGGTAGCCACGTTTTCATTCTTTATAAGTCATGGAAGACATGAATTTGGGCTAAGTGGTGGTCATAAGGTCCATTTAAGGAGCATAAGTCATAAGTTAATACATATGAGCCCTAATCATGCTGTAATTTGGCCCTAAAACACTCTTAAGATCTTATTTTCTATTGATCCTTCTTTTTTTTATAGTAGAAAGTTTAGGCAGTGGTAGACGCCAATAAGTAGAGAAGACCCCTAACCTCTTTAAGGATTTTCAGGAGGGATTACATATTGCTCCAACACACGCCATTGGGATCAGAGTGGTAAGGCCTTAACCAATTACGCCAAACCTCATTGGCTTTTCCATTGATCCTTCTTCCTATGTGAATTTTCACCTTTTTTATGATCTATCATCTTCTTTCTAGGGTTGACTTGACTTTAATTCCTTAATTTTCCTACAATAAACAAAACTAAAAATACCTTTGTGCAAACTAGTTTAATATAGGGAAATAAAAATATGACAATTATACCATTTTTAGCAATTATTTTATGCAATACCTTTTAATCCAAAACAACTATAATAACAATATAAAAGCACAATAATAATGATAAAATCCCATAAAGATATATGAAAATATATAATAAAATTGGGACTTATTAGTGAATACATAGTTTCCCACAGATTTTCACAGTATATACATTTGTAGACAACGTCAAAAACAAAATTAAACTAATTGGGTTCAACACCAAAAGCCTTCCGTGCACATTGGGTCCAGTCATTCAGTATCCAATCATTATGTTCTTGCAATGGGAACTTTCTCCTCTAGCTGAGTAAATTAAATTTTGGGGAAAGGGTGAGATTCAAAAGAATCTCAGTAGTAACACGCAGTCAACTATATAAAATGTGGCAGATAAATATGCAATGCACCATATAATGCAACGAATCATATATGTTATAACATTATTGTTACTTGCCTAAGGACTGTGCCTGACTATGAAATAACATATCAAGCTTATCGTTACTCGTCTAAGGATCATGCGTGACCATAGAGTAACATATCAGTCTTATACCATATCTGTCTAAGGTTCACACCTGACCGTGGACTTGTGCACATTACATGCTTATCACATCATAGAACATGGCAAGGCAAAACATATAAACATTCACATAGTTTATAAGAGACAAAGTTACTACCCGACATCCTTTCTTAGGTCAAAATCTCTATGGCTCTTCGTCCCTACCTGGGAAAATATTAATTCCTACAAATCCAAATTTATGATAATGAGCTGTTATCATTAAATACTTAAGACCCAAGTGCATTGAAAGGTTTAAAACCAATTAATCATCTCAAATTCACCTAATTACCAAAATGCTCTTAAGGGATTGGTCTCTTTCCTTTTATACCGGATATAATTAATTTGTTCCAAAAATCATGACCTAGCCCACCCCTACACAATTTCACATCCTAAATCCAATTTTGGGCTCATACTTTTCAAATTCACACTCCTTACCCTTGTTCGTGCCCCAAATTGAAATGGCCTCAATTCTTGGCAAAAATGACATTTTCTAGGTTTAATGCTTCTAGTTCATGTTCTTACCTTTACCCTACACAAAATTCTATTTTAAACATATTGAAAGCATCAAATGAGCCAAAATAAAACTTCATCATACCAGAACAGGGCTGGACAAAATTCTGAAAAAAATGGAAAACAATGTGATTTTAATTTCTATTCCATAAACTACCTTCCTTACACTTTCATCTATTGTTATTTTCTTCATTCAAAATTCATCTCTCCTTCCACTTTTCTTCCTCCTCTTTCTTTCCTTTGTCATCTTCTTCCCCAAAAATAAAGTTTGAACACATTTACATGCATACCAATAATCAGAAAAACAGGAAAAATAAGGATTACAAATCTAGAAATATTTTTGAACAATTCCAAGTATGGACAGAAATCCATGATAAGACACAATATTTATATGGTTTTCTGAGGTATTTTATAACTAATTTGAACACATTTACCCTCAAATTGCATGGTATTTATAGTTTATGGATTATGTCTCATACTTTGCATTTTGCTTATTTAGGGGTAAAAAGGTAATTATTTTATCTCTTTAATTATGATTCTTCACTTGCCTTGGAAAAGCCTCTTTGTTATTATGTTTTCAGGCAAGTAAAGGAGAAACTGGAGCCCAAATTGGAGCCAGAATGGAGCAGATGAAGACACCGGAGCTTGAAGGCCCAAACACATGGAGAGTGCCTATCTGCCACCCTAGGTCGCGACCTATGAAGTTTTAATGAAATTGTGCATTTTGGAGTAAAATCGAGCCCAGAAGAAATTTCCCCGATTCCAAGTCACGACCTAAGTTCGTAATTTGCAAAGACACGATTTTTGGATAAAGATTACGATTTGAATAAGATATATTTTCAAATTAAGATAAAAATCTTCAAAGATAGGATCCGAATTAGCATCTATAAATAGGGGATTAACCTACGTTTAGAGAGAGGGCCGGATGGTCCGGATCCGTGAGATTTCACAATACGTTACCTTGAAACCCTAGTTCCCGAAATTTCCCCCAAATCTAAACCCTAACCATACAGTCACCAAATTCCACCCCAATCTCATGGATTTGAAGATCGAATGTAATAGCGGGAGATTGGAAGCCATGAGAGGCTACACCCCTTTAGCCTCTCGGTAATGGAAGCAAAGTTTGAGCTCTAAAGAACTTATCTGGGGAGTATTTTAGTCAAATTAGGATTTTCTTTTCATCTTTGTAATTCTCTTAGATCTAGGATGTTTTGTTGAGATTTTATATTCTAGGGTTGCGATTGTAATCCTAAGACCTAAATTGATTTTGCATTAGATCGATGTTCAAATATATGATTTAATTTTTTATCTAAGTTTAAGACTTTTATGTGTATCAGTTTGAATTGCCATGATCGTGATGACTGTGCCTTACATGCATTATCTCAGATTGTTGATTGATAATTCGAGATCATTCTTCATCTTTCTAATTGCACTCTAAGAAACCTAAACAATATTTTAATTGAAGTTAATTAACCTAGGATCCTAGGAGAGTTTTCATTAATTAAATCATTGGACCAAAGCGATCGCTTGGGGTTTTTCACAATAACTAAGAGATTTAAACTCCCAATATCTTTTGAGAGAGCGAGGATAGCCGAGCGAACACCATCGAGAGACTAGATTTACCAAATTACCATTTCCAAAACCTTTTCTAAACCTAAAAACCCAAAAAGAATTAATTAGTTTAATTTATATTTAGATTTAGTTTAGTTTAGTTTATGTGCACCACGAAAACCCCCTAATTAACCTACTAATTAGTTTAGTTAGAAATTAGAAAATTACTTAGGAATTCCAAATAATAGCTCCTTGAGAGAAGAATGATTGATTGTGCCCTATACTACATATTAGGTGTAATTAATCTGACGACCGGAAAAACGACTAATCTCGGTTCGATCAATCCAGTAAAAAGATAACAAGAACATTGTATTTCCCTCATGAATTGCATGTGAATCCAAGCCCCCCCCCAAACAAAAAAAGAAAACAAAGAAGAAGACACCCTTTTCATTTTCTCCCATCCATCATTGCTCTCATTCTCGTCTTCCCTTCTCTTAATCGAAACTGGTGTGTGATGTGGTGATTGAAAGAGTGGAAGGCTGGTTAGTAGCGATTAGGTGCTTTGAGGAATGTCTTCTCAAGCTCATCTCACCCAAGAATGGTTTTAATTTGGAAAGTGGTCGAGCTCACTTACGTTGGAAGGGTAAGGAAGCTAACTCATAATTCACTAGGCCTGTCCCTATGTGCACTAGAGCATGTCAATCAAACCTTATTTTCTGGCCTTATAGGTAGGAATCTCCCAACTTCATCAAACTGTGAATGTCTCCCCCAACACCTTGACCAGCTCCAGAATGGAGCCCTCTCCCTTTGGTGAGAGTATCTGACCCCTCTGTCAATTGAACACAAAGACAGGAGTATTTTTCTCAACGAGTTTGTTCCATATATATATCTATGCTAAATATTATTGGAGTCTAGAGACTCCCAATTTGACCGCACTTTCACCAGATTCCCTCCGTGCTTGGTTTAGTTTCTTTCTTGTAAGTCAAGGCTATAAAGGTAATTTAACCCAATGTTTACATCATGCTTTACTCCATATGATCTAATTAATGATTTGTGAAGTTTAGTGAATCAAATTAAAATCTTGATATTCCAAATCACTTTTAAAAGGATTTTCCCTAGAATTAAAGCATATGTTTCATCTAGCTCATACATTTAGGAGTGAAGAAGTATAACAAAAAAATTATACAAATAAAATTCCGTTCTCTTTTCCTTATTACCTATTCCCTTTTCTGTTCCCATTCTTTTTCCCTTTCCTCTTCATTTTCTATCCAAAACCTTCCTTTTCTAACCGTTGTGTTAAGATTCTGAGAAATCGAAATCTAAATCTTCAATTGAAATATCGAACAATCCTCTTAAACTTTCCGGGCTCCCATATACGTGATCTGCAAAATTTTTTCAAGAAAAACAAAAAAAGCAAAGAGACGAAAGCTAAGTGACAATAAACGTATACATAATAAAATCACGTAATTTTAAATCTCACACACATTCATATTTCTTATTTTTATCATTTTCTAAAATTTAAATCAAGCTTCATTTAGTCTTAACCGACCTTGGTGTTTGGTTTAACCAAATTATTTTAACTAATATTGTGTTGGACGAAGTAATGTGAAGAATTTTAGCTCGTAAAACGCAAAAGATGATGTTTCGGAAGTGTTTCCAAACACCCTCAGTGTAATGGTGACGAAAAGAAAAAACAAAGTAGATAAATCACAGATTGCATTGAATTAGAAAATATAGGCAAAATGCAAGATTAAAAAAGCATAAAATTTAGTTGTGATAAGAATATAACCTATCTCCTTCCTTATCCTCCCCAGAAGCGCCTTTATTTTGCTTAGAACGGCAAAAATCTTGCTACTAATATTGGATAAGTTATATTTGGCCTCCCTGTATATGAAAAAGAAAATTGAAATTATAAATCTGAAAACCCAAAAAGAATAAATAAGTAAATTAACCAACTTAAAGGTTGGGCAACTTTGTGCAATTCGTGTAATCGAAAATAAATAAATAGAGTGGCGATTTTGTATACAAAATAGATTTATTGCAATATTTATTTTTCCCATCATAGACTCAGTTTCCCTCCGGGTTCACCTAGAATTAGGCCACCTCCTAAATTTAGGCCATGAGGTAAAGAAAAAGATATTACTCCCTCCGGTCCTAATTATAAGAACCTTTTGGAGAATCATAGGAAAGTCCTAAGAAAGTTAATTACTTTACTTTAAGATATTAAAATTTTTTGTTTTTCTTCAAATTATGTTGTTTGACTAATGAACTAATATATAATATAATAAAACAAAATATATGATATGATTCAGTAATGTAATTAGCTTTCTTAGAACTTTTCTAGGATTCTCTAAAAGGTCTTTATAATTAAGATCGGAGGAAGTATATTTTTATCCTCATAACCCAACTAAAACTAGGCCACCTCCTAATGGGTTGAAAAAACAAATCCAATCCAACATGTTCAAGCTGGGTTGGCCCAACCCACTCTATCTATAAATATACATAATTATAAATTTATATACTAAATTCAAGTCATTTTTATAGTTTTCCAATTTTTTTTTACTCTATGATCAGACCGGACCCAAGTGATGAGATAACATATATGTAGAAGATTTAAGGAAGAATTACATACAAGTCCCAAACGAAAAATAATAATTTATCACTAATCATATCCACATCTAAATATAATTAATTATTAGTTCTATATAAATATTGAAATTGCTCTCTTTTTGACCCAAAAGTGTCAAAAAGTGAGCAACTTACCCTGACTGTTATCTCAATTAATTATGACCGTTATTTAATTAAATCTGCTGAGATGATAACATATTATTTACATTATTTTTTAAAAGTGCAAATTTGTCCCATAAGTCCATGTGCCATTTACTTCATGTGTTTTCAAACTTAGATTTTAAACTTCCAGATTAAATCTATTTTCATCTTAACAAAAATGATATGGATGATACATAGAGTGCCTGCTCAGTATATTTAGTCAATCAATGGTCCAAATTAATTGTGAAAACAACTAGAGTAAAATTGCATCCTATTTGCAACTTCCAAGACAAATTGCCTCCAAAAACTTCTATGGCAAAATTTGTCTTATAATGTAAATTTTCAGAACAAAATAGGCTAACCCTTTTTTAATTGAAAACCTTTTTGTAATTCCCCCAGTTAAAATTCAATCAATCTATAGAAACATGCTTTTTTTGCGGGTCACAAATTCTACAACTCATTCTTCAATTTATGTTCATGTTATTAAAAGAAACATGTTTAGTTTAATATGTCAAAAATCCTCACTCGATATATTGCAATAAAGTCAAGTTTAAGAGGATAAAATATATTCCTTCCTTTTTTTTTTGATACATTATATTCCTTCCGTTTTCCTACTATAAGAATCTAATAACAAACTTTGCATAACTTAATGAAGCCATTTAAAATTTATAATTTCTTGTAAAATATCAAAATTTCCCTCCACAAATGTCTTAAACAAAATATGTTATGTTACGAAGTGGGAAAAGAGTGTATCTACTAACTATTTTTTCTACTTCCTCTCCACTTAATTCACAATTATTAAATTATGTTTTAATGGTTGAGATTAATATTAGGTAAAATCTACAATTATAAATTTATTACATAGCATTAAATCTCAATTATTAAAGCATAATCCAATAATTGTAAATTAAATAGAGAGAAAATGGAAAGAATAGTTAATAGAGACACCCCTTTTCCATTATAAAACATACTAGAAGTTTTTATAATTAGAATTAGATGGAGTATATCGGAGAACTTACGGATAGCCCAAGAGGAACTTGAAATGAAGAGAAGAAGCAACAATGGTGAGGATAACCCAATAAACAAACACAGGGAATTCATGCTTGGCCTCTGCCAAAGAAGGCACAAACTCTTCATGATAACCTTCATTCAACAAAACCTGCAACTCAATGATTCTCTTGACAGTTTCAAAAGCATTCTTAACAACGTGGTTGTAGTCAGGAGTGGCTCTTAGGTTTTTGTGGAAGACATGAACATGGTACAGTACTGATAATGATCTCCCAAGGCTGTCTTCTGCAGAAATTTGAGAAAGATGGAAGAAAGTGCCAAATTCCAGTGAGAATGCTGCGAGGACCATCACTGCTTTGGATTGCCATGAATATGGTTTTAACTGTTTAAATATTGACATTGTTGTTTCGTGTGCGTGTGAGTGGTACTCGTCATCATCTGTGTAAATCATCTGTTTTTTTTCCCGTAAGGGTGTAAATGGTTAGGAAATTTTAAAATTAGGAAAAATAAGAGCGTTATCCTTAATAAATGTGATAAATTATTTATTTGGGTAGATTAAGGGAATGACATAAATTAGTTAATTATAACAAATGTGATTTGATACTCTTTAAATACTTATGTGTAACATTATATTATATGTAAGTTTATAATTTAAGAAAATTACTTTAAAAAAACGATAAATATAAAAGATAATATAGATTGAGAAATTATATTTATACTAAATCCAATGGCTCACTAGCTTGTAGAGTAGGGACCAGAGAGAGTAATAATATGCGAAATGTGCATTTTTGGTTCTATAACTTTACAAGGTTTTAGTTAGGTTTCTTAAATTTATAAAATATATTTTTAATCCTCTAATTAACCTATCACAATTAGTCCCGGTATGATTTGTTTTTTGTCAATATTTATTATTTTTAAAAAATTAAACTTAATATGTTAGTAATTTTGTAAAAGTTCTGTCAACGTTTGAAATTTCAAAGTTAGTTTTCTTTTAAAAGAAATTCAGTGTTGGAAATTTTTGTTAGTAAAACTTAGGAATATAGGGTTATTTTTCAAAACGGCAATTTACGAGGGACTAAAATAAGACTTTGCTTGGAATTAATGGACCAGAGGTGAATTTTTGCCTGATACTATTTGAAATACTTAAACTAAATGTAGTTAGTTTCCTTTTATATTTTTAACTTAAATTAGAAAAATTGAATTATTGTGCCAAAAAAGTTGAATTAATTTTGTAAGATTAATATACAAATGGTTAGAAATAGTACGTAGGACTGTTATAATATCTTTTTCTTAGTACTATATAAGCATTATAAATTCTCCCTAATTTACGTGAATTTTGTATTATATATTCTTTTTAGTCTCAGCTCCTCTTATTTTTAAATTCTAACTTCACCCTTCTCCTACCATTTGAAATTTGTTAAACTTAGTTACTCATTTATAAATTAGAAAAAGTGCAGCTCTTGAATATAATAAGAAATCACAGAAATTTGGTTGAAATATATTTCAAATTCAATTAATTGAACGCAGGCAAAAAAACAATCAATTAATTGAAATAAATTCATCAACATCCACAATTTTTTATACCGTACAAATAAATTTTTATAAAGTTCATATATAAATTCAGGATGTTTATTGGAGGGGATCTTAATGGGCATGTTGGAAGGGAAGCAGGACCTAATGCAAGAGTTCATGGTGGTTTTGGATT
>JBAGKO010000005.1:3585188-3605720 GCA_037177275.1 Acacia concinna | reverse complement strand
TCTGCATAAGAGCGCGGTTAGCTCCCCAAGGTCGGTCTATGGTTGAGCTCAGTTAGCTCTTGGGGTCACAGTGGACCGGGTCACAATAAACCATACTGAGCCTGGGTTGACTTGCAGTTGAGTGTAGTTATCTCCTGAAGTTGTATGAGACCGGACCAAGCCTCATGATGATTGATCTGACACCATATTAACATGGTTTTCTTGAGTGTTTTTCCACTAAATTGCACACTTTTTCCCTTATTATGCATTGTAATTAGAGTTTTTGGATTACATAGTTCATGCATTGCATTTTACTATTTTAGGGGTAAAAAGGGTTAATTTCCTCTCCTTATTTGTAATTGCTTTTTGGTCTTTACAAATATCTTTATTGTGATTTTCAGGCAATTGGAGAAGGATTTAAGAACCAAAGATGGAGCCACCAACTCTTGAAGGCCCAAATCATAATAGGAAACCTTCTAGAAACCAAATCAAAATAGGAAACCTTCTCGAAGGCAATTTGAGTTCACGATTTGGACAATTTAAAGGAAGATGTGCGTTTTAGAAGCAAAATCAAAACAGGAAACCTTCTAGAAGGCCAGGTCACAATGTGGCATACTAAGGTCGCAACCTGAGTGTGTAGAATAAAACTTTCCTAATTTGAAAACTTTCCTAATTTGAAGACCTTCCTAATTTGAAGTAGGGTTTTTATGAGGCCTATAAAAAGGGGAGTTAGCCTTCATTCAGAGGAGGCTCGGATCCGTGAGATTCATGGTACGGCAGCCGCAAAAGCTTTCTCTCAAATCCTCTTTCATTCCTAAACCCTAGCCTCCATCTATCCATCCCTAAACTACCAATTCACCATAAACCTCAACCATCTCTCATGGAGTTGAAGATCAAGCGCGATTGCAGGCAATCTGAAGCCATGAGAGGCTAAAGCCCTAGCCTCTCGGTGATGGAAAGCAAGGCTTGAGCTCAAGGGAATAATCAGGGGAGTTGTATTTCAATTTAGATGTCTTTCTCTTCTTCTCTAGTAGGATTTCCTAGGTCTAGGAGTTTTACTTTGAATTTGAGAAAGTTTTGAATTATGGTTGTAATTCATGAATCTATGTTGTTTATGCATTTGGATTGATGATGAATAATTTAGCTATTTTAATATCAAAGTTTAGACTTTTTGCATGGAAGTTTATTTATCATGGTTGTGATTGAATTAACTGCTCATGCATCATCTCAGATTGTTGATTGACAATCTGAGATCATTCATCATCTTTCTTCGTGCACTCTAAGGGGCTTAAACAATGTTTTAATTGAAGTTGATTAACCTAGGGTCCTAGGGAAGTTTTTATTAATTAAATCATTGGATCCAAGCTGTCGCTTGGGGTTTTTAATCAAGACTTAGAGATTTTAAACTCTTTTATCTTTTGAGAGAGCGAGGATAGCCGAGCAAACATCACCGAGGGATTGTTTTATCATACCGTTTTCATCCAATTTCATCTTTCTAAACCCAAAATTCCAAAAAAGAGTTTCCCTTTATTTTCTTTATTTTTCTTGCACCAAAACCCCCTTTAAATTCAATAGTTTGAGAATTAATTTCTAAGAATTTCAGTTCGTGCTCCTCGAGAAGAACGATTGGTTGCCCCTATACTACATTATTGTGATGCAATCATTCTGACAAATTGAAACAGGTGACAATTTCGGTCCGATCAATGGGTCATGCTGATCTTATGGGTTTCATGTTGGCCTGACCTAGTTGATTTTGGATTTGTTAAACACTTGATTCTTCCTTTAGGTGTTACTATGTGATTTTTTGATTTTAATATGGCTTTGATTTTTGTTATGCTGCTTTGATTCTAATTTTTCCTCTTTGTATTTCTGTCACCGCCAAATAACTTTGTATGGTGGCAACTCTTCTAGGCATGGCAGCTTGTAATGTTGGGAGGGAGGGAAGAAGATGATGGAAGCAATTGTTTTATTTTTTTGGAAAGAGATTTGTATTTTTCTTAACAAAAAATTTGAGGTGTAATATAAAGTGATGAGGTGGCTAATTTAGTACCATGTCAACTAACACATGTCATTTAATAGTCAAACTTACCATTGACTAACAATCGGGGTAAATTTGCTGCTCTTTGGTTACTTCTAGGGTAAAAATGCTCATAAAAAAACTTTTAGATATTCAACGCTCCTGGGGTTACTTTCGGGGCAAAAATAGACCTCTTCCCTATGAAAATTAACTTTGTAGATGAGTCAGTGGTTCCAACGCTACTAAGGAAGTTGTCAAACAGCCGAAATAGGCTACTTTTATACCATCATGACTCTCTAGAGCGTTCAAGGTAAATTAAATTTAAAGGAATAAAAAGTCAATATTTCTTCTATATTAATGTAATGTGTAACCTTGACATCTTTATTGTTTCTTTTTACAAGCATTAAGTAGGGCACATCGTGAGAGGGTGACGAACAACGCGTACTGCTACTATGGAGAGAAATTCTTGGGTGTACTGAAAAATAAAAAAATCAACAACTCATTTCCTCTTAGGTTGACATGGAGCTGATGTGTTTAGGCCTTTATTTTCTTTTTGTCAAAAAAACAAAAAATAATAAGAAGGCCACCTTTTTTTTTCTCCTGCCCTTTTTATTTTCTGGTTCAGTATAAGCACTGACCTATAGTGTCTTCTCTAAGTCTAGTACATAATCTCTTTCGTCCCCATTCATTTTCACTATAAGGGAGTTTTCTACTTTTTACACTCTACCATTAAAAGACAAGAGGCAAAATTAGCAAGCCACTGCAAAGTTGAGAAGAAAGGAGAAGAGAATATATCCCAACATTGAAGCAAAAAATTCCAAGATTGAAGACAATAGATATTTATTACTTTTCAATTTTTTCTTAACCTTCCTATAGGACGCACTGTGTTGCCCTAATTGGGACATTTTTTTTGGTAAAAAAAGAGAATAGTCTCTTTTTCCTTTTGCCGTGAATCAAATATGATAGTTGATAACTTTTCACTTGATTTTTCAACCTCACCATTACCACTGTGTTGAGACTGTGCCTAGGCTTTTGGGTAATTTTTTTTAATTCATAACTTGTTGCTATATAGGTTAGTTAAATATGTGTTTAATTATTTTTGATATTATTCAGAATGGAAGAAGGTGAGCCATATACAAATATAGAGGAAATAGAAAACTTTATGACTAGCTTTGGCTCTAAAGATGCATATAATTACAATATTAGAAATATATGCTTGAATCAAGTAGTGGATAGTGAAGAAGAAGAAGCTTATACTGCATATACAAAATATGCATATCATTTGGGTTTTTCAGTAAGAAAAGGGAAACATACCAATTTTTTTGGAACAAAAAATATTCATACAAAGGATTATGTGTGTTCAAAAGCAGGGTTTAAATATGACCAAGAAGGTGGCAATAGCTCGTTTACAAGAATGGATGCAAGGACAAATCGTCAATCCATGTTTTAGTTTACTGTTGAATTAGATGGTTTGTGGAAAATTACTAAATTGATTGTTGGGCATAACCATGAATTTGTGAAACAAGAGCATAAGCACCTTATGCATTGTGCAAGGAATATTCCTACAACTAAGGGTGATCTTATTAGTTCTATGGTGACTATTGGAATAAGAACAAAGGATGTATGGAGTTATTTAGGTGAAGAGACACATGGTTTTGATAATATTGGATTTTTGAAAAAAAAATTGTTATAATTATGTCAATAGGAAAAAGTTAAAGTTGATAGAAGTTGGGGATGGAAAAACTTTAGTTAATCTCTTACAAAATCATCAATTTGAAGATCCAATGTTTTACTATAGTGTTCAATTTGATGAAGAATCACATTTGACAACTATTTTTTGGAGGGATGGTAGATCAACAGTTGATTATGATTGTTTTGGGGATGTGGTGGTTTTTAACACAACTTATAGTACAAAAGTATGATTTGATATGTGGACCATTTGTTGGGATAAATCATCATTGGAAAAATGTAATGTTTGGCTATGCTTTTTTTTATGAATGAAACATGAGAATCTTTTGAATAGTTGTATCAGCAATTTCTAAGATCCATGGGAAATCAACCACCACAAACTATTGTCACTAATCAAGATGCTGGCATGGCTAAGGCAATTGAAAAAATGTTTCCTAATATACAACATCATTTGTACTTGTGACATATATCTAAAATGCCCCATCTCATTTAGGTCCCTTGAACTCTAACAGTGAGTTTCAATCATTATTTAAAAAATGCATGAAACTATATGATCTAGAAGAGGATTTTGAAATTATATGGGGTGAAATAATTAAAAAATTTTGATCTTAGTAACCATAGTTGGCTGAGTAGAATGTATACAATTCAACATAAATGGTCAATTGCATTTGGTAAATATATGTTTTCTGCCAACGTAAAATCTTCTCAAAGCAATGAGAGCACTAATAGTGTTTTAGGTGAAATGTATGCAAAAAAAAACCTCATTGAATTTTTCTTAGCTTTTAAGCATATGGTGGAAAAATGGAGAAACTTTGAGGGAGAAGAAGATTTTAATAATAGTGAAGGCATTCCTTTATGTGCTATCAATAGGAATAATACTTTATACCATGCATCAAAGATTTATACTATAAAAAATTTCAAATTGTTTGAGAAGGAATATTTGGATGGAGTGGGGACTTTGTTCAAAGAAATGAAAAGGGATGGGGACATTTTTTTATTATGAATTGTGGGTGGAGGAAAAAGAGTCAAAGAGATGGATTGTGCAATTTGATTCTTCCAATGATGATGTTACTTGTAGTTGCAAAAAAATTGAATCTATGGGTATTCTTTGTTCACATGCATTGAGAGTTTACACGTGAAAATTTCTTAAAAAATCTTTAAATTGAATTTTAAATTCAAATATTTTAGTTTTTGAAATTAGTTGGTGTACAATGTTATGAATTTCAATATTGAATAGTTATTTGTATTTGAAAATTATTCAAACAATTATTTTGAATATGAGAAATATAATCTTGACTTACACTAAATAAAACCTAAAAATTCTGGCAGCATGGACTTATGAAAGTAAGCCCTCCCATGATATTTCAACCACAATTTGGGTTGAGATAATGACTAGTTTGTCAACATTTCTTCACAAATATTGTGACAAAGGATGAGACAAGAAGAAATGAACGAATCATTTCATCTTGTGGGAGGTGTACCACAAATGCATCCAAGTGAGTAGATGAAAGACATGACTTAAAAGGAGCTAAACATCAAGCATGAAGCTACACGTGTTTATATATGACCATGCTGTTAGAACCGGCTATCACTCAAGAGGGGGGTGAATTGGGTGTCAGATAATATTTGTAAACTATTAAAATCTTTTCGTAGCCTAATGAAAGTGATAAGTAAAAAAGTAATGTTCCATAAATTCAAACATAGTTAATCAAGTTAAATATGCTGGAAATATAAGTGATAAGGGAAGAGAATATGCAAACAATGATTTATCCTAGTTCGTTCCAATCCTCGATGACCTACGTCTGGTCCTCAAGCTTCACTTGAGATTTCAATCTACTATCTTCTTGTTTGAATCGGGCATAAGAGAAGCCGATACACTTCCTTAAGTTTCTCATGTACTTGAGAACCTTTACATACAACAAGTTTACATTGGGCACTTGTAAAGCCTTTGTGATTCTCTTAAAATTACTCCCCCTTGCAATCTGTAAGGGCACAATTTAATGATAAGGATTTACAAGAAATGTTCTCTTAGAAGAATATATGAATAGTCACTAAGGCTCAAAAAGTAAGACTCTCTCTATGGTTATATTACATGATTGTTTAGAAACAGAGAGTATGAGATATTAGAATCAGAGAGTTGACATTTGGATAATTTTCTTGTGTAAGCTCTCTTCCATCGTCAAGTTGCTCTTGAATGTTTCTCCTTTTATATTTGGTATGAATTTGATGGCCGTTGGAGGTGAACTATCCGTTAAGCTCTTTGAGAAAATTTTCTTCCTGTTGAAATATAGCCGTTGGAGTTCTACCATAATTACACTTTTTGCAATCTTGTGTTTGGCCCCATCTTTAAAGCTTCTAATACGTTCTTAAACACATATGATAACTTGTAGAAGTGATTAGACTCAATAGATATCAATAATCGTAGGTATATAATTGAATCAAAGATTACTGTTACGATACTCTATTTTCTAGTTCTCCAGATTACACACAAACCTTGAGGTTGGAGCAAACCTTGAGGGAACATGTCCCAACAACAAGATTTGAATTATAACAGAGAGTTTTTGAAGAACTTGCTGTGTTAGCAAGGTTTGCTCAAACCTTGAGGTTTCTGACAAACCTTGAGGTTTGCTAACTTTCTCGTGGTCAGCAAGGTTTCAAATTATAACTGCAAGGTTTCAACAAAAACTTGCTGAACCAGCAAGGCTTGGTTAAACCTCGAGGTTTGCCTAATTTCTAAAAGACAACAAGGTTTCATCCAAACTTTGCTCTAACAGAAAGGTTTGGTGTAAACCTTGCTATTGTTGGAAGGGCCCAAAACCTCGAGGTTTTCACTAACCCTTGAGGTTTGTCTTCTACCTTGTCAATAGCAAGGTTTTTGCTAAACCTTGCTCCAACGGCAAGGTTTGACACAAACCTTGCAGTTGTAAGGAGGACCCCGAAACCTTTAGTTTTCCACCCAACCTCGATGTTTGGGTTCAATCTTGCCAATAGCAAGGTTTGAGTAAACCTTGACCCAACGGCGAGGTTTCATTGAAACCTAGCTTCCCAATGAGGATTCAAGCAAATATGTCAGTTATAACTTGATTCATCTTATCATTCTAGCTCCAAATATAGAAAATTATATATCTCTAGAAAGCTCTTTGAGTCCTCTTTCCAATGCAAAAATAATCATCTTTAAATTCATTGTATTTGGGAAGATATGATCTGAAGAATATAGACTGTTCTGGAATATGTGTCAAGCCACAACGAATATAGACTGTTTTGACCGAAAACATAACATTCAAAGCCTCCTCAAAACCTCAAGGTTTGCCTCTAACATCAATATTTTACCCTAATTTTTCACTTCCCCTGAGGTTTCATCCTAACCTCGAGGTTTGCCTTCCCATATGGTCATTTTAGCCACAATTTGAGCTATTCCAATCACCATTTGATCATAGATGCTTCAAATGCCATATATATAGCCTTGAATCTTAATTTACTTATTAGATCTAGAAAGTTCTTGTTTCTTCAATTTCTTCTCTTCTTTTTCATGATTATTCTCCACAATTTAGCCCAACAAGAACTTCTTTCATTTTAGACTTCTCCTCATTTGATATATTCCTTCTTCAACACTTTATCTTGATCATACTCCACACTTCAACTTGATTCTTCTTCCTCTTATTCAATAAACTCAATCTAATTTTTTCTTCCAAGGCATCTTCCATGATCCTATTATATTGCTTGACTAATCTACAAAATTGTTTTTACATTAAATATGATAGTTAGTCAATATAAGAGAATAAATACATGATGTAAACTTTTTTTGTCATCATAAAAACTAATCACACATCCAACATTCTCCCCCTTTTTGATGATGACAAATCCTTCATGAAAAATATATATGAATATGTAAACTAGTTAAATGATGAAACATATTTTTCTTGCCAAATCTCTCCCCTTATTTGACATCAGCAAAAAGTTTGAAGAATAACCAATAAATGCCTTTGGGGAAGTAAATATTAATATATCAATTAGAAATGCCTCCTTCTTCCAAAGAAAAAACATTATCCTTCATTCTCAATGTGATGTAAATAAAAGAAGGTTTTTATGAAAGTGAATTTTCATAGTCAAATCTAATGATACCAAATATGAGCAAAATATGCAAAGAATATAAAGAGTGGGTTTAGAAATGCTCATGTAGATTTGTATGAGGATGTATCGATCATTGATGTCCTTGGCTGCCTCTCTTGCTATGTTAGATCCATGATGCTATGGTCACCACATTTTTGCTATGCAATTTTGAGATATATTCATGGTCTCTATATTTCCCCCAGAATTGAGCTTCTCTTCAAGATTTCTAGCATGTAATGGTGAATGCTCCTTTGTATTAGCATAGATGATGTCACTGTGAAGTTTCTAGCGAATATTCTTCCTTTGACCGAGCATCAAGGCATTTTCCTTCAAAATTGATAATTTTCACATTGTAGTGGGTTGAAGGATGCTATGGGACAAATTATCCTATAAAAGTTAAATAAATTCTTGCAAGGAGAATGGTTAGTACAATCAAACAATCATCAAAGCTATCCTTTATGTAAGGTATTTGCAAGATAAGATCATGAAAAGAAAATAAAAGATAGACTGATAATCAAAACTAATTAATTGAAAGTAAATGTAAGTGAGTATGCTGATGATTTTCTCCAAATAAAGGAGATCAGCTTTCTAAGATATGAAACACATGTGAATGTAAAGCTCCCCCTTAATGTATGCATGGATTTAAAAATTATTTTGAAGAATAAAGTTAAAAATATTGGAAACTTTGAAAAGAAATTGAGTAAGAGAGTTTTAAAAAACTTAGAGAGAGATAAAGCTTTCAAAACTATTGGTGCTATTAGAGGTTTTAAAGATAGGGACCCAATATCACTCCAATGATGTCAATCAAGAAAGAGTACAATACCTCGCTTGAGTAATGTCCTACTCAAGTCAAAATCCTTTAAAGTTTATTGATGCATTTCTGGCTAGCCACTTATCTTGATGTGATCAGATTTAAGGGACTTTGAAGATGTATACTCTTTGAGGCAAGGATATCAAGATGACTTGGAGTAAGGCTTTATTTGCATCCATCTTCTTAGTATGTACCTTTGCTAAGCAAACAATGTTTGTAAGTTTTGAATCTCCATAGCACATAGCCTCTCTAATCTCTATTATTATCAAACTGAATGAGCTTCTATTGATAGTGGTAATCTCAAGTGAACACTTTTGAAGCTTGGTCTATTGTAATTGTGAATCCAACGGATGAGGGTGAAATCATATTGAGTCAGTGAATGTGTGGTCTCAGTAGAAATACCTATGTAGCCTAGTCTTTATTCATAATTCCTCATAGTACTAACTTGCTCCTGTAGCATCTTGATAAGATCTTGAAGTTTTGGTTGACCGAGTCACAGAGTTGCCTAATATGTTCATCCACATAAATGATGAACTTAGCATTTTTGTGGCAATCTCTATGTGAAGTTTTTGAAGCTCTTTTCTTAAATTTCTCTGGATAAATGAACCCAATAATGAAGGTACAGGGAACCATTTGCAACTAAAGATTAGGCTTCATCAACTCTATTCTCTTTCTTTTACTAGCACAATTGTATCTTTATCCTTTGGATATGCAGCCTCTCAAACACTGTAATCTTCACAAGGGACTCATTTGGCTCTATGTATCATATATCTCTAAAAAGATTAGACAATGTTGGTTTTGGGGCTTCTGAATTTGGAGGGATTTGGGGAGAGTAACGATTTTGAGAGGTTGAGAGAGTATGTCAGTACAGAGAGCCACTCGAGGAAGGAAGATGGGTTTTGTTTTTGAAGAAATGAATGGTTGTAACAGATATAAGTGAATCCTAGCCTGTTACCTCAAGGTTTTAAAGAAACCTTGAGGTTCCAGGACTTCTGGTTACCTCGAGGATGGTGAGGGACCTCGAGGTTTAGTTATTTAGAGCATTTATCTATAGGCTTTTCAGAACAATTTAGAGCTCGATTCCTCAAGGTTTTACTTAGACCTCAAGGGTTCATTCAACTTTTACTTGTTTACTTGATTCAACCCTAGAACATCATGGCTTATAAACTGCCTCAAGATAATAAGTTTACTTCATGCTTCTGGTTATAGCATCTCTTCCTCAAGTTCTTACGTCTGCATTGAGGTTTCCTCTATACTTTTACTTCTTCATTTGACTGAAACTTAATACCTCAAGGGTTCACCATAACCTCAAGGGTATATGTGCTCTTTTCAACAAATTTAAACTCGTTACCTCAAGGTTTTTGAGCAACCTCAAGGTAATTACCATACTTCTTTCTTCTATTTCTATTACATTTCCCTCAAGGTGTTGGATTAACATTGAGGTTACTTCTTTGCCATTTTGAATGCACCTGCAAAACAAACTTTCATCCCCAATTCTCTTCTTATATGAAGAATTTGATCTTTGGCCAATGGTTTTATGAAGATATTCGCAAGTTAGAGATGTGTAGGAATGAACACTATTTTTACATCTTTCTTTTGCACATAATCTCTAATGAAGTGATGCCTGACATCTATGTGTTTGGTTCTTGAATGTTTCATTGGATTGTTGCTATGTTAGATCAATAATTGCTAGTGAATTGCATACTTTTTGGCATTCTTTATACCCGAGGATAGAGCATTGTAGTTAACTTCTGCCAAATAAAATTGCATGTATTATGGTACCTAACTTCTCTTGGGTCCACACAATATTAAGAATAAAAACTCTTATGCTCTTATATGATAAAGCCATATGATACTTGAGCAAAGAGTATGTTAAAATAAAGACCAAAGCATAATTTTTACCCTATTAATTAAATTCAAATCATTGAATCATGAAGGGTAATGAGTAAATAATACCATGAATGATGTTTTTCAAGGATCAATGACAATTTATAAATATATGTAGAAATGTTGCCATTGATAAGAATTTCATGTAATGCAATATAAACCAAATCGTAATCTTTTCATAATGATCATCTTGAAGTTGGCTTGAAGAATTAATTCATGCTTTTTATGTTGAAAAGAGTGTAAATCAAAAACAATTTTAAAAGTATAAGAATAATTTAATAAACAAGTTTGCTCAAGCCAATTATGATGAGGCATGATGATGAAATATGCAAATTGTTTCAATTCTCAAATGCTTTTTCGAAAGATGATGACACAGTTTAAATATGAGATTTTGATTGCAAGAAAAATATATTTATGGAGTTGTTAATCAAATAGATGCTCATATTAGAAATGGTAGATGTCAATAATTTCAAAAATAATGTTAGAATACTTCATTCTTGAGAGTAAGTGAGATAATATGTTAAGCATTAAGGTAACATGTTGGAGAATTTTTAAGATCAAGAGTCATATATATTTAGTCAAAATGACTAAGTATGATAGAAACTTTTAACCACAATGATGACTTTACTACTAATCAAGAGATAATCTTGACCTTGAGAGTTGTGTCTTGAAGAACAGGAGATCAAGTTGAGAATTGACAAGACTCAAGTTGCTATGAATTAAAATGATATCAATTTGCTAATGTTATTCAGACAACAAAGTACTTGCAAGGATTTACAAATGATTAAGCATAAACTCTTTAATCCAAATGACTAGAGTTTTAGAATGTCGTTCTAAAAGGCTATTCCACTATAATGGTTAATGCATTAGTATTCAATGCATTAATGATCATTTGTAATATTTGGAATAACTTGGCCAATATGATCTATGTATTAGGCATAGCCTTGAATCTTAATTTACTCATTTAATCACCATTTGATCATAGATACTTCTAATACCATATATATAGCCTTGAATCTTAATTTACTCATTAGATCTAGCAAGTTCTTGTTTCTTCAATCTATTCTCTTCTTTTTCATGATTATTCTCATAATTTAGCCCAACAAGAACTTCCTTCATTTCAAGACTTATCCTCATTTGATATCTTAATTCTTCAACACTTTATCTTGATCATGCTCCACACTTCAACTTGATTCTTCTTCCTCTTGTTCAATAAACTCAATCTAATTTGTTCTTCCAAGGCATCTTCCATGATCCTATTATATTGCTTGACTAATCTATAAAAAGTTTTAGTCAATATAGAGAATAAATATATGATGCAAACTTTTTTCTCTCAATAATATGAGGCATCTATATTTGTCATCATCAAAACTAACCACACATCTAACACATGCCATAAATGCATCCAAGCAAGTAGATGAAAGTATGGCTAAGAGGAGATTAACATTGTAGCAAGCTGCTACATGTCTTTTATATGTCTATATAGGAGCCTATGAGAGGGGGAACCTAATCAAGAGACAATAATATGAGACCAACCTCATATATCTTGAATGTTTTGCTGCATTGAATTTATGATAATATTCTTTAAGTTCATAATTGAATTTATTATCTTCTATGATAAACATTTATGCAGTTATTTGTTTAAAGGTTGTTACCTCATTATAATAATTGCTTTATTTAAGTGGATCCTTTTGGAACGTATCTAGCAATCCTAAGAAGAAAGTGTAAATTTAATAAAGACTATGGTTAAAAGAGTGGTAAGCTAACTAGAATGAGTGGAATGAGAGTCAACATAGTTGTCTCCTAATCATGAAACTAGTAAACTTATTATCTAATTATCTTATGTCTTGTTTGGACAAATGCGATTTATATACTGAATTATGACTAAGTCCACTTGAGCTTATGAGTAAGCTCAATAGAGATAACAGTGGAGTTAAAAACTCTCAAAATCTCTTAAGAGGTGTTAAGTACATCATACCTACTAGTCTTCGACATTTAAGGGCTGAAGTGCCCTGAAGGAAATGAGAAGCTTATGGTATTAATCATAGAAAGAACAATACCGCTCATGTTTAAAATAATGTACCAATATGAGTAATATAACGCTATCTAGATAAGTTGGGTATTGTTGGAAGTTGAATTGAAACTCTTCTTCCACAAAGTCAAAATTAAATAAGTTTTAATATAGTGTGCTAATTCCTAACATGTCACTTAGGCAACACTTGAGGCTAATGTCAAACTAACAAGTTAAGACAAATAAAGCCAAGTTCTTTCTAACAAACAACAAATGCTTATTGTGATAGACGTCTTTTAATGAGTGGGAGTAAGCTTCATCTCCCATTAAGTGGGAATATGCTAAAGTAAATATTACTCTTGATAAGCATGTTATGACTTTTGGTAATGTGGTTTACTACATTAATTAAGTCTTAATATGAATGGCTGGAGGATACAAATTCCATGAATCAAATGAACTTAGCTAAATAATAGGAGGATTCATCCTTAAAACTTAAGTCTAAAGGGACATGAAACCTATGAGGTTAGCTCGCTCTAGAGGAGGTCAATAATGTTTTCTATAAAGATTTAAGGATACACTTATAACTCTTGAAGGGTTATTGATACAAGCATATCTTTGTTATCTCTTTAGTTAAAGATTAATGTGACTATGACTCTCAAATCCAATGTTGGATTTAATGTTTCCTTTTTTGTCTTGGAAAAGAACATTACATTTCTTGCCATAGGAACATGTTGATCAAGAAATAAAAAATAGCAAATGAATATTTTTGCCAAGTAATATGTTTGTAGTTGAAAACTACTTAGTCTATTTGGAAAGACAAATAAGCAAACATTTTGAGATAAGAGCATATATCCATTTGCAATTAGCAGACTATGACGTTTGTGAATTAATTAATATGAGGGTAGAACACATAGCCTATTATTACATGGACGTCATGGACGTTTACTTAAAATACGGTTATGTTTTTATAATTTAGGCAAGTGTGGAGCTGTTAGATAATGTCAAAATCTTGTTAGAAATTAGTTAAACTAGAAAAATAAGATCTATTTTGAACTAACAAGAGTTAAAAACACTTGTTTGATTAGTTCAAGATGCTTTTTATACATGAAAGAGATTGTTAGACAACTATCAAACCCTAAAACCTTTTAATTCAATAATGTTGTTGAAATGGAGATATATACATCTATTTGACATGGTTAAGAAGACAAAAATATAAGTGAAACTATTAGCGATAGTTTGGAATATAAACTCATAGCTATTATGTTCAAACATAACCAAGTGCATTTCAAGTTAGTCACATCAGTGCCCTGTGTGTTGTGGATAAGATTTTAATAGGTTTAAGCATAATAAGACTATAATGATCAGTTGTTTATATCCACAGTCTTTCCATATTATGGAAGATTGGGGGCAAGATAAGAAATTGTATGTCTTTATAAGATAACCTTAGAATATGATGAGGCACGTCTTCATTACTAAGGAAACAACGTTCATAGAACAGATATTTCTTAATAGGAAATGAGCATTGATATTGACAAATCTCTTTATGAGATTGACAGTGACATTGCATAAACAAGTATTCTTCAGTTCACTTATCTGAGTGGGAGGGTTTGAGGCCATTTTCACTAAGAATTCTCTGAAGTCCACCTATATTGAATGCTCTCTACATCATTCAAAAAGTGAATATGACAATCTAGAAGTATTTATAGCAACTAAAAGGACTTGCTAAGATGAATGCCAAAGGGCAATGCAACAAGATATATATTCTTTTCTTGAAAATAGCCAAGTGTATGTTTTGAAGATTTGTATCATTTCCAAAAGGCAATTGGGAATATGAAAGTTCTCAAAAATAAAATACTGAGTATCTAAGGGGTATCACAACAAGAAGGTATTGGTAAATAAGAAGCCTTGTTGCCAGTAATTCATTTTAACTCAAACGACTAATGTTGTCTATAGCGGCTAGCTTAAGTTTGAAATTACATCAATGAGATGTAAAGCTTGTTTATTAAATTTGGAAATTGGATGACAAACTCTACACAAAGCAACATGAGGCTTTGGTAGAAATGATAATCCATGTAGTAGCAAATGAGGTTTCACAAAAGGGAAATCCTCACTAACTTTGAGATAATCAAGAACACAAAATGAGTAACCACTTTGCAATTTTGAAATTAGATGATGAACTCTACAAAAAGAAACTTGAGAGCTTTGTGGAATTAATAATCCAAGTAGTACTATTAAGAGGTTTCTTAAAGGGAAATTCTCATTGATTTCGAAATAGTTAAAGAATACAACATAAGTGCCAAACGGTCTTGAAATGACTCTTTTAGAAGTCATTCATTGTAAGAGAGCTAAAAAGAATAAATGATCAGAATAATCCTTGAATTCTAAATTGATAGATTGTGGGTAGAATATATAGAGATTGTACTTGGAAAGTACAAGTCCTTACCACATGAGACATGTACTAGTGTAACCCTTATAGCACCTCAATGTGCTAAGCTATAAACCCATGGTCATCCTTATAGACAATGGCTCAACCTCAAAGAGGTTATGCGTCTAATGAGGAATCTAACATAGAAAAGGTGAATAGAGTCTCATAATAAGAATATGGTTGGTAACTTAAGTATACACATTGATGTATATAGCTTTTAGTCTGAATTGGAAATTATTTTCGATCTAGCTATACCATGGATTGAGTTGTAAAGCAACAACTCACACTTGAAAGTACATTCCAATATATGACCTACAAAAATGATATTGGAGTTAAAAAAGTAAAGAGATAGATGATATATCTCTATCATCTATGGAATAAGAACATATGATACGTTTTGCTATCATTTAAGGAGCCATATAGCCATAGAAGTTTCTATGAGCAATTGAAAATTAATGGTAGATAATAGGATTCATGTAACATCCAATGATGTAGATTCTGAGTATTATAACAAAGAAAAACATATATTTGATGTATTTTTGAAAGAGATATGCTTCCAAGGTAGGAAGACAAGTGTTCAATGACCTTTTATTGACAAGATGTTGGTAGATCCCCTTATTGAGCCTAGAGATTGATATTCATTGAGTTAATGAAGATCATGGGGCACAAACAATAATAGAATGCCATGAACATTATGTATGAGTAGATATTTACAAGGTATGTAGAAATTTGTATGTTATACAAGTCAGGAAGGTTAGTTCACTCACACGAATAACTGTCTTCCCATAAGGGAGTGGGAGGATAAGACGAGAAAATGATCACCATGAGATGTTAATAAAAGATATTTGTATTTGAGTCACCTCAATAAAACGAAGATGAGATCTACATATGCATATTTCTTATGCAAAATATATTGACCTATGAATACATTGAACTATCATAAGACCTGTAGCTAGACAAATGATTGTGAAAAGAAGTTTTGGTTTCAAATGCGGGAAAACATTGTGAACTTAATACCTATAGGATGAAAGATAAGATAAAAAAATGACGTACACCACCAGAAAATCACCATAGCATGCAATTCAAGTTGCATGTGCTTAAGAGTAATACTACAACATGAGATGAAGGTGAAAGATCTCTAGTTCACTACAGTGTGAGTCCTATGAATGAAAAACATTCTAAAATACCATTAGGACTTAGGGGGCATCATGAAGGCTTGATTTGGCGTCAACTACTTTAGCTGAAACTCAATGACCACACATGATTTGGCCAAACGAATAAAAATTAGGAAAGTGATCAAGTCAAGAACAATTGATGTTTAGTCAAAAAGGAAGATTCTCTCTTAAATACACAAGATGTGCTAGTGTATGTGGTCGACCCCTTACTAGTTTGCTGAGTAACTTGTAAGTGCGCATACTATGCGCATGAAGGACAATGTGAGTTAATTTAAATATTAATTCAAGAGAAATTATATATGCTATAAGAATGTATAAGGGAGAATCTGGGGCGTTTGAGGCAACAATTTATAGATACATAGTAGGTGTCCTTGGATGCTGATCCTATGAGAGGATTTCTAGTATCACAAGCACCAAAAACCTCAGAAAACTTTATGCCCACGCAGCCATGACATACACCAAGTATGAAACAAAAGAAATTGATAATCGCATTATGGTAAGCCCATCAAGTACAAGTGGAAGATGTTGGATTTCGGCATAAGTCCATCTATGATGGGCCAGACCGATTTCTCTAGAATAAAATCCGCATAAATAAGGAAGAGATTTGATATGCAATTATTAGAGAATAAATTGCAATTAAATCAAGAAAGTCAACGTTGCTAGATCTAGAAAGATTTGATTCTTGATTTGATAAATCACTTGTCATTTATTGTGAGAGATTTACATGTGATTGATAAATTGCTCGTCATTTTTTGTGAGATATTTACGTGTAATGGAAAAATAGGAAGTGCTCCTTGGGACTCTATTAACTCTATGGATAGAGTCCCCCACCAAGTAGAATTCCCATACCAAAGCAATCAAAACCTCTTGCACTCTCTCTTATGATCTCCCAATTTCTTTATGGTGCATTGCCGTGCAAATTTTAATTAGACTCTAGTAGTCTTAACCTATGTGTGAGCTACGTTTTTAGATCCAACCCGACTTGGTACACATCTCTTGCCTCTATTTTCTTCTATTATTTCTAACACATAGGGATGTGGAGAATAAACTATAGCTGGTTGAGGTTTTCAATAAGTAAGCTCATCAATTTAAATTTGGCATTTAATTTCTTATTGTTATGTAAGAGTTTATTCTAAATTTGGTACTTGAATTTCTTATGGTGATCTTGTAAGTTGTTTACTATTATACCAACGTACAAAGGCCTCAACTGCCCCACATTACATGGCTATGGCATTGGAGCTGCTTACAAATGGAAGATAGTAGAAATAATTCAACATTACTTACCATATTGTGTTATTCTTGTCAAAGTTGATTGTTTGTGTTCCTCTTGCGCAAATGAAAGTAGAGATTAATGCATTTCATTTGTTTATTTATAGTGTTAACGTCAACTAGTCACCCACCATTCTAACTTTATTAGTACTAAGGTATGTGTACTCACACACACACACACGCATGAATGGGTGTTTAGGTTAAATTAAAATTCAAGTTATATATATATATATATATATTAACATACTTGTTGTTGTGTGCAGTATTTTGAGGACAATTATTATGACCAATATTCAGCCAGAAAATTTGAAAAAGTCATAGAAGAGTTTGCTATGATTGTTTATAGACAATGGGTTACCACAAAACGGAGATAGCTATAGTTGGTTTTGGTTTTTGTTTTGCTTTAACTTCAGATATTTGGTATAAGTTCTTTTTATATAGATTTTTGGTTCCTGTTCTGTGTATAGTAGCCATTTGATTATTGGAATTGAAATATGTTTGTGGTTTCTGTATATGTACTGGTAGTATTTGTATATGTAATCGAAAATCAACTCCAATTTTTGTTTTTGTTAAAAAATTGTTCTCAATACTTAACGATTATTCGATAATAAACATAATATATTGAAAGATATATAATAATTTTTGCAACAAACCATTAAGTACATTAACATATTTTATAGTTATTTATCAACAACAGTCAAATAAACACCTTGCTGATAATCAAAACTAGCGAGAAATACTTTATTATTCAACATTTTAAACTTAGAGTATTGTACAAAATAATTTAACCATTGAATATTGCCTGCCCCTTCTAAACCAAATTTTATGATGTTTTCGTCTTCTCATCTTCATCCAACATGTTTTGTATCTCTCCCCTTTCTTGACTCTCCCAAGACCACATTCAAGATCTCCTCCCCAACTATTTAATTTCAAGCACAACAATTTCTCCAACTTCATTTCCTAGCTTCCTAGATATTAGCTTTCTTCACTTTGTTCGTCTCCTCTGTGTCAAGTTGTCTTCTTAGTGATTGTCTTCTTCATCTCAACTACTTCTATGTGCTCGTTCGCTTCCAAATCTATGTTAGTCATCACATCCAAATCTGTGTTTGTCATATCTAGGTCGCGCTATCTTTAGCTCTCATCACATCATTGCCCAGATCTATTTTTGTCCTTGTCGTATCTAGATTTGTTCTAAGATAATGCATCGATTTCATTTTAAATTTTTGATATTGTTCTCTTAGGTTGACTCGTTTAGGAAGCGCCTGAGTTTTTAAACCTTCCTTTTCTGAACTGATATTAAGTATCGCGGTTTTAACCTGTCTAAAACAACTTTTTTTCACACACTAATGTGAAAAACAACTAACTTATTAGTTGATTTTTGTTGTTTTGTATAAATTAGTTAATTATTGAAAGACAAAGGATGCCTTTGGAATCTAAAATTGATTAATTAATACTGCTTGCTCAGCTGCGTTTGTCGATCTTTGACAATGTGTACTATCTCTTTAACTTGCCTTTATTAATCACTTAATATTTATTTTCCGTTTTTAAATGTTCAGCTGTCTTGAGACAAATCTAGCAGTTAATGATGTTGAATTCATACAAAATATTTATTGAAAATTTACTCGTTCAATTCAGTTGTAATGAATTGAATGACGATTGAATTACTTCTCCCATGTTTTTTATTTAAAAGTATCATAAAAACAAATACTGGTTTATTTTCATTATTTTTTTATTTTTCTTCATCACTTTTTACTTATTTCAGTTTTTCAAATGCTTGGAGCAAATGGTAGTCTGATTTGCCTATTCAGCAGTTGGATTCAGATAATCTCATCATAATATTGATAGTTAGGCTTTTTTGAACCAAAAGGACATTGACTTTATCATATCGTATTTTGAATTTGAATTGTTGGTCAAGAAAATGATGATTTTGAATTGGCATAATATTTTGGTTCCCCCAAAGCAATGGTCTCTCGGATCCCTGGTTTGTCTTAAATTGTGTTTGACCCGCATCATAGATAAATAAATATGTTTGTACATGCACAATTTTCAATTAAGACCTTAGTTATTTTCTACTCCCCTAATCCTATATATAGGAGACTTTCAACATTTTTCATACAAGCAAGGGAAAATCTTAAATTTCATTAACTTTGCCATAAAATTCAATAACTTTTCAACTCTACCCCTGTTTTATGCATAATAAAAATTGATAATGAAGCCAACACAATAACAAGTGACAAAATTATACATTCACATCCAAACCTTAATGAAGTGCCTTATAAATAGAATAAAAAAATATATCTTCTCTCTTTATCTTATAAATTGGAGCATATGAGCATTTCACTACAGTATTACAACGAAAAGTTTACCCCAGTTATACAAAAGGAAAACAAGTACACATAACCTTTTAAAATCTTGTTTAAAAAAATCAAGCCACGACAAATTTTATAATTATATCATTAACTATAATCGCACCTAGTAAGTTTTCACCGTCGAGGCAACTCTTAAGAGTGTGTTGATTGATACCCAGATGGCCGTACATTTGTAACCTAAAAGGGCTTGATTTGGGTTTCCCAAACGGCTTGCATTTTGACAAGGAAATGAATTTGATGACATGTGTATAGTGTATTTGTACATATCAAAATTAGGAAAAATGATATTCAAGGACCCTCTAACAGGTTTTGAACATGTAATCATATCTCTATGATCAAATGATAATATTTTTGGTGTTATATTTGAATTGTTGATTATTTCATTTACTTGATTGAATTATGTTAGCTTATTTTGCACGTTGCAAATTTTTGGTAATGACGATGTCAACCTTGTCGAAGACATTGATATTAATTGAGACTTTTTGGCTAGACATCTTCTCCAACACACAGACGATAAGTAAAATTTATTTTGATAGAAGATTTATTTTAGATTAGTTGTTTAGACAAGTTTTGGATGTTGTGTTGCTTATTGTAGACAATAGTAGTAACATTGATTAGCTAGTGCCGGATGTTTATGTGGACATCTTTATTTGGTTTATGAAGTGATGGATAACATTTCTGTACAGGGTTAATTCCACATGAATGGAATTTTCAGAGAAATTTTAAACTTTTAAAAATCAGTTTCAAAATGTTTGATTAGCGGTTCAAACTCCTTATCCTAACCTTCAAA
>JBAGKO010000005.1:3572256-3585088 GCA_037177275.1 Acacia concinna | reverse complement strand
ATCCCATATTCCTCCTTTTAATTTGACATGAGATTTTACAACTTAATTGTCTTTTACCTATTTGAATAGTACTTTTTGAGATTTTCCCCAAATTTAACTAACTTTTTTAACTTAATCAAATTAGATAAATATACATTAAGAAACAACAAATGGAGTATTCTATAAGGTTAAGAGGCATTTTTGTCTTGAAAGTTTAAAAAATGGATCAATTTTACCTTTGCTATTATCATAGTTAATTTTAACTGTCAGTAGACCAAATATACTAAGCCGATAGTCTATGTGTCATCTTGTTATTTTTGTTAAGGTGCAAATTTACCGTAGAAGTCTTAAATATACTTTGAAAAAAATTGAAGTATCACACATGGACTTTTAGAAAAGATTGGCACCTTAACCAAAAAAGAAAAAAAAGCCATGATGAAACATAAATTGTCAGCTTAACATACTTAGTTAACTAACAGTCAAAATTAATTAAGATAACAAGAAATAAAAAATTGCTCCTTTATTGAAACTTTTGAAGTAAATTTATTCCCGTTCTAGGGCAAAGATTCCTTTTACCTTATTATATATATGCACACTCTTGTTTACTTTGTTGAAAAACATTTTTCTTCTCATCGAATGACCCTAATAATGTCTTTGTTGTCCTCAGAGAGTTTCTGATGCTGACCTCAAAGCATTGGTATCCCAAGTTGTTTGTCACACACAGCATTAGAGGAACATCAAATCAAACATATATGATGAATTTGTAATGATATTGCTTTTTTTGTTTTGGTTCAAGGTGCCATAAAATATATTTTAAGTGCATCTTATATCTTAAAATAAGTTGTAATGCGTGCACCTAAAAATAATTATAAATTTTAAGATCTTATTAATAAATATTTCTTTTTCATGATCCTTCTTGTGTTTCTACCTCTTTAAAATCTTAAAAGGGACGGATTGTGAATAATGGGGATTATAGACGTATTTGTTCCACAAATTGCATCCAATGGAATTATTATAATATCTGTTTTTTTTACATATGTTAAAATAAAAAAAAATTATTAAAAAAATAAATTAAATTAAGAGAATCCTAATTAAATCCTCTTGAAATAGCAAAATCTAAGTTTATAACTACATTTTCAACAAATGCTTAATTTATTGAAAAATACAGATTTTTAATCTATAAATTCTCATATAATTTTAATCCGATCCTAACACTAGAATCTACATTTTTGAATCATTTTAATCATTGGCATTTACCTTAACCCTAATAATGATAAAAAATTTCAAAATTTTAAATACTCGACTACCACGTGTGAATCACAATAAGGTTGGTTATCAGTCAATAATTGGCAAAACCATGAAAAATTATTGATTATATGTGAAGGATGACCAAACTATCAATCTCATAAATGTTAAGAAAATAAATACAAATTTTACAATAAGTCACATGAAGAAACAATACTGCCTCCGGTCCTAATTATAAGAGCCTGTTGATTTTTTTGGAGAATCCTAAAAAAATCTTAAGAAAGATAATTACATTATTTTAAAACATTAAAATTTGTCGTTTTTCTTAAAATTATATTGTTTGACTTACGGATTAATATATAATATAATAAAACACAATATATGATATGATTAAGTAATGTAATTAGCTTTCTTAAGATTTTCTTATGATTCTCCAAAAAAAGTTAACAGGCTCTTATAATTAGAATTGAAGGGAGTACATTTTATTACAATTTTTTTAATGGCAACCCACTTTATTGTAAAGCCATACTGGTATATATTGTCTTTTTGTATAGAAGAGGTGTAATATGTGAGCCACTTGTCTCAAACAGCTTACCATACATAATCTCCATTTCCATAATTGAAATTCAAGAAAAATATGGGAAAGAAAACTGTGGCTATTAAAGAAATATCAATAAAACTATCACCATTAAAAAGCGTAGATTCTAGCGATAGGTTAAAAGTATATAAAAATTTATAGATTAAAAATCTTCATTTTTTAACAAAAGGCAATATGGTCGTTTAATAGTATTCTAAAATATCCCTAATTAGGCCTCATAGCCTGATAAGAAATTTGCTGAAAATATATATGCCTAAATTTAGAATTTTCTATTTTAAAAAGATTTAAGTAAGATTCTCCTGAGTCAATTCGTTATATGGTGTTTTTACCATTTACAGATTGTACAGATTGGATGGAGTATTAATTAATTTGTAAGATATTTAGATTGTGTGGGCTTTTGAAAAAAATATCATTTAAATTACAAAAATCCCAAGTATCATGTTGGAGTTTTGGTAAAAACACTAAAACTTCAAAATCTCATATTCATACTTATTTTGCTAATAATTTACATGACATTTTGGATTATTTATAATTCAAATGGTATATCTTTGTCATTTCCTCTTTTTGTATATATATCTTTGATAAGATTTTATTTCTAAAAAATATGCCTGGATAAGATTTGATTTCTGTAAAATATGCCTTGAAGTATCAACTAAGGTTCTGAAAGTATCGGATATGTATAGAAAATTGTTTAAAAAATATTTTTTTTTCCTTAAAAATGTATATTGATACTTTTCAAATAAGTATTTTATAAGTATTGGTGGCTACTGTTCACTTTCCATGCACAGATAGAAGTCTCACGACTAGACACTATTTTAGAAAAAGCTTTTTACGTTGGTTAGAGAGGACTCTTCACGTTTAATTATGGGAGGGACGTAAAGTAAGCGACATAAAAAAATGCTTTCTAGTTCGGTTAAATTCTAATACACATAGAATGTTATACTTTGTGTTGTGTGTGTGGTTGGGTGTACACAATTTTTCAGTCTCATCTTCTATTATCTGAAGCACCAAAATGTAAAAACACAATTAAATCTGAAGCGTTTTTAACGATATAAGGTGTGAGTCTTTAAGAGAGTTTTTGACGGAGAATTGAAGATGGAGATCTAGGAGTGTCAAATCCCACGGTGAATGAAATATAAAGAATAACAACACTATCTTACATGTTCGTTTACATTAATACTTGAGGTGAAGATCAAGAATGAACAGCTTTGTCTTTCTATTTGATATTCCTTCTAAGTGAAGGTTGTGAAGCATCTGATTAGTACCTTATTAATACATCATTGCAGCAGTTATGTTTTCTTAATCTTTCTATTTGCTTCTCTTTTTGATTTAAGAATAGGACCAAATTATTTTTGCCAGTGTGTGATTAAAATGAGCAGGGTCCATCCGTTTTTTTTTTTTGGGGTGGGGGGGGGGGTTCTGATCTTACTACTATCTCATGAAATTTCTCCCTTGTATAATTAGGTCAATCTATTGAAAAATAAATTAAAATTTGATTAAGCTTAACTATAAGAGAGGATTTGACTTGGGTGCAGCATTTTTTTTTTTTTGATTACAAAAGGCCGGAATCAAATTTAGATTGGGTGCAATATTCTTGTACTTTAAAATTTACACTAGGCACTTTAGAAGCTACTCTTTGTCATATCCAAGATTTTAATACGATTATTTTTTTACTCCTAAGTCACTCATTTACCCACCCAAAAAAAAAATGGTAGGTTTGGAAAATAATACATTTCTTACACATTTATTGCCTTTAATCAACTATACCCAACTTCTTTACCTATGCATTTTCATTATTTGTAACTTACAAAAAGTAGCGGATAGATTAATAGATTTGGATGTGCATATTAGGTACTTCCGAGAAGGCATTGACCTTGACTTTGAAATCGCCGAGGGTAGAACACTTTATACAGTACTTTTCAATATAATCTCAGTATATGAAGGAATAACAAATTTAGCACTTGACATTTTTAGGAGCATATGTATGCAGGGATTTAATCCTAAATATAAGACCTTAATATATTTTGTTCCTATATATTTATATACATTAAAAGTTCCCGTAACCCATCCATATTGATTAAACATGTCCATATTGATTAAACATGTCAAGGGAGTTTGCATCAATAGGTAGTTTCAATCCAAATGATTTAACATAGCATTTTTAGGGAAATCAACACACATTTTTTACAAACAACTAATTGAGTTAATTTTCTTAATCTATCTAAATTAGTAGATTTTATATTAAGGATTTTAAGGAGTATATATCTACAGCAGTTATGTTTTCCAGTAAGTAAAGCCTTGATTTGCCTTTTCTTATATGAAAGGTTCATGTCTTGCAGATGAGAATAGAATTTCCTACGTAAATCAGACAAACAATACTAAACTAACAAAGTTTGGTATGCGTTTGTACCCAAAAGACAAAGTTTGGAATGAATTAAACACCAAAAAAAAAAAGTTGATATCTTGCATAGTAGTAAAATGAAAATCTTCATGTTTCTCTCCACTCTGAATTGTACTGTAAAAGAAATGGATATACAGATACTTGTGTGAATACATGATCAGAATTGATAAAGCGTAACAAAATTAAAGAAGAAAAAAGGGTAGATAAATAAACAGAGAGAAGAAAAGAGCCAAACAAAAAAGCTGCAATCATTAATTAGATAACCCACCCATCTGGTATATGCATGATGATGAGATGAGATGAGAGCGTCGTTACATTTTGAATTTTTATGAAAACATGATAGCAAAAAATATATTTCATTCCCAGGAGTTGGATTATATTATCATATAAGGATAGGAATCCACATTCCCAAGGAAATGGAAATGAAGTCTACCATAAATTTTCGTTTTTGCCATTCCCATTTCCGACTGTACTATTCCTGTGTACCAAACAAGCCCAGTGGCATGTACATGCAAGTCACCAAAGATGTGCTTGTTTCATAAATTTTCGCTTTTGCCATTCCCATTTCCTACTGTACCATTCCTGTGTACCAAACAAGCCCAATGGAATGTACATGCAAGTCACCAAAGATGTGCTTGTTTGGAGTTGCTTATCACAAGCATGTTTACACAAGTTAAAATAAAACTCATCTCGTATACTTATGTCATTCATTGTAATTTGTAAAGCTGTTTTTGAAGGTTACAATGTCATTCTAAACAAGCTCTAAATAGGACTAGTCAATCATCATTGCATGGTTGCTCCTCACACAAAACTCCAACCAGGCTCTTTATTCGTCCCACATCCTTTCATCAACTCTCGAATCCTAAAGACTTCACCCCACTGTCCTAAATCCGCACAAATGTTTGAGAAGGAAACATAGGTCCCAGCATCACATTGCTCCAATTCCATTACTTTTTCAGCCGCCACCTTCCCAAGCTCATAATCACCATGGACCTTACAAGCCGCAAGGAGTGTTCCCCAAATTAAAGCATCAGGCTTTACAGGCATACTGTTAATGAAGTTTTCTGCCTCTTTTAGTCTACCCGATCTACCAAGAAGATCAACAATACAAGCATAATGACGATGACCAGGCTTAATGCCATAATCTTTGACCATTGAATTTAGATAGGAGAAGGCTTCTTCAACCAGCCCATTATGACTACAAGCCAATAACAATGCAACAAAAGTTACTGCATCAGGTTGAATGCCTTCTCTCCTCATGAGTTCGTAGGTAGCTAATGCTTCGGGACCTTTACCATGTTGAGCATAGCTTGCTATAATTGCCGTCCAGCCTACCAAATCAGGCTTCTCAATATGGTCAAATGTTTTGCAGCAATCCTCCAAACTTCCACATTTTGAGTACATGGTCACAAGTGAACTACCAACATATGCATCAGATTGTAAGCCCAACTTTTCAATGTAGGCATGTAGTTGAGTCCCAACAGATGATCTATTGGACAGAGCAATGGCCCTGAAGATAGATGAAATTGTGAAGGTGTCAACAGGTAAATTGATCAAGATCATATCACGGAATAACAGATATGCCTCCTCAATTAAGCCATTTTGGGCATATCCTGAGACTAAGGAAGAGCAAGCGACGGCATCCTTTTGAGGTAGCATTTTGAACACCCTCCTTGCTAGGTCCACCCTTCCACATTTTGAGTACGCATGCACAAGTGCACCACCAATGACTGTGTCTGTTCCCATTCCCGAACGAAAAACATAACCATGTATTTCTTTACCTGTCTGTAGGAAACTAAGAGCAGAACATGCAGTTACAATTGCAGTTAACGTTAAGTAATCAGGTAAAATCTCTTGAAATAGCATCTCCTTAAATAGCTGAAAAGCATGACTTGCATAACCGTGTTCGACAAAACCAGCAATCATTGAGGCCCATGAAACATTGTCTTTGTTGGGAACTTCCTCAAAAACTGTATGAGATTCCTCTAAACAACCACATTTAGAGTACACAGTAAAAAGCGAACAGCCTACTGTAGCATGAGTGACTAGTCCAGACTTCAACATGTAACTATGCATCTGTCTCACCATATATAAGCAGCTTACAATACTTAACACTGTAGACATACAATACTCATCTGGTCTAACACCTTCTTGTAACATAAAAAGAAATGATTCAACTGCCTTTTTATAATTTTGATTGTAAGCATAAGAAGACATCATTGCTGCCCATATGCGCACATCTTTCACATTTTTTATATCACTGAAGGCCAAATCAGAAAGTCCGACTTCTCCTATTTTTGCATACATATTGATCAAGGTAGCTTGGACAGTTGCCTCCAAAATTAAAGGTAATTTTAATATTAAGGAATGAATTTGGCTTGCCTCTTCAATCATCCCTGGCTTGGAACATGCAGCAAGTACACTAGTAACAGTATAGGTGTTTATCTCTTCCCCTGTTTCTCTCATATACTTGAAAAACTTCAGTGCAGAAATAGAATCATTGTCTTGCACAAATCCAGAAATTATAGCAGTCCAAGAGACCACATTATGGATTGGCATTTGCAAGAATTTCATACTAGCCTCATCCATACGACCACATTTGGCATATAAATCAACAATAGCAGTATCCACAAATATATCAATAGCAATACATTTTACTACCCGCCCATGAATTATTTCCCCAATTTGTAGCTCTCTAAGTGAACAGCATGCTGTTAAAACACTCGGAAGGGTATAGCCATTTGGCTTTAGTGAATGATGACACATTTGACAAAAAAGGTTCAAGGCGGCCCAGTACTCTCCATTTCTGACTGCGCCAGAAATTATAGCATTCCAACAAACCACATTATCACATGAAACATCAAAAAAGACTCTTTGAGCCTCTTCAAAGCTGGAATATTTGGAAAACAGATCAATCATCCCAGAACGGACATAACCATCACAGACAAACCCTTTTTTCATTGCAAGTGAATAAACTTGCTTACCTAATCCTGGAGCTTGCAAGGCAGAACAGGCTGACAGAACACTCCCATAAGTAAACTCATTTATCTCCTCACCAAATGAATGCATCTGACAAAACATCTCCCATGATTTATCAAACATTGAATTGCCATTGTATCCAGATATCATGATATTCCAAGACTGAAGATTTGGAAGGGTAATTGAATCGAATAACTTGCGGGCTACAAGCATGGAAGAAGATTTATAGTACCAGCTAAGCAAAGTGTTCGCAAAAAATACATTGGATCGCATTGCATCAGTTTTGAGCAGATAGGCATGAAATATTTTTGTGTTTGTAGTGCTGGGCTGTCTTGACATTCTATGATCATTGAATAGCTTAAGAGGGTCGAAAGGTGTGGAGTTTTTGACATATTTGTAAGAAGTAGCGTATGATGTTCCAATCAAAGCAAGCGATGATGAGAACCTGCAGCCAAGGTGTGAAATCCTAGCTGGGAAGCATTGATCTATACGGATAATCATAAGGGTTATACAATGGGGACTGGGCACAGCAAGTTTACGTTGCAATAGCTTGTAATGGTGTGTGATGTGATGTTGAAATGAAAAATGACAATTCACACCAAACAAAATGACAATTCAAGACATGAGAACTCCTACTTTCTTGTTTATCACCCCCTCTCAATTTATTTATGAAGTTCAGCAGTGCTCCCAATCCTACTGTGAATTCTACTTCTCCTGAATCAAAGGAGGAAGAAGATTCCAAGTTCCCCTTTGCCAATCTATACTTCTTCCATGTTTGAAGCCGCCTAGCCCCTAGCTCTTCATCCCAATTTCTGTCTCTTATTCTGTTTTACTTCACAATTTGCCAATTTTTTGGCCACGATGGACTCAGCTTTCTGATGTTGTGCATTTTGAGGCTTCATAGAATTTGAGGCTTAACTGCTACATCATCATTATTAACATTGTTAAATCACATCAGCATTAGACTCAAATGTGAATGCCTTTCTAATAAGTGTGGCATAAAAACTTTTATGAAGGTGGAAACTCCCACGGGTTTGATTATTTTAGGGCTTTTTAACCTAGATGTTATCAACAGTAAAACAAATAACCTACATACTATATCTTAAAAATTATTAGATAGAATACTATAAGTGAACTCGTTTTTTGCAACTGTGATTTTGGCTTGACACATGACTCGTTCTGTGTTGGAACTATTACTCCCTCATTGTATTTATTTAGAGAGTAGTTGGCAGGTTAGCTGCTCGATCCCTTCTCACATCACAGAACCCCCCCCCCCCCCATCAAATCAAACACTTCACATGCATTCCATGAACCAACTCATACACGTTTAAGAATCTAACTTCAGCCCACTTGTTCTTCTACTCATTTTCACAAACACCTCTTATGCATTTTTTTAAATCATAAGACAAACATCATACCCCACCATTCAACGACCATATAACCTTCAAAATCAAAGTAATTTCACAAAAATCCCAATATTCCAAAATAAAATTTAGTTTAAAATTTAAGTAGGACAACTTCTGAATTCATAAAATATGCTCTAACCAGTTTCTTATCAAGATTTTCCTTAAGCACATCAGAACGTAAATTTCTTCTTCTTTATCAATATCTTATTTAGTCTAATAGCTTTCAACCAATTAATTCTAGGTCCTTCCTTTCTTTCTTTTTTTATTAACCAGCAGCAAACAACATATTTTGGGCCAAACAACAGTGAGAAGAAAGTATTGGGCATACCGTATGCTGACCACATGAGGACGAAATGAGTAATCAAACAGTTGAACCCAAACTTCACCTGCAGCGACAGAGCAAAGAGACAGAGATAAGTCTGACGCTGAAGAGCCCAGAAGCAAGCATACACATAGAGTAATGTAAAATTCAATCGAATCACCCAGACACAACAAAGGGAGGAATAAAAGAGGACTGCTCGCCACACCCCCCCGCGCCGACGAACAGCAACGGAGGATGAAGGGGAGTACGAGAAATGCAGCCACGATTTGCAATGTAAAGGAAGAAAAAGGTGATCGACGGATACGGAGTGAGTACGGCACACACACCGGCGACGGTGGGGAGAACGGAGGAGAACGACAACAAGCACGGTGAAGGGTGCTAGGATTTTGCTCACAGGCGATTGCAAATTTGCAATTGTCTTCCACTTCTGTACTTTTTTTCTTTTTAGAAATTGGCATTGTGGTAATTTCAAATATCTGAAAAAAAAAAAAAACAAACGTATAGAAAAGGAGTCTAGAAGATAGATTATTAACCGATCCAAATCGTTTTAGAATTTCTCTCTCTTGGAACTTGCGCCTGGGTGTTTCTAGCTTGTTATAGAGGACTCCTCTGTCCGGAAAATTCCATCGGATGGGCCACCGGAAGATAGTGCTCCGGTTTCTCGAGTTAAAAAATCAACGAAAGAACTAAAGGAAGATGAAATCATGTTTGATGAAATGATGGATACTGAGGAAAGTGAGTCAGGAACTATGGAAGGAAAAATAGGAATAGGAGCGAATGTATCTTCTCATGAGGCATCTGAGAAAGAGTGGCAAATTTCCTACAAAGATTCTTTGTTGGGGACAAGGGGGCCTCGATTTCAAGGTACTGGATTCATAGAATAGCGAATGGGTCCTCAGAGATGGAGGATGACCCCCTAATATCTGACTTGATGGATAAAGAATGGAGTGTGCTTGAACCTTCGGAAGAGCTAAAGGAGCTTATGAAAGTGTACCATCCATGCAACTATCTCAAGAAGAGTATAATGAGGGATGCAAACAATGGAACAATGGCCTTATTATTACCGTACTCAGGGCTTGATTGAACTATTTTAAGTTAAGGGAACAATTAGGTCGTCAACGGGGCTTCAACGATTTTGAGCTCGTTGATTTATCAACTAATTATTACGTTGTGACTTTCAACAATGATGAGAACTGGGGGTCAGAAATACAAAAGTGCTTTTTGATGTGCCTTGGGTGGTTTTTAAATATAGTGTGTTGGTCCAATGGTGGACGCCATATTTTGATCCTTTCCAGAACCATTTGGGATGTATAGCCAAATGGTTGAGGATTCCAAATATTCCGCTGCACTATTACACAAAGAATCATATTTGGAGGTTGGGGAGAACTCTAAAAGTAGATATACATACTCTGGAACAGAAGGATGAGGCTGAAACGAGAGTGGCCAGAGGAAAATATGCGAGACTTTGTGTAGAACTTGATCTCAAAAGGAAACTTGTTCCTCGGGTAATTTTATCATCATCAATCTTCAATGTTGAATATGAGGGCCTTGATCTCATTTGTCTCTGGGAGATATAGACACAAGAAGGAGACATGCCCTTGGAGGGTGGCAGTCGGTGAACCGGAGAAGCAAAATTCCAGCTCCAAGTTGTCACTGGAATCAACAAAGAAGGCCCCAGTGGAAAATCTTCCAATGAAGGGTGAAGAGTTTGGCCCATGGATGGTGGTTGGTGGGGCAACGAAGCACCGCCACTGGAGACAGGAAGGCATCAGATCGAAGGGAGATGAGTACGGGTCGCATGGGAAAAAGGGAAGGAAGTATGGGAAAATACTTTCTTCCTCCAGGTTTGCAGCTATCGCAGACCTAAATGATGAAGAAGTCAAGATAGGTGGTCAGAGTTTTAGCAGTTAGGACTTTCAAGGGTCTGATGGGATAGGCAAAGCAGTAGTAGTATATGATAAAGGAGAAAGCTCTAAACAGAAGTCATTGAAGGTGGTTGAAAAAAAGTCAAAAAGCAAAACAAAGAACCAATTGAACCTAAAGGGATCTTACGTGACTAAAGGCAATGAGAATTTGAAACTAGGGTTCAAGCTCGCTTCCAGACCGAGTCATGGTCGAAGGGATGGGCTAACTAGTAATGGGCCTGGAAGTTTAAGCCCAATTCAAGAAAGGCGATCGATACTGTTTCTGTCGTTTGAATCAGTTCGTTAGATTGATTGCACCTAATTAATGCAGTATAGTGTACAACCAGTCATTCTTCTCAATGAGCTATTATTTGGTATTCCTAAGCAATTATCCTAATTCTAAACTAAACTAATTAATTGATTAATTATGGGGTTTTCTAAGGTGCAACTAACTTAAATTAAACTAAATCTAGATTAACTAATTTTTTTTGGGATTTTAGCGTTTTGAAAATATTTTGGTAATTAAATTCTAATGATCGATAGGACTAGTCTCTCGATGGTGGTCACTAAGTTATCCTTGCTCTCAAAAGATTATGGGATTTTTATATTCTCTAAGTTTATTTTAGAAACCCTAAGCAATCGCTTAGGTCCAACACTTTAATTAATTAACAACTTCCTAGAATCCTAGGTTAATTAATTCTTAATTATAGAACGTTGTTAGGTTCTCTTAGAGTGCTCTTAGATGAAGGCATGAATTAATTCTCAGATTGTCTATCAACAATCTGAGAATTATGCGCGATAGGAAAAATTGATACAATCGTTTCAAATAACCAATCACACATAATAAGTCTTTAAACTTGAATAAATTGATAAATCATAACTTCATACATAAACTTTAGCATAAATTCATATCTCCATGATTACAATTATAATCATAAATTACATCAACCCAACAAAACTTACTAGATTTAGGAGAATCATTAAGATGATGAAGAAGAAAGAAGATCTAAATAAATTTTACTCCCCTAGTTATAACGTAAGCTCCAACCTTCACGATCCATCACCGAGAGGCTAAGGTGTTTAGCCTCTCATGCTTTCAAACATCTCGCTATCACGATCTGTCTTCAAATCCATGAGATGCAATTGAGGTGTTTGGTGAGGGATTATGATAGATTAGGGTTAGGATGATGGGATTTGGTGGAATTTGGATAGATAGAGGCTAGGGTTATGGATTAGGGTTCTTGGGTTGAGAGGATTTGGAAAGCTAGGGTTTCAGGCTACTTACTCTAAAATCTCACGAGTAATCACCGTGCTGAATTCGTTAATTACCCCTTTTTATAGTTAATTACAAACCCTAATTCAAATCTTATCTTTTCTGACTACGCACTCAAGTTGCGACCTCATATTTTCCACATCTTGACTTAACTTTGTGAAAATCCCCTCTAGGCTCAACTTTGGTCCAAAATGCACAGCTTCATTAAACTCTACCATGTCGCAACCTCACATGTCTATGTTGTGACCTCAGTGGGCAGAACAACATACTCCATGTGTTTGGGCCTTCAAGCTCCAATTTCTTCATCTGCTCCATTCTTGCTCTATCTTGGGCTCCAATTTCTCCTTTGCTTGCCTGAAAACATAACAACAAAGAGGCTTTGCCAAGACAAGTGAAGAATTTTATAAAAAAATATAAAATAATCCTATTTTTACCCATAAATTATCAAAATGCACTATTTGAACATTTAATCCATAAAGTATTAATATCATGCAAATTGAGGGTAAATGTGTGCAATTTAGATATAAAATACCCCAGAAAACCATATAAATATCACGTCTTATCACTCCCCCACACTTGAACCTTTGTACTCCTGGACAAAGATTCGAATCATCCCAAAGAAAATACAAGCACATCAAAGAAACTAGCATATCCAAAAGACAATCTTAAGACCTAAACAATCGACACCCCTTAGGAAAAACAGGAATGATACTGTGAATAATGCA
>JBAGKO010000005.1:3543599-3554420 GCA_037177275.1 Acacia concinna | reverse complement strand
ATGACACTTAAATACCATTTGAATTTTCAAAACCCAAAAAGGTCTGTTAACATTTCAAAAAGACACTAAGGTACCATGACCAAATTGGGTTTTTCAAATTTACTGATGTGAAAAGTGATACACAAACTACCGAATTCATTACTATTCTTGCAAATCTCATTAGTCAACTTGCAAAAAATCCCCTCTCTCCTCTATTTTTCAAATTTGCTGATGTGAAAAGTGATTCGCAAACTAGTAAATTCCATTACTATTCTTGCAAATCTCATTACTCAACTTGCGAAAGTCGCCCCTCTCCTCTGTCACGGGCAAATTCCCTCTCTCCTCTGTCACTATGCGTCAGTCAGTATTAGTGTCAGTGTCAAATGAACAATGTTGTTAGAGGGAAAGGGGAAAACAGAGATCAGAAAAAATTAGCAAAATCCATTACAAGACTTGCAAATTCCATTACTCATTATCTTGCGAAATCCTACTACTGTTCACATCAGTAAATTTGAAAAAAATCAATTTGGTCATAGTATCTTAGTGTCCTTTTGAAATATTAACAGACTTTTTTGGGTTTTGCAATTTTAAATGGTATTTAATCAGCATTTTCCCTTAAAAATATTCCAAATCCAAATAATTATCATTAAATCCATCAACATTAATAATTTATCATACTCAATAAAAAAATTTTATAAAGTTAAAATATGAAGATGCCAAACATAATTAAATCCAAAAAGTTAACACAGGTTTGAGAACAAGTTGACATGATTTTGTAAGTTATAAACACAAGTGAACTTGCTGACCTCAACCGAGTTTGTAACTAGTTTGAGTTCAAGCACAAGTTTACATGATTTTGTAATATGGAAATGCAAAAATGTTAAAATCAGTGAGTTAACTAACGAGTTTGACAACAATGTGTGCATATATATATATTGAGAGAGAGAGAGAGAGAGGTAGATATATATAGAGAGAGAGAGAATAAATTATATAAAAGATTCATGCATGCATTGTCTGCTGTGTTTCACAGTTAATCCTATAATATGCCAATGGCCTTGTAGCTGAAAACTTTTCCGTGAGTGGTAGGTCTAAGTTCAATCCTGCTTATAACATCAATTTGTGCATGACCATTTAAATATAAAAAAATTTAACCTTATAATATTCTGCCTCCCTTTAGTATATAGTGTATATGTTATGGCTGATTATATTCTTTTCTTGAAGGGTTACGTTTGAAAAGTAGCAGATATGACACGGCATCTTTCTGAAAAGCAAAAGTTAGAAACCCTCTAATAAAGAACAACCACGGACGTACAAATCAAGAAAAAGATCAGTTACAGTTCTCTAAAGAGCTATTCCAAGCTTAATATTCAGCTTCATATAGACAAAGTTTATTAGGTAAGAATATAGACAAATCAAGAAAAAGATCAACTACGATTTCATGTTCCACATAGAATACAGAAAAACAATGATGAAAGGGTAGCTGAGAAGCTATCTATAAGCAATAAATATTTAATAATTAATTTAACTCGTTTGCAAAAGTGACTTACATACTCTCTTTTGATCTCATTGCATGAAGCCTATAAATATGGGAAACCATGGCAGGCTAATAGCACCCACAACCACAAGGCATCATTAAAGAGAGATTATCGAGCTATCAGCCAGCGAAGAATCATCATCATCGTCATGTCGGAATACTCGCAGAAGCCATTGACGAGACCTTTGACCCAGTTGGATAACCAGGTGTTGGATTTAGTTTATGATTGCTATGTCGTGAACAAGCCTGGTGAATCCTTCAGTGTCGAGTCTCTTTTCAGCGTTGTCGCCGACATCATGGGTCCTTCCATTGGTCTTGCTGATCCAAGCATTAAGGTATATATCCTCCTCCTCCTCCCCTCTCTCTCTCTCTCTGTACGTGTATTGTGATTTTAGAGTAATTAATGACATATATATATGATGTGTTTATTAATTTTTTACATGCAGTATGATGCACAAGACACGAAGGACAAGTCTTACCTGGCCAATTTTGAGCCACCGACATATCTTCTCAAGCATATTGCTTGTCAGGTTATTACTCAAATTTGATTGTCTTAGGTTTAATTACCTTGTGCGTGTGTGTTTAGTTTCTACGTACTCTCCTTTAGATAACATACTCTGTTTCTCTAAATCTAAGTATAAACTAGTTGAGGGGTTTATTTATATCTTGAATTTAAAAACCTCAGTTCATTTTGTCTCCTAAATTTATGATTTTTTTTTCCATTTTGAAAGCATATATTAAATGAGCTTTTCATCAATGGGATAATGGTTAAAGAGAGACTTTGGGGAAAAACCAGCACATAGTTATTACAGATTTTTTCAAAAAAAAAAAAAGTTATTAGATTTCATGCGTTTAGATCAAAGAGATAGTTATTCCATCCTCTCTTATAACTCTCACATATCCAAAGAAAAATTGAAAAGTAAAAGGGTAAAAGTGAAGACACATATCATAATCAAGACATCAAATTATTAAGAAATAAAGCATTTTGATTATATTCCAATAATATCATATGGGGTTTGGGGCCTCTGATGTTCTTCATAATGTCCCATATATCTTCTTTTTATTCTTTAGATCATTTTTCTTCTAAATGGTGACAGATGATGGAAACAAGGCACGATGAGCATCACACATTCGCACATGAGACAACAATGGCGATTCTGAAAGACCTCGAAGCATATTCATGGTGTGCGAAAGCAGTGACAGCTTTAGCAGCATTTGCATTGGAATATGGGAATTTCTGGCATCTTTTTCAGGTTCCAAAAGAAGACAGCCTGGGAAAATCATTGGCTGTGTTGAACCATGTTCATGCCTTTGAGAAAAGCCGAAGGGACATCTTCGACTACAACCTCGTCGTCAAGACCGTGTTCCTCTCCGTCGATTGTCTGGTTAGGTTGGAGAGAATGTCAAAGCAAGGCTATGACGTGAAGGACGACATCCCAACTTTGGAGAAAGCCATTCAGGAGTTTCCTATCTTCGTTTACTGGATCATTCTCACCATTGTTGTTTGTACAAGTTATATTGATATCCTCTTGGGCTACACTTCGTAAGTTCTCATCGACTTTATATATATATATATAGGTTAAGGTTCAACATTTTTCACCGGAATTCTTTGTGAATAAGTTGTGAGTATTCGGAAGTTTTTGTAGGGGTACTACCACCCCGAAAGTGTTAAAAAATAAAAGAAGTGATGTCGTCCTTAACCACTACAATCAACGTTAGTTTTTTAATAATTAGGGCGGTTTATTACTCTTTTTTTTTAATGCTTCCGAAGTAATATTTATCCCACAAAATCTTGAGAAAATTAAACTTCTAAAACAAAATTATATCATAACCTTGTGTTTTTTGCCTTACCTGGTGAAACAACTTTTCTGGTCAAACAATCAAAAAGAAAGTTTTGGAAACATAAACAAATTTTTAAAAATTTTGCTTTTATTTTAGTTTTAATGATGACCACCGTATTGTATAATGCAAATTATAAAACTGTTCTTTTTTCAGGTCGGGTGGATATGAATTATCCAATATTAGCAGCAAGATCTCAACAGTCCTCATCAAGTTAAAGGATTATCTGGCAAAGATAGAAAATGAGAAAGGTGATTTATATTGATGATCGATGATTTATGAGCTTTTGAATTATTTTTTTCTGATTTTTTTCTGTTTGTATTATTATTGCAGCACTCATAGATGAATACATTGGACGCTACAGGGTGGCTTTTCAAACTCCCACAGAAATTGTTCAAGTTTTGAAATGCTTGCTTTTCCCCAAAGATTTGAAGGACCCACATGTTTATCATGGCTCCACTGGCTCAATGGTTTGTATGTAGATATATTTAAGCATTCCTTTTTGCATTTTTAAAAGAAAATAGTGAGTAGGGAAGACGCTCCCAAATTTACCTTATAACTATCTGTTTAGTTTAGATTAGTGGTGAAGAATCGATTTTATACTTCAAGAGGTAAATATGTGTGTGAGCCATATTTTAAGCAGATTCAAAGTAGAGGCTTCCACCATAAATCTCTTATACCACTTACAGCATCTTAGTGTCAGTATAGTACCTTAATTGGCATTGTCCTAAAGTGAGAAGATCGAAGTGACTTTATCCCAAATATAGAAGACCCTATATGTAGAGAGAAAAAGAGAAAAGCTTTGGTAGGTCCCACATGTTAAGTGTGACACACAAGCCCCTCTCTCTACATCTAACTTCATTTCAATCTAGAAAGGATCCAATTCCATGGTGATGTTTTTATACATAAAGATTTCCACAATGCAAGTCTCGAGTGTGACTATGACAGGAATTGAAGTAGGCATAACTTAGTTTTGAACAGCAATGATAAGTATAAGGAATTAAATAAATAATTTAATAACTAAAAGTTCCATAACCAATAAGCAATATACAATATCAAATTTCTGTATAGAAAATGATAATAGGTTCATACTGCTCCAACTGTTACTGGGACTTTATAATGTGATTAGATTGGTTCTTTAAAAGAACTTATAGTGATTCAGCTCCTTTTTACATATTTGAACCAAAATCATGGCAAAATTATACATTGACCCCAGATCATGCTGCACTCACTTGCATTAGAAACTTTTTGGTAATTCTTCCTCATCATAACTAAAATCACGGCAAAATTACACATTTTTACCCTAGACACTTTCCAAAAATTAAAGTAACTAGCTAATCATTAGGTTATATATCTTTTCTTGTATATATAACTTGTGCTTTGCACACACTCACAACAGGTGAGCATCGAGGTGTTCCGGCAAAAGCACGTCCTTTTGTTCCTGTCTGGACTATACAGCATCGCAGACGAAACACGTCTGCTAAAATCAATCTACGAAGGACTAAGGAAAGACCCAAAAGAAGTAAAAGGTTTCAGAAAAGAAGACTTCAAGATCCTGTGGGCCCCAATAGTTGATGAACAACATAGCCAAGCAGGAGAAGGTGGTAGTACCACAGACAGGAAACAGTTTGAGGAGCTAAAGAAGCAAATGGACTGGTACGTGGTGGAGTACACGATAATTCCACCAATATGCAAGAAGCTGATAAGGGACAGGCTTAAGTACCAGAATAAGCCAATGGTTCCTGTGTTTAACCCTCAAGGTCGGCTAACAAATGAGAATGCTCTTCACATGTTGTTTGCTTGGGGTGACCCTGCTTTCCCTTGGGGCAAAGATGATGACTTGCATCTTAACATGAAGTGGAATTGGTTTTGGACTGAAATGAAGAGACTTAATCCTAATATTCAGCATTGGGTAAGTGTTTACACTGATCATTAGTAATTTCCCATTATTTTAAATGCTCTTATAATTACAGCTTATAGATCTTCTCACATTATGCGTGTGTGTGTCATCAATACAAGTAAACTGACTTCATATTATATACTCCATTTAATTAGGGGTAAGAATTGAAAAAAAAAAAATGTATGAACTTCTGATGCAAAGTCAGATTGTTGTTTATATACTATATCAACCCTATGTGAGAGTTGATCTGGAAACATTGATTATAAATATAAATAGAATCGGAGGGTGTACTCCACTTCTGTGCTATATATATAAGAGAATTTTTTTTGGAAAAAAACAGATGATGTGTTCTTATTTATAAAAGATACTAATAGTTTGTTTAAAATTTTTGTATCATTTTCCATTTTGTTATCACAATTAATTATTGGTTATTTTACTGTATTAATTAATTATCTGTTTATTCTCTCTGGCACACACTTCCATTAATAAGGTTTTTTTAAAAAAAATTAGTTGTACTTCTTACATTTTTATTGGATTTAACTAATTTTGGCCAATTTTTTATGTGTGTATTTAAGTTAGTTATTTATAAGAATGAACTGAGAAAATATTTGTATATATATATAAGGCTATTTTTGTCAAGTATTATATTTCAATTTATAAGGTAATAATTCAGTGAATTTTACGGGCAATTAATGTTCCTCTGCCCTTTTTTCACAATAAATGCCCATTTTTTATTAAAAAATGACTTTTAGAGAATAACAAGATTGCTTGTCTAAAAAAAAAATGTAATCACACAATATAACATAGAGAAGCCCTTGACTTGATCAGATCAAAGACGAAGCTTACATCGTCATCTATGGCCGGACCGACACGGAGTACTGCGATGACCGGTGGCTGCTAAGCATGCCGGAGTTACTGGAGAAGGTGAAAAGGGACGAGATAACAAAAAGAGCAGACGTGATCATAAACTACTACCACCATGGAAAGGGAAAAGATGAGCTGAGAATCGTCAACGGCTTCTGGGCTAACGTGGAGAACTTATTCGACAGCATGAGGAAGAAGACGACCAAAGACCCATCCTTCGAAGAAGTTAAGGCCTTCCTCGGACTCCGGCAAGAGCAATCCGGCTGGGTTCTTCTGAGCAAAGGAGCTAACGTTAAACTTCTTTGCCGTGGTGACACATTTTATCAGACACTTAAAGAGTTCGATATGTGGAAACCGAACATTGAGATCGATCCTGGGTTTGATGTGTCCTTTACGAAGCATTATGAGAATGAGTTCTCGAAGCTTCCTCACCATGCAAATTGTCTTCGATTGGACGTGAAATACCATGTGAGTGATATTTATTCTCCAATTCATTGCATGTGTGGTCGTCCTATGGATATTGAGTTGGTCAGATATGTTTGCTGCCATGGATATAATAAGGAGGAACCCGTCGATGCCAGCGCCGGGGATGTTCAGATTTTCCGGTAAGAAAACAGAGGCAACACGAGGGAGGCCGGTGGTTGCCGTCCGGCTGGGATCGGGCTTTTCAAGAAGTTGTCATGGTGGTTTTCAATCTTTGTGTTGTTGGTGTGATTTTAATTAACAGCCTCTTTTGTTGTGTTGTTGTTGTTGCCCTTTTTCATGGGGTTTAGAATAAATGGCTTGTGGTTATTGTCTGCTTGTTATAATATTGTAAGAGTTTATATTTTGATTCAAACATCCATAATAAAATTCGTCTTTTTAACTCTTCTATTGTTTTTTATGAAAAAACTTAAATCTGTTTACTTATATCTAATTGTCCAATAATTAACCAAAAAATAGTCTTCCTATGTGGATTTTTCTTACTTGCACGTACTGATAAAATTTTAAAATTCTGTTAAACTATCATTACAAACAAAAGTTACTCATTACAAGATTTGATTAAAAGAATTGGAGCTAATATGGATTTAATTAAATTCGTTTTTAAATTTAACTGTTAAAAAAGAAGAAAGCAAATTTAGGTTTAATTTATTTAACTTTTTTTTTTGGTAACTGCCTTGACCCCATTTTCCTACTCCTCAATAACATTTTAACATTTCAAATCGTCCCTTATAATTAAAAATATCTTGATACAAAAAATGATTTCAAAATAAATTATATAGAGGTTAAGGTGCACCAACTACTCAACAATATTTTTCTGTAGTTTGAAAAACGGAACTGAACCGGAGGCGGACAGTTCAAGCCGAAAACCAATCAACACCAGTTTTTCAATCTGGTTCACCACCTGAACTAGGAAAACAATGACGTGGCACAACCCAAACTAACTTGGTGCAAACCGGGTGCAACTCATCTAACTCGCTGGTTTGGGCAGGTTAGCCAAGTTACTTATTTTAAAGTATTTTGTAGTTCATCAAGTACCTTAAAGTATTCTTTCTTGTGTATTCAGCATCCTAAAGTATTATTTTGTACAATTTTTTACCTAACAATTCAAGTAATTCAATGTGCTGGATACACTTGAAAAAAATACTTTAAGTATTGGATAAACCAAAAAATAATTTAAGGTTACGATGAAAGCAATGACAAATATATTTCAAGGTGATTGGCCTACCTGAAAAAGAATACTACCACCCTGAAAAAGAATACTACATGGTAGTAGATGCACTACAAAAGACTTCCCACAAAAGATGTAACCAGAAAAATATTTTAGAGTGCAAGATATCTTTAACCCCCCTAATATTGAACAAATTAAGATTTGATGTTAAATGAGATAAGAAACTTAATACTACCTCTAGTTCTAAATATAAGATCTAGTTGACTTTTTTTAGAACGATTAAGAAAAATAAATAAACTACTTTATCATATTATATGTTGTGAGGAAACTAAATAAGCTACTTAATCATATTATATTTTGTGTATAGTTAAATTATATATCAATTTATAAATCAAACAAATTAGTTTAAAGAAAAAAAGGTAAATATAAATACTTTAAATAATTTAAGGGTTAAAGTGCATTTAGCACCTTAAAGTATTTTCTTAGAGGCACCCAATATTCTAAAGTATATTATGGTGCGTCTAGCATCTTGAAGTTTTTTTTTTTGCGTTTAGCACCTTAATGTATTTTTTTGGTACCTCCAATACCCTCAAGTATTTTTTTTTAAAGTGCATCCAATACCATAAAATTGTTGTAAGTGCATCCAGAATCATGTGATAAAAAATATTTTAGGGTGCTAATGCCCTTAAAAAATTATTTCAGGATACTGGGCACACTACAAAATATTTTAGTATACTGGATGCCATTGAAAAAGTACTTCAGAGTGTTGGTGCACCTTAACCCATAATTTAATTAGCTTCTTTAATCTTTAAAAAAAAGTCAATTAACTCTTACTACAAAAAACATCAAATCACCTATGGAATTGTAAACGGAATTTTAATTTTATGACGGAATTACCGATGGAATTCCGATAAAAATAGAATTACTAATGGATTATCGACAAAATCCATTCCGTCTCTGAAAAATGAGTGGAAAATTGGTTTACTCACAGAAATTTAGTCTATCATAAATTACTGATGAAACATCATAGATAGAAATTACTAATGGAATGTTCTATTAAAAATTACCAACAAATTACCCATAGACTTTTTTGTGGGTAATTCTGTTGGTAATTTATTTTTTAAAACAATAAAATAAAATCCATGTAAACATCGTCGATGGCTGCCCTTTACGATCAGCCCTTGGTTAGGGCTACAACGGCTACCATGTGTCCTACTTGAACCATGGATCTTCCACTCATATAATGTTGTCTTTGTCAGTTAAACTATTTTAACCAACATTATTTATTCAAATAATAATAATAATAATATATAACATAAAAATTAAAAATGTAATATTAATGTAAATATATAAATAATATTAATTATATTATTGATTAATATAAATATATGTAATATCAAATATATATTTATATATTTCATTTTTTAATATAACACTTAAAAATTTTTATTTTATTATTTTATTTAAATATTTATTATTAATATAAAATATATTGTATATATTTAATATTTAATATTTAATATTTTATTAAATATTAATTTTATGACATTTCTTTTTTTTCATTTTGTATTATTTTGTATTATATTATTAAAATATAAAATAAAATTATAAATATTACTGACGGACTACCCACGGAATTCTATCAGTAATTTTTATTATATTATTAAAATATAAAATAAAATTATAAATACTACCAACAGACTACCCATTGAATTTTTTTATATTTGTAATTTTTGTGAGAAATTACGAACGGAATTCCATTGGTAATTACCCACATAATAAAGTGCATTAGTAATTATTGATGGAATTTTTTCTGTGGGTATCGATAATTATGTCGATGAGTTTACTTTCCAATAGGGATTTCCATTGGAAATCTGTCAGCAATTACCTACGAAATACGTTCCACAAGTAATTTTGCTAGTATTTCTATTTTATTTTTGTTTGTGTCTTATATTCAGATCAGCAGGTATTGCTTAATAAATAATGCAAAATAGCTCATCTTTAGTCTAGCACATAGCAATATACTCTATTTTACACAACCTAAGTTCCTATTTTGTGGAGTTAGCTTAACTATATCAAATCCAGCTTGTGAAATTGTTGGAGCCTAGACATGGACCAGTCTCTAACATGGTATGCTGGCTTTTATGGATTATTCATTGTGACTCCTTGTTTAAGAGGTACATTTTTCCACCCATAGAATTAAAAACCGGAGAAGACCTGCTGGTTCGGACTAGAAACCGGTAAATCAACCACATGTCCGGTCTGGTTCAGTAAAATTTGAAGGGTAGAACCGGATCAATCGACCCAGACGGACCCATGGTGATCCAAACCGATCTGGTAACTAAATCAGTTCACCCCTTCTTCAAAAAAATGGGAAATTTACACTCAAGTCCCAATTAAAACAAAATACGTCAGTTAGGTCTCCTGAAATTAGCTAATTATAGTAAAGTCCCAAAGGACTTCAGTGTCATTAATTGCAATTAAGCAATTACCCATTTTCCCCTCTCATTTAAAACCAAACTGAACCCATGTTACTATAGTCAGAACCCAAACAAAACCAAAACAGAGCAGTTAACGTATGGCACCACAGAAGCTTTCAATGCTTCGTTACTGAACAAATTTGATGGTGAATGACAGAGAGTAAATGGCAAGGTACCGATTCCATTTCATTGCACCTATGTTCTTCATCTAATGTGACTGATTCTTTACACCTATAAGTTATGGAGATAGAAGTGTTTTTTCTGACCTAAAACAGTAAAAAGATTGGAACTTTTTGGTTTAATCATTGATAAATGGTGAGGGTTTTGTGGGTATAGTAGCACTATTCTTGAATGTTATTTGTGGGCTACCTATTAAGTGTTGGTTGTGGTTTGATGATGTTTGCTTTAGGGTTTAGTCCTTCATCTCTATTTCATGGATGATGATGATATGTTTTATGGGTTGTGCATGTTGTATTTCTGCAATGAAGGGGAAAGGAATGAAGAATGGGGTGAAATTTTGAAGTTTAATTTGTTTTATTGCGTGGTGGCGTGAAGGGAAAATGGGTTGTTAATA
>JBAGKO010000005.1:3480731-3494102 GCA_037177275.1 Acacia concinna | reverse complement strand
AATGACATTAATCCATAATAACACATGGAAAGGTTTTTGAATTAGTTGGGTTCAAACACAGAAATGATCAATAAAACTGGACTATATAATTTTACCTTTGGTGGAACGCCCACTGCATTTGTGCTGTAGAGTGTAGCACGGTCCACAAGTTGGCAGTATCTTTGAAATGCATTAGCAAATCTTTTGTGGGATTTCAGTTGAGAATTCACTCTCACTGCCCTCCCTGTTATTACAGCTCTCCTGTCAAAACATATATATTTTCAATAAAATGATTTTGTTGAAGAATTAAATTTTAACAATTCTTTGTTAGCATGCAATTTCATGAGGATAAAGGGACTAAGGGACTAAACTCAAAGTTTATATTAGCTTAAAGACCAAATATATACTTCAGTCTACTTGATATAATTGGAATTGTTTTGATTTGAACGTTGTGTACCTGATGCCTCTAATAACAGCAAGATAACCATCACAGACCACGCCACAGAGCTCTATTCTGTAAGGCTTTCTATTATTATTATTATCATTATTATCTCCTTCTTCTTTGTCGTCGGCTTGCTCCCAATAGTTTTCAGTCACAGTTCCGTCTTCGTCGACCTTGTAGCCAACTCCCATTCGGTATCTGCGTTTGTGAACATTCCTTGCCATGGCGATGGTCTGCTCCACAAAAGGCTCCCATGATAAGGTGCCATCCATTATCACATCTCTTCCCTCATTTAGTGCTGTTACTAGCACTGATGATGCTGCATCTGTTGAAGATTGATGCACCTGTTTGAATCTCCCCTTCATTAGTCCCATTTGGAATTATATATTACCCCCTTTATCCCAAAATATAAAAGACGTTTAACTGAATTTTGTGGTTTGAAATAGCGGTTAAAAACAACATGTATGTTAAAATTGTTACACCTTTTTACTAAAATACACTTAATAATGAGTAGATATAGAATAAAAAAGATAATATCTTTATTAAAGTCCATCACTCTCTCTCTCTCCCCCTAATCCCTACCCCTCTCTTTTCTCCTTGGGAATAATAATTTTTATGGTCAATACAAACATTAATATATTGCTATTAAATAAGGGCAAAATTGGAAAAAAAATAATTAAAGTACAAAACATTCTTCAAATGTGTCTTATATTTTAGGAGGGAGCAAGAGTAACGGTTATCTCTTATATTTTGAGACGAATGGAGTATTCAACATCGTTTTTACTACAATATAATAACCCCTCCATTTTTCTTAATGGCTCAAACTTTAAAACACTTAAGGGAGAATTATGGTCTCAAGGAAGAGATTTTAATAATAAAAAAATTACAAATGACAAATTTGCAGCATAACCCATGTTATTATTGTTTACATTGGAACTTATTATTAGATACTTCTCAATTGTTATTGGACTTTTGAGTTAAATATTAGATCCGGTCAACTATCTTTAAAGAAGTAAAAGAAACTAAATAAGTTAGTTAATAATAAATATGTTGCGTATAAGATAACATCTTAGTTTATAAGTTATACCAAATAAATTAATATAAAAAAAGATAAATTTAATTATTTTTAAGTAATTTATTTAATTTTTTTAATCTTTTTAATAAAGTCAACTAAGTCTTGTGCTAAGGACTGACAGAAGTATATAACATAAATTAGGAAGCATACCAATTCAGAAGTTTGGAGCAGGTCATCGTGGTGGCCCTTAGAATGAAGGGCTTTGTATATAACATCAGACTCCTTAAAAGCATCTGCCTCAACCACCACAACATTTTCCGATGCTTTTTCCCAGAATGGCCTACATACAGTCAGTTGATGTGTAAGTCTACAAAGCATGGAACATATTTTTCTCTTTTCAATGGAAAAACAGGAAGCTATAATTTTTTATAGGAAAAACACTAAAAAAAAATAAGCAAACAAACTTAACTATGCTTTAGTAATCAACCCAACGTTGCTTTTTCAAAGGTAAAATAGCATTCAACACTCTGATATCATTTTCCAATAATATCTAGTACCCTAATCTTATTTATGTTGTGCATCCAACACCTGAATTTTAATTTGCCAATTGCAGTGCATCCAGCACCCTGAAACTAATTGTTGTTGCTTCAAGCATCACCTAACTACACATAAATAATATCAGGTGCTGGAAACACAATAAATAAGACAAGGGAGCTAGATGTAACTGAAAAATAACATCAAAGTGATCAAGGACATTTTTTTAAAAGAAAAAAGTTATTAACAGTTGATAATATAATATAATAACGAACATTTCAAAACATATGTATGAATAATAGGAGAAGTAAGGTGATTTACTCTTTGAGAATGTCTTTAAGGACAGTGCTCTTGCCAGCACCCATTCCACCACCCATGAGAAGCAACACAGGACTCCTCTCATTAGGGGCCATTGGGGTCATCACATCTGGGCATTTGGAATCTCCATTGATTGCTTTCATCTCCTCCACCAATGTTGAGAACACCCTTGTTACCTTCAAATCCTTTGCTATTCTCTCAAACCTCTGTTTCCTGCATTATACACCACCAAAAATCCCTATTCACATCAATTCACCCTTCTTGTTTTTCATTTACTTGTACAGTATTCTTCTTTTCTTATTAAATTATTGATATGAATGTACAATTTGACCATTTATTTATCATAGACTTTGTTCTCATAAAAAGTAGTTGTTAAAATTTAATGTAGAGTTAATTATGTTTAATGTTATTTTATTCTCATGAAACTAATTGAAAGTGACTTACAAATAAAACTAAATGAGTAATAACATTTTTTTTTGTAGTTTTAATTCTAAGTTGTTCATTAACAATCCAAATAAAAATTTGAAAATGCTATTGCTTAATTTCTTAATATATGTTTATATTAAGCTTTAATTTAAGCACTAGTTACTTTGTTGCAATATATACTATTTGTCTCACACGCCTCGCAGAGACGTTGGCACACATGCATCAAAATCAACCACCTATCATTTGTTCAACTTTAATATTAAGATATTTTTTTCAATGAAATTAAAAGGAAAAAATTATAAATATAAAATAAGTCAACAATTTCGATAATAAGTTTGTGGGGGTAACTAGAGTGGTCCCACCCCATCTGTCTTTGCTTAAAGGAAAAATCTCAAAAAAAATATAAGGGAAATAGAGAAATTTCAATTCAGTATAGCGAAATTGGAAAATCCTAAATCAGTCTTTTTGTATTTTTTGCGTAATTACGAAAATACCACTGAATTTTTAACGACACAAGTATTTTAATTCACAACAAGAATATCTCAATTAACAACATCAGTACAAACCACTGTTTAGGAACCAGGACCAGACCGGCCGGTCCAACCCGGGAACCGCCGAACCGGTGCCCAAACCGGTTTGGTCCGCTGGGTCAAATCGGTCTACTTTTTTTTTAATAAAATCATTTTTTTTTACTTTTTCTTAAGAAATTTTTATTAATAACCCTGAAATCTTCTCTCTCACACCGGTTTAGTCCCAGTTTGGCTCCAATTTGACTCTGATCTGACCCACTAACCCTTAACCCAGTACCTCGACCGGTTCAGTGACCGGTCCAGGTTTCAAAACCATGATACAAACAACTCACAACGTAAATACACAGTACCTAAATGCTTCTGGTGTTGTTAATTTAGATACTCAATGTTGTTAATTATGATACTCTTGTTGTTAAAAATCCAGTGGCATTTTTATAATTACGCAAAAAAAAGTACAAAAAGACTTACTTGAAATTTCCCGATTTCGCTATACTGAATTGGGATTTCTTTATTTATCTTGTCTTTTTTTTTTTGGATTTTTCCTTCCTTAAAAGGATCCTATATTCCTTTTTTTCTCATTAATAACATTTTTGTTCTTTTTCAAAGAAAACAAAAATCCACAGCTATTTCGTAGTTGGCGTCTCTAGTGTCATGAGAAAACAAAGAAACTCACATGGGTGTCTCATTTTTCTTATAGTAGTTTCAAGTTCCTAAGGTAGACCACTAAATAACATTATGTGTTACAGTAACAGTTACTAGTTGAAAGTTTTATGGAATCTACTTTATCTCTCAAATGTATAATTTTTTTTGTCAACCTATATTATGTTTGCACATAATCTCATAGTAAGAAGATTTTCATCAAAAATTAATTACAATGCACGTAATTAGAAACTGTATTATAATTATAATTTAAGTAATTTTATTAATTTTCACAAATTAATTATATAATTATTATATTAATGATCATGAGTAATAATGGTTACATCTTGTTCAGGTAATTTACGTATATCCGTATTTCATTATTGAGTTAAGATCAAAAATACCCATATATTTTTATCCAAAATTCATCCAGCATCATATGTTTTTTAAAGGTTCAAAAATGCCTATGAACTTTAAAAATTGGTAAAAAATGTCATCTCTGTTACTAATACTTAACGACCGTTAAGTGCCCTAATTTTGATTAGGGTTAAAAATTAAAAATACCTACATTTTTTTTTTCAAAGTTCAAAAATACTCATAAACTTTAAAAACTAGTTCAAAATTGTGAATTCTGATACAAAAAACACAAGTATTTTTTACCCTTAAATAAAGTATACAGTGTTGGATGAATTTTAGGTAAAAACACATAGGTATCTTTTACCCTTAACCTCAATCAAAATTAGCGCACTTAACGGCCGTTAAGTATTGGTAATGGAGTTGGCATTTTAAATCGATTTTTAAAGTTTATAGACATTTTTAAACCTTCAAAAAGTATATAGTGTTGGATGAACTCTAGGTAAAAGCATATAGATATTTTTTACTCTTAACCCTTCATTATTTAATGGTAGCTAGCGATTAAACTCACTGTGATTATATGTCCTGATTATTTTTTCATTATATTGGACATTGTTTTAATGCTATTACCAGCTACTGTTCTAAAAAAAATTAAACATAACCAGCAGTATTTTTATAACAAACAATATATCACATAAATTCTTTTCATTGATCAAATAAAACAAGAAGACTCGTCCATCGTAAATGGATTTCATTATTCTCAACGCTGTTCCTTTTATGTTTTATATTGGTATATTTATTTATAATCATTTAATATATTTTCATGTTCTAATTTAACACTCGACACACTTCACTGTTAAAAAAAGGTGTTAAAATGATAGCAACATTTCAATTATTTGTTAGTACTTAACATTAACATATACTTCCTCTTATCCTTAATATAATATAATGTAGAGTTAACTTATATTTTGAGAGATTAAGAAAACTAAACAAATTACTTAATCATACCTTATGTTGTATATTATTATATTATATATTAATTTATAAGTTAGGTAAAATGGTTTAGAGAAAAACGATGAATATAAATATTTTAAAGTAATTTGATTAATTTTTTTAATATTTATAAAATAAAAAAAAAAAGGTAACCATGCCTTATATTTTGAACCATAAGGAGGGGAGAGAGAGAGGGCGTCACCTCGTAGCAGCCAATAGCATCTCCTTGAGCTGAGTTTTCTTCCCAGAATCACTGCTTAATACCTATAACCCAAAAGGAGACCCCAAAAACATTAGCTATTGACGTAATTCAATTAAACCCATAAAAAATAAATTATATCAACCATAAACATGAAATTATGTTAAGAGTAGAGTGTTAGTACTATAGAAGTAGAAATTTCGTTTTACTGTAATAACAGGTCATTAACAAAATATGACATGTTATTAATTGTAATTACAAAAACCAACTAGCCATTCTAAACAACCATTTTTCACTGTTAATGTACTTACAATAATCACCACTAAAATTGATAAATAAGCATTAATTACTCTAGTGACTTGTATTATGAACCTAATAATTTTTCTAAAAGTGAATTATATTCTGGAATGAATTGAGTATTTCAAAAAAAAAAAAAATCAGCAAATTTTCACATGTTTATAATCAATTTCATGTAATTTTCTAAACTTATATTTATTTTCAGCTCTAAATTTTTAAGCTGTCTGTATTAAAACTTTCATATTATGTTTACTTATGTGTGTTCAACAGCAAGAAAGTAGATTATCTTTATTTGGTGTGGCAGCCATGACTGTATTAAAGCCAATGGAGATAAAACTTTCATATTATGTTTGACTTTTGTGTATCCTTATCGCAAATGGAGATAAAAGCCAATCCAAAGCTATCAATACTTATTTTGAGTAGTTCTTTAATGGCATTTTGACTTTTTATTCATGGGGCCTACCTACAATTACGACTTATAATTAAATCGCAACTTTATTCTATCAAAAAAAAAAAATCGCAACTTGTTTTTTTAGATTGTTTCTAATATTACCACAAACAACATGAGGGGAAAAAAGTATGCATTCCCATCAAAATCATGATGCAGGATCGTAATCCCATAAACAATTGCCAAAATCGCGGGGAACAAATTCACATTATTTAATTAATCCCTATAATTAATTCAGGAAGCAATCTCAATTCTCTTCTCGAAATTAGTGTTTAGATGTTGAGTTTGATTATTTATTTGGTCAATTGTAGACCTAGAATATTATATTTGACCACATTTAACACACAGACAGACCACGCATAAAGTAACAAAAATTACAGAGAAAAATAAATGGAAAAAAATTGCAATTCTGGATACTCCCGATTTTTCTTCGAACTTGATCATGTAAATTTCCACAATAAATAAGTTAACATATAAATACACAAGAGCCACTCATGCGACAATGAATCGTCATTGCCGGCCAAAAATTGATGAATTGTTATTTTTTAAAAAAACAAAAAAAAGTTGTTGACCTTGTGTAATGAACAGTTATGCAGTCTTGATGGTTAATAGGCTGATAGTTCTTTTTCTTTTTTTTAATGAATCTGTTAATGTTAATTGAAATTCTCTTAATGTGAATTAAAATATATTTGTTGTTAAAATTTAGGGACATTTTTATAATTTTACAACATTTCAAACACAAAATGACTTATATGAGACTTTATGATTTCATTACACTAAAACATCTTTTACAGATTTTCCTTATATTTTTTTAGAATTCTCCCATTTGAAAACCTCATGTCAAGAATTCATACTTAAACTAGTAGTATAGTCATTTGCTCAAGTGTTCTCATCAGGTCTTATTTATAAGAAAATGAGGGGGAAAAAATTCTGTCCTATTTACAAGTCAATTTTTTTATGAGTGTAAAATTTTACCATTATTTAACTATTGTATTAATGTTATTTTGATGAGATGCGTTGTGCATAGAGTTGTAAAGTTATTAAATTTTAAAGAAAATTTATTGAAACTTCAAGTTATTTTTTATCTATGTAAAACATATTGGAAGTAATTTATAAAATAGAATAAGAAGAGTAGTAAACAGAATTGATTTGATATTTTAAAAATCAGGGCATTTTTCTGAAATTTTACCTTGTTAAAAAAATTGTGTAAAAATGATATTGACGGAATAAATCAATAGTAATAATAAATGAAATAAAGAAAGAAGAATTTCCAAAACTCAAAGGTCCTTGAAATTTCCAAATTGCAATGAAATCCAGTGAACTTTTGGGTTATATATTCTGAAGATGAAAAGACCAACATACCCTAATGAATTTGAAAAGAAATTGGACAAATTGGAGGATCCACTAAGGGTACTTCAATTTTTTTCAAAAGTCCAAGGGCTTCACTGCAATTTTAAAATTTTAAAAGATATTGGAAAAATTACGTTTTTGTCCCAACCAACGAAACATACGACAAAAAGATCTCGTGAACTTCCATATTTACAAAAAAGTCCCACGAAACTTTTTTACAATTAATTTCATCAGATTTTATTGTTAATAACAACAATTGTAAATAAAGGCAAAAATGACATTTGACAAATGAAATTAATTACAAAAAAGTCTCGTGAGACTTTTTTTATAAATATAGGAATTCACAAGACCTTTTTACCATATATTTCGTTAGTTGGGACTAAAACGCAATTTTTCTTTGAGTTGTATTTTGTTTTACGACTTCAGCACAATTGTAAAAAAAAAAAAAAAACGATGCAGTTACTTTACCAGCTTACCTGACTAATCACAGCAGGAGCTTGGTTCCAGTGAAAAGCAAAGTAAGTGAGTATACACCTGTCAAACTCATGAATCAACTTCTCATACAGCAACGCAGCATCTTCCTCCTTAGCAAAATATTCATACATGTTTGCCTCCCAGTCCTTGCCTTTTCTCAAAAACTCATTAGCCAACTTACACAGCCCAGGGACTTCCTCTGCATCTTCAAATCCCATTTGCCTAGCTGTATGACAGAAAACACGGTTCATGCCTCTCTTTCTCTATCCAAACGCAACATTTCACATCAAAGAGACAACACAGTACATAAGCATTGAAAGTTTAGCTTTTCTTTTTGGCTTTTTGGTTAAAGTAGAAAATCTTGAACAGGTCCCCACTTGTTTCGCTGACTAGTAGTCATTAATGGTCATCGCCCTTTCTTCAGATAACTGCTTAAAGGATGAACATGGGAGAGGATTTTCTCAATATTCTCTCCTCCTCGTCCTCTCACATCAGTAACATGTATATGTGTTTGTTTTAAATTAAAAAAATAAAAATGTCAATGTCTGTCCGATATGTGAGAGGAGGAGGAAAGAAGAAGAGAGAAGGATATTGAGAGAATCCTCTCCGATAAACATAAATGAATTAACACTAATCACGGTGTTAATCAACAGCCTCGCCCTCTAAATAATTTGGAACCATTTTATCGAACAGGTAGTAATCATTGTTAAGGATTTCAAATATGAGAGAGATTTCGTACTGTAATTCAAACCCCGATCAGGTGGATTTGAAAATCGACAGTAATACTGAGCTTAACATCAGATTCAACCAGAAGAATCAATAGGAAACAAAAAGCAGTTAGGTGAGACCAAGATGAAATCGATCAGGAAACAGAGCGATTTAAATCTCTGAATCTAATTGTTTGATCCAGAAAAATTTGTGTGCAAGCGAGCAGTATACATACCGACGTAATGGGAGAACTTCTCGAGCCTTCCGAAGCGACCGGATTCTGTCTGTTCAAGCTTCGGGATGGTCTTATGGTCTTTATCAACCTGCTTCGACGCCGCATGCCTGTGGCTCAGGGCCTTAGCGACGGCAACAAATCCGGCGAAGGAAACGGCGAACATGTGAGAGAAATCCGCTCTGTTGCCATCTGAAAAGCGAGAAAGTGATGAGTGGAGATCGCAAATAGAAGTGAAATTTATGAAGAGGAGAGGAGAGAAAGATGAAGGTTAAAGCATAGGAATAGTGGAGTAGAGAAGTACCATGGAGATGCATCTTGCTACCGAGCTTCGTGGAAAATCTGTCAGATTTAAGCCATATGTTGACTGAGTGGAGTAGAAAGGAATTTGGGAATGGGCTGTGTTAATCAAAAAAACTTGTGAACAAAGTGAATCAATGCTTAAGTAGAGAGTGGAATGCTGAAGTGGCACAAGAGATTGCAGATTTAAAAAAGAAAATCAATGAGCTATGGGAAAAAGAAAAAGATTTTTGGGCTCCAAAGTCTCCAGTGTAGTGGCTGAAGTGCGAAGATCATATAACACTCAGTTTTTCCATATGACTACCATCAGACGAAGGGCTAGAAATAAAATCATTAGATTAAAGAATGAGCTGAATGGATGGATGGAACAAGATGAGCAGATTGAGAAATGCTTTTTTACTTTGTACTCGAAGTTGTTTGACAGCAATATGGACAGGGAACTTGTAGATATTTTGGCATGTATTGACAAAGTAGTAAGTTAGGATGATAATGACTTTTTGATGGCAGAAATACTGGATTCGGAAGTTAAGGCTGCTGTGTTTTGAGCTGGGAGGATCTAAAGCATTGGGACCGGATGGATTCATAGGTAGCTTATACTAGAAAGTTTGGGAGATCGTGGGACTACAGGTATGTGATCTCGTTCGTTCCTTTTTTAAAAATGGTTTTCCCTTGATGTAGTCAATAATATAGATTTAGTACTAATTCCCAAAGTTGAGAATACAGTGTCAGTAACTAATTATAGGCCAATTAGCTTGTGCAACTTCTCATACAAAATTGTCTCCAAAGTTCTGTCAAATAGGCTTAAACCCATGCTGAATAAGATCATAGCTGAATGTCAATGTGCTTTTGTCTGAGTCGATTGATTCAGGATAATATTATCATTGTGCATGAGGCATTCCATCATTTGAAAGCTAAGAAATTGGGTCTGTGCGAGCTCACTTTGAAATTAGACATGAACAAGGCATACGATCGGGTAGAGTGGGATTTTTGTGTGCTGTTCTGCATAAATTGGGGTTTAGCCAGGATTGGGTTAATAGAGTGTTTTGGTAACTGAATTCTGTTACTTTCTCAATGATGTTATCAGGGAAATGGGTGTCTGAGATTACCCCTAAAAGGGGTCTACGTCAAGGAGACCCGCTATCTCCTTACTTATTTATTATTGTAAGTAATGTGCTGTCAAGATTAATTGAGAAGGAAGAGAAAATGAAATTTATAAAAGGCATTCATCTGGCCTGAAGAAGTCCAATGTTGACTCATAGTTTTTTTGCAAATGACTCAGTTTTTTTTCTTGCAAGCAAATGTTGATATGTGCAGGAATCTGAAAGTTATTCTGGATGCTTACTACGAAGCCTCAAGGCAGATGATTAATGTCAATAAATCTTGTCTATATTTTTCAAAGAATGCATCTAAACTCACAAAAGAAGAGATTGGGCATGTGTTTCAGGTACATACAGTGGATATGCCAGGGAACTATCTCGGCTTACCTATAACCTGGGGGAGATCTAAGGCACAAGTTCTGAACTTTGTTATTGATAAATTAAAAAATCGAGTTCCGGGATGGCAGAAAAACTTTCTATCAGAAGGAGGACGAGAGGTACTTGTTAAGTCAGTTGCAAACTCGATCCCAGTCTACCCTATGTCATGCTTTTTGTTTCCAAAAAAATGCTTTAGAACGCATTAACCAATTAATATCTAGGTTTTGGTGGAAAAGTTCGGCTGAAAAGAGGAAAATTCATTAGGTGTCAAAAAAAAGGCTTAAAATGCATAAAATAAAAGGAGGACTAGAATTTAAAGATTTTAAGGCCTTTAATTTAGCTATGCTTGCAAAACTTGGTTGGCATATTTTGCAGGATTCGAATAAGCTTTGGGTGAGAATTTTGAAAGGCAAACATTTCACAAACATCGGTTTTTTGGAGGCAAAGAAGGGGCAGAGAGCATCATGGGTCTGGTCTAGTGTTTTGGATGGACGAAGAGTGCTAAAAGGAAACATAGCAGCAAGCATTAGAAATGGAAGAGCTACAAGGGTGTGGAACAGTCCTTGGCTAACGGAATTGCTAGGTAAAAAACTTTTTTCTCCTTGTCCTCATGACCTTTTTGAACAATTAAAAGTAGCTGACCTCAGGAAGGAACATGTCTTTTGTATGGGTTTCGAGAGAGGCGAACAAGGTAGCAAATTGGGTTGCTAAAGCCTCGCTGTGTGGGTCATGTCCATCTGATTGGATCTCTAGACCCCTGATGCAGCTGATGAAGTTAATCCAATAAGACTTAGTAGGGAGTGTTGTAGATCCAGGTTAATGGAGTATTTTGATCATATATCCTTTGATGTAATAAAGACTGTTTATCTAATATATTATCTTTGTTGGCAAAAAAAATGATTATTTATGGCACACATGTGGAAACTCGCAAAATTATCTCGATCAAATACTCAGTAAAAATACAAGACAATGATCTAAGTAGAAAGAGGTAAAATTGTCGAGAAAGTATTACCTGGACAATTTTCCCTTAAAAGTTTTATAAGGAACAATTTTATTTTGAAAGTTTTAGAAGTGGAGTAATTTTGCTTTTGCTGTTAATTGATCGTTAATTGACCAATTTATTCAACTGACAAGCCATAGGTCATCCACTTTATTTTTATTCAAATAAAAATTTGTACTGGAACTTTTAAATTTAACTTTTAGAAAAGATGAATTAGATGACATATAGACTGAAATAAATTTTCACCTTAACAAAAATAAACTAGATGACATGTGGATTGCTAATTCAATATATTTGGTTAAAATTAAAGAATTTAAAACTTCCAGGACAAATTTTCACCCTAACAAAAATAAAGTGGATGACTTATAGACTGTCAACTTAACATATTTGGTCAACTAATGGTTAATTAACGGCATGGGCAAAATTGCTCCACTTCTAAAACTATTGAAGCAAAATTACCCCTTTAAAACTTCTAAGACAAAATTGCCCTTAGGGCAATATTTTTCGGGCAAATATGCCCTTTTGCCCATGATTTAAATTTCTTTTCAATAAAAAATCATTTTAATTTAGTCCTAGAAGATACAGTGAAGTTTTAGAAAGTTTTGCGGGCTCTTTAACATTAAGAGCATGTTTGGGAAGGTCAATAAGTAGCTTTTCATTTAAAGTTAAGGAGCTTCTCATCAGTGGTTTGGATTGAAAATATGGCTGGACTTTTAGCAAATAAGTAACTTATTTTAAGAAGTCACTATAACTGGATGTTTGGGTACCCACTTTTTTTAGTCAAAAAGCTCCTTATCAATGGAAGAAAAATAACTTTTTGCAATGATAAGTGTTTGGGTGGGAATAAATATTCACTGAACAAAAAACTACTTTTTGAAAGTCACCTTGTACCTCCTTTTGTCTCACTGTGATGGACCGTTGGGAATAAATACTCACATCCTTTTTGCAATGATAGGTGTGTGTGGTTTGTGATTGTGTTGCTTGTCATTGGAGGTTCTCTCTCTTTTTTTTTTTCAATATCCTTCAGACATATTAGACACCAATTTGTTAGAAGCTGTTCATCCAATTAAAAATGAACAATTAATTATGTATCTTCCTATTTTTACTTTTTATAAAAAAAAATTATTGTGACCATGTGAAAAAATGATCTCAATCTAAATATTGCATAATTATCAAATTTAAAATACATAACAAAGTTTTTTAAAATAAATAAACTCTATTAAAAAAATCATAAGTTACTTTTCATTTTATCATTCAAACACATCTCCATCAGAAAAAAAAATTATTTATGTTATTTTCTATTCAAACATAAGTCACTTATGATAAGTCACTTTTTTCTGAAGTCACTTTTCATATGAAGTCACTACCCAAACAAGCCCTAAGTTACTTATTGAAAAAAGTCACTTCTTTTATTATTAATAAGTCACTTCTCCTCTCCCTAATCCAAACACAAGTTACTTCTTCTACCCACAATAAATCACTTCTCATACCTTCAATCTAAACATGAGTCACTTTTGATAAATAACTTTTTTTTTTTCCTAAAATCACTTCTCATAAGTTACGTATCATCACAAGTTACTAATCCAAACCCTACATTGAGATGAAATGAGATTTTTCCTAATATTCTTGTCAATATTTATAATTTGCCATTAGTTGAT
>JBAGKO010000005.1:3453439-3478172 GCA_037177275.1 Acacia concinna | reverse complement strand
AACGTACGATCTAATATATAATATAATAAAACACAATATATGATATGAGTTAGTAACTTATTTTACTTCCTTAACTTTTCCAAAAAAAAAAAATCAATTGGATCTAATAATTAGAATAAGAGGTAGTATGATTTATTCTTAAAACTTTAACCAACAATTTGGAAAATATTTCTAGTCCATATATATAATGTGTAAATTCAATTTGCAATCAGTTTAGGCATAACAAATTGGAGAGGTTTCCTTAAGTAAGGTCACTGTTTCAAATATTATAAATGGAAGAAAAAAATCAATACTCAAAAACTAATTTAATATTTCCAGTCCATATAGGTATTGACTCTTTTTTTTCAGAAGATAAAACAAATGAATAAATACCTATAATTGAGAAAGTAATAAGGACCCAGTAAAAAAAATCTACAAGAACCTGATTAAAAATGCGGTGAAATTATAGGGATTTACATATTGATTTTCTAAAAAAAAAAATTCATAACTCTATAACATCTAAACTTCTAATTTTAATTTCCACACCAAACTAGAGCAAAATGCAGAAATTATTTTAACTCAACAAAAAAATAAAAGATTTTGCATGTTGCTTTCAAACACAGACTAAATATCTTATTATGATGTTCAAAACAAGTATCTTTGCAATTTAATTTCTCAAACTTTAACTCAGTATAATGATTAATAGAGCAAAGGATTATTGAGGATAAAGTGAGGCAGTTGATTTCACCCTTTGAATTGAAGGTTCTAACACAATAAATAAATTCTCAATCTCAAGATTCCCCTATGCCAATCTTGAAACAATAAAGATTCCCACGAAAGAGAAGCTTCACATTGATGTTTATTGAGAGTTAATTGAAGCATAATACTCCCATTTATCCTTATTATAAGAAATTCCAGCCATATTTCTTAGAGCTTGTTGGAATTATATTTTGCAAAAGGGATTTTGAAGAAAGCTAAGGTTTTGTGGTTAAAAGCTATTTGTCCCAACTTATTATATCAAAACTAAGGTTTCGGTTTCAAAATCATGGTTTTTAGGGGTTAAAATCACTTTTAGGTTTTAGATGGGTGTTTTAAAACCATAATTTTGGAAGCTTGGGCATAATATAATATGTTCAGTCGTAATTGTTAACTTTTTTCCACCTCATTTTCCTAATGAACTTTTCACTCTCCCGTCATAGATACAGGAGATAGTTGAAGAATTTATTTTGATCTTAAATATAAATCGTCAAGGACAAAATTCATATCCAATTCTTTATAACCAGTTCATCCAGTTCCCTAATATATAAGAGTCACCGAGTTTATTAACCATCTCACCATTTAACACCGTTTGTGGATTGAGTGGATCGATGATATGAGTTTCTCTAGTAATCGTCTTCTTTGCACAAAAACAGAAAGATCTGCTGCTTCTGGTCTGAATTTCCAAACTCCTCGAACCCCTTTAAATTAATTTCTAGACATATTTACTGTTGTCTCTCTGGTAGGCGTTGCTATTATTCTCTGTTCATTGTCAGTTTACACCTTCAGCTAGAGTGTTAAAGCTTCAATTTTTAATCCAAAATTTTCCTTTGGTGTGGTTGTATTTTTATCCCTATTGTGTATCTCTGATCTTTCTCTGATTTGTTTCATATTTCTTCAGTAAGACCACAATCGGCGTTGAATGATGAGTTGGTTAATAAATCCAGGAGGCTCTTGTTTATTGGGGAACTGGATGAACTGATTATATAAAGAACTGGATATAAATTTTACCCAAATGTCAATCCACAATTTATTACTATTTTCCAAAAATATCAAAACTCTATACAACATGAAAAAAAAAAAACTATATTTCTAGTCTATATATAAAATGTGGAAAAGTCAAATTGCAAGCAATGTAGGCATTACAAAATGGAGAGTATTTCCTTAAGCAAGGTCATTGGCGTGGATTTTATAAATGAAAACAAAAAATCAATACTCAAACTAATTTGATAGTATCAATATTAGATAGTAATACTATGGAGGGAAAAAAATTGTGTACAGAGAATTATAGATTTACAGGCAATTCTTATTTCTTATCCATAGAATATTAATAATGATATTCACAAATATATTATGGTAGTGAGCAGCACTTTCTATCCTCAGCTTAATTTGGTCAACAATTATTTGAATTTGAAGTTTTTCTATTCACATAGATAGATAGAGAGAGAGAGAGAGCCATCAATCTCGGGCTTCTTAATCACCTTAGTGATGGCCTGAATAAATAATAATAATAATAATAAATGGCTAGAGTCCCAATATTTGTTTCATTTTTATTTTTTCTATCAGGTCTTCTTCAGATGGAACATTGTTGCCAGACTTTGAGCATGTGTACCACCAAGCCATGATTTCTTCCTGTAATGAAGTGGAATATTGAGCATGAGGTCCAAAAATAAACAGTTGCATTTCTTTCTTTCGTTTTTACATGATGAACAACAAATGGCATGCTCTTGACACAAAAAGAGGCCTTATAATACTCCTTTCAGTTTTAATTATAAGAGCTCGTTAACTTTTTTAGAGAATCTTAAAATTTTAAGAAAGATAATTACATTATATATTAATTTATAAGTCAAACAACATATAGAAAAACGAAAAATTTTAATGTGTAATTAACTTACTTAAGATTTTCTTAAAATTCTCTAAAAAAATTAACAGGGCCTTATAATTAAGACCGGAGGAAGTAGTAAAAAGGACAGAGTCAAATACAATAGAATAATGCTAGCAAAGATAGAAAAGACAGGTTTTTTTTTTTCAAAAATAGAAAAGGCTTTAAATTGAGTATTTATACTCCTAGTTTTAAATATAAGAACTAGTTGAGGGGCTTATTTTGGTTTCAGCTGTAAGACCTCAATCAATTTGGCCTTTTGAAATTTATAAATTTTATCCAAGCTATCCATGTTGATTGTACGTATATTAAAGCGGATTACCTTCAAGCGGTGGTAATGAGTAAATAGGATATTTTAAAGAAATCAACACACATTAATTATAAATAACTAATTTAATTAATTTTCCTAATATTTATAAATCAGTCATAATGCAAGACCAGGAGCATTTGTTCAGGCCCTCTCTTCCCTGATGCTTCAAGTTATTGAGTCATGGATAGAGAGGGCCGAGTCCTATCTTTACATGTGTGGGCCCCACTCGTCTTTTTTTCCGGTATGATTACATGTGGTGTCCTATGTGGCATCCAACAAGACATGGGATCAATTGAACTCTTATTGGATAGAATGAATACCACCTTGAAGATTGTAGATGCCACGTATGACAGTGAACTATGACGTGTGACTCCACCTTAGCTGCGATGTAGGACTTGGATGCCACATAGGACGCCACGTGTGCTCATATCACTTTCCTTGTCTTTTCCCAACTTTCTTATAAGGGTATTTCAGGGGACGTTTTTGCCTTTGTCTTTGTCTCATAATCAAATCACCTATACTCAAGTTTTACTTAGAAATCTAATACTACACTAGTCCTATATATTAAATTAAATTAAATTACTTTAAAGCACTTAAATTTATGGTGTTTCTTCAAACTATTTTATCTAACTTATAAACTGATATATAATATGATGATACACTATATATATGATATGATTAATTAACTTATTTACCTTCCTTAATCACTCAAAAAAAAATCAATAAGCTCTTATATTTATGATAGGAGGGAATAGTAGATTAGGTAAAAATCATATCTAAGTTCTCTTAAAATAGAAATGTCCATTGCCTCGTTCTCCATTCCCTATGTTGGAATAATAAAAAGTTCAAAAAAAGGGGAAGACAACTACATTTTGAATTAGATTAACAAGTAATTGACTTCAATGTGATTTGGTAAATCGAGCCATGTGGCATCATATGCGCCCTAAATTACATGGTTTGGTTGAACAAAGGCATATATTTTAGATTAAAAAAAAAGGACTTTATATACACCATATCTTAAGTATTCCTAATTGATAATATCTTTTTTTATATATATAAACATTAAATCAACTTGCGCAAATCTTAAGTCCTTCACAAATTATTAAGAGTAATGCTACTTTGCACAATAACCTTTTTTTAATGAATTTAGCAGAAACAGTTAAAGTGGCTGAATCCGATCTTAACTAAAAGAACTGAAGTTACCCAATCCAGCCATATTATTAAATGGAACAGAAACTATACAGAAACTGTATATAAGATATGGTAGATTCTGGCTACGCCATACACTAAAATCTACTATCATTAGATTATATATCAGTTTATAGGTTAGACATATTAGTTTAAAGAAAATCGTAAATATAAATATTTTAAAATAATTTATGTAGCTTCCTTATTTTAAATTTGGATGGAGAGAAAATTAAAAGAAAAAGATTCTAAAAATGGTAAATTGTTTTACTATTTTTAGAAGTTTTCATTCTTAGTATTTCCTCTAGATATTTTTTCCTCTTTTTTCTCTCCATCAAAACATAGGGTTAATTTCTCCAAATAAATCAATTGAGTCTTTATATTAAGGACAGTAGGCAGTATAACTAAAGAATCTATGAAAAGATGTTTTAGTTATTATGTGTATATGCCAAAGTAGAAGCCAGAAAATTGTCTTCCAGTTGAATTTATCATAGATTTAATTTCCCCATTTATGAAGTATCAATGACATTAAATCCATAACTCCAACAACAATAGATAGAGTATAATAATTTGATGAAAAATTAATAGACTTTTACCTCAAGAAAATCATGATTGGATATATATTGACTCTCAGCCATGCATTTCATCCCTCCAACAATCACAGAGATAGATTTTCTGGTATTCTGCTGAGAGCTCTCTCCTTGTGCCTCTGTCAATAGTACAACAAAATCAAGACCCATGAGTCACCAAAATCAAAGAACCTTCAAGAATTTCTATAATTTAATTAAGGGTGAAGGTGAAAAAATATTAATAAAGTATTGCACCATGAGCAAAAATAGAAATTATCTTTTGTTAGATGCAAAAATAGTAATAAACATTTAAAAGTGGAGCAGAATTAGAAACTACCGTTAACTAGGCTTAACATCTGTTTTTTTTTACTCAGGAAGTAAATGAGCCCCATTTAAGGGATGTTAAAGGAAATTAACGGAATTTCTAAATTTGCTTCACTTTTAATTGTTTATTACTATTTTTGTATCCAACAAAAGATACTTACTACTTTTGCTCATGGCGCAATAGTTTATTACTATTTTTGCACCTTCGCCCTTTAATTAATATAACAGAATGCACTTGATCTAAGTAACATACCAAAATGCACGTGTCATGTAGAAATAAAGGACCATAGGTAAATTTAGTTATACCATTTATAGAGGCGACATAGTATCCAGTTCCCCCCAGCCCTTCATCCCACTTCCCAAGCCGCAAGCGTAAGAAAAAGCCATCCAGGTTTGATACGGACATTTGAGAGTTTATCCATCTGTTGTAAAGGATTTTCTGTCAAATACAGTAAAAGTTGAAAGCAAAAGAAGTGTTTTGAATATGAAAACGATAGATATTTTCTAATTATGATGACTTAACACAAACACAAACTTTGTAGTTTTGTGTGCAAACATAAACTTAACACTTCTAGTTTCAGTAAATATTCTACTTACGACTAAACCAATTATTAGGTTTGGTCCGGCGAGCACAAGGTTAGCCTCTGAAAACTATACATTGAATTTTCACTTCTGTTGGATTATTCAAAGGCCAAACATATTTCATTTTTAAACATGTTAAGATTATAATACTATCTCCGGTCCTATTTATAAGACCCAATTGATTTTTTTGAAGAATCCTAAGAAAATCCTAAGAAAGCTAATTATATTATTTTAAGACATTAAAATTTATCGTTTTTCTTTAAATTATATTGTTTGACTTATGAACTAATATATAACGTAATAAAATATGATATATGATATGATTAAATAATGTAATTAGCTTTCTTAGGATTTTTCTAAGATTTTCCAAAAAAGTTAACAGGGTCTTATAAATAGGACCGGAAGGAGTATAGATTATTCTGTAATGGAATTGAAAGCAATAGCACGGTCCTCTTTTCTAATCAAAATCAAGAGCATCAGCAGAAAACATACATAAACATCTCAAGGTGCATTTAGAAATGGGAAAAAAAAAACATTTTACCCCTTAAACTTAGGTCTAATTTCAACTTGAGCGCATCAATTCTTAATGGTTAACAAAACGTTCCCTGTTCCGAGGAAAAAAAAAATTAACACTAACTCCCAGTCTCAGTGAGGCGTGTTTCACACTTTTCCTTAGGAACAAAGAGGCATTTGTTAAATCATAAAGTTTGTGTAATTAGACCCAGTTAAGGGGTATAATCTATTTTTTTCTTGAAGAAAAGAAATTGCTATGATCCCTTCATGGATACATTTATAAGTTCAGGGAATAGAGTTCCTCTGCTGTCAAACAAGCATCTGGCCCTTCAAAACAGGGGAACACAATATTTTACTTTTTATTTAAATAAAATCAGATGGTTCTCTACCGCGCAGCAAAGAAACCAAAGTGATTAAAGTTGATCAAATTATCAGACCAACCCAAGACATAGTTATGCTCAGAAGCTCAAGATCATGTTTACGAGTTTTTGCCCTCCCAATAAAGAAAGGTTCTTTTCATTCTATTTGAACTAGTTGATGCCGGACTTGCAGGTAGGAAGGCTCTTCAGATAAGAAACAATGACGAAAAGGGTATAGACGGGCAACAGCCAAAATACAGGAGAAGGTTATTTCTGAAAATCTTCATGCTGAGAAAAGGATGCACAATTAGATCAGATTAAGTTTCATATTGATTCATACTACTGCATCAAATCATGACTTAAATAACTACTACTGTAATTGAAAAGGTATAATTTGCATACTTCATGCGTATTTTGGAAAACATAAGTTGCTTAAAATTTATGAAAAATACAAGGACTTTCTTTAATAAAACATGAAAAGCTACTTATTCATTACTTACTTGAGGATTTCAGTGCGAGACAAACGAAGCTTTTGCACTGCATCAAAGATTCTCTTGGTTTTATCTGAAATCTGCCTCCCAGTGAAGTCAAATGGAGATGTCACAGAATGTTCTTTCAATCTGTCTTCCATTGAACTAGAAACAAATACTTTCTTGATGGGCGCGCTGGACTTTATATTCTCTGAGGGTATAGTTTCGTTTGATGTCCACTTCAAATCAAGGTTTTGATTTCCTTCAAGATCAATATTATCATTTGTAGGACCACCAGGTAAGAGATGGTCCTCTTCACCAGTTAGAGGCCTAGCAATCTCTTTGCCTGCATTAAAATTAGTTTCGTTTGGACCACAATCACTGACCAAAGCATTGACCTTCAAATCATGTTGCCCAATTTGAATTGACGTGGGACATGATATAGCCCAGTGATTGGGCTGAAAGCATCTAATGCATAAGCAAGGAAGTTCTTCCAATTTTCCATAAGAATTGATATTTTTCAGGAGAGCTTCAAGCTCGCTTTCTGCAACCTCCAAGCAATCTTGAAGTTGGTGACCTCTTGTCCCACAAAACAAACAGGTCACATTTATGAGTGGGGTATTGCTGATTCTATGTGATGGTTTGGTATATTTGATGGCATCCAATCCCCTTGAAAACACAGAAGCTAATGGCTCTGAACTGGCGACATTAGGAGAGGGTGAAACTGGTTTGGGATTATGAACCGAGTTATGAATATCAATACATAAATTATTCTTAGCATCATTTGAAGCCTTTTCAAACATAGAACAATTATGTAACTCTTTAGCCTCTATGTTGCCTTCATTCTCGAGCTTGTGTTCAGGAGTCTTTGAGTCATTGGAGAAGATTGAGGGGGGTGTTGATTTTCGAGAAAATCGAGTTATCCAGAGACTTCCAAGAGCATCACTTCTGTGGCACATATTATCTTCCTTTTTCTCAGGAAGTACATATGTATCAATATTCCCAGTATTATTTGTATTTTGTCTTCCTGAAGATGAATTTGACATCATTCCTTCTTTCTCCTTAATAAGTAACAAGTTGGAACATGTTTTATTTTCCACTGAGTCATTTTTACTGCTCTCATGACTGTAAACAACATTTATTAGATCAACCTTAGGTCGGGGGGATGGACCAGCATCATATCTCTTTGCAGACTGCTCAGACTCATTTGATGGAATACATTGTTTGTAAAGAAAATTATTCTCTGCACAAAACGTTAATGGAGTTGCATCTATTCCAGGTACTTTGTTAGATAGATCTTCAGAACTGTCTCTAGCTTGATGACTGACACTCGCAATTCTTGTTCCCATGGGGGAATACATGGCCTGAAAAATGGACTGGAAGCCAGCACTTTTTGGCTTTGGATCATGGTTCTTATGGTCAGCAATGAATTTTGCTCTAGAAAGTTGATGAACATGATCGGTTCGTTCAAGCTTAAGATGCAGAGGATTTGCCTCATCTTGTACTGTTTGGGAATGTCCTTTCATCATGTTTGACATCCAGTTCATGAAGGAACTCTCTTGTTTAACAAGGCATTTCGAACCAGAAGTTTGTTGGACTTGCCGTTTGAATCTTTTACTCCCCATCATCAACTGATGCTGGAAGTTCCATTTCCTCTTGCCTTTTGAAAACAATCTAGCACTGTTACAGCTTTCGACACTTTCATGGCTATCATCCCCCCCATCCTCCTTCGACAATTTTACAATACCATCAGAAAAGGCCTTTTCCTTGCCTCTGTTGCTCACTATTTGAATTTTGCTATTACTTGGAGATCGTGAAGTTGGAAGATTCTTATCGGATAGAAGCATCATTTTGTCTTCCTGAGATTTATTACCAATTCCTCTAGAATTTGAAACAAGAGCTCCACTTACACCGCAAGCAGCATCGCAGTTGGAAGTTCGTAAATCATTCTCAGCAGTTGATTCCAGTTTTTCTAAAGAACCTCTACTAGAAGAAGTTAAATTGGTTCCTGGAGCGCCAGGACCCTTACATTCAGCCACCAGCTCATCTTTGGCACATAACTCATTATTTGTTTCAATTTCCTCATTGCTGATACCCATGACTCTGCCTCCAGTAGCATGATCTCTTGGCAGTGGATTCATATCTGTGCCAGATTTTAGTTCATCGGCTTTAGGCAATAATACATCAAATGACCTTTTGTCAACTTCACCTGCAAGAAATAAAGATAAAGGCAACATTTCAGATTTGCATAAAAGGAAGAACTGCTTCTAACAATTCTTTCGGAAAAGCAAGAATTTCAATAGAACTCAGACTTTTGGACAATGAAATGGTTACGAAACCAATATTTGCAACCATGATATACGTCAGGCACAGAATATTTTATAAGCTTCATTATTGTAATCCAAACAGAATTATAAAATCTTCCTTCAGATGAAAATGACACCTGATATTGTGGAAGATTTCTTCTCCTTTAGTTGAGATATTTGAGCAATTTCCGGGTCATCTTCATTGCAAATCTTATTTTCCTGAACAATCATTACGTTCTCCTTCTGATCATCATGTAGTTTAAATACTCCATGTTCAGTGTTTGCTTCCTCCCTATTCCCAATAAATCCTGCCAAACAAGAGTTCTTAGGAATAAAAAATATGTTTTCCAGGAAAAATAGTAGAAAATTTGGAAAGTATACCAATATATTTATATTTACTATTATGTCGAATCTGATCAATTTTTTTCTTTTCTCATTCAGTTTAGGTCATATGTGCTAAGGATATACTTCGAACCAAACTCTCTCTGCATCTATACAGTAAGAAGGTAAGGCAGGATTAGTAATGTTACCCGTACCTGTTTCATGTTCTTCATATGCTTTATCCTCTGGCTTGATACCTGAATCACTTGGGGGATGCCCGGGGGAAGTATTCATATCTATATCATTGATATTAGTCTTCATGCATATGGCAGCAATAGGTTTTTCAGCACCAGAGCTTTCACCAATGGCACTTTGTGGAGGAGCAAGTACCCTATTGCTGGGTCCCACATCCCAAAATAGGGAGGTATTCTTGTCAGCAAAGCTTGAATCAGCACATTTCAGGCTCAATCCTTTATCTGGAGACCAAACGAGTTCAGATAGAGCGCCAGAGGCAACAAATTTCATGTCTAATCTGGAAGATGCATTTGCACCTGCACCTGAATCATTATTCAAAGTCTTCCAACTGCAATGGCTAGGATCATTTGTCCCAAGTTCCAAATCTGCCTTTGGTTCTGTCTTCTCAGTTTCTGAACTCATCCTTGTTTAATTATAAACACTTCACCAGGAGATCATGAAGCATAATTACAACTAAGATTTGTTTTGTGTTGTAATTGAAATGAAATTCAGAGCACATGGTATTTAACACTGTTAATGAGGAGGCAGCAAGCACCATAACATGAACCTTGCAGTAATTTAAAATTTCATAAGATAACACGAGTTACAGTAGAGTTGCAAAAAGTTTCAGGCCATGAATTGTTCTTATACACTAGACTATTACCATTATGTACGGAAATAGCACCAAGAACAACCACAAACACTGCCAAACTTTCTACAAGCTACCTATGCCCATTTATTACCATATGAACTCAAGCCAACAGAATTATTTCTAAGATCATTAAGCACCACAATTGATTCACTTTATATGTCTGAACATTTGACTGGAATTAGGTAATAATTATGGCTAACTATAACTGCACTTCTGTACACTAATTGCATCTATATGTGATTTCCGTCCACATTTCATTTTGTAATGCACAAAAATATTCAAAGATGCACTCATTTCAATGAAATAGTAACTCAGTAAAGAGAGCATGTGTAGATGAATAGTGATAAATGATTTGCTTTTATATTCTTAATCCACATATGAACATAAAAAGCCATTCCAATAATTATTGATATTATTCGCACTATACCAAAGGTTACTCCTTATAAATTAAAACTAATAATCCAATTCATGGCTTTGGCTCTTTTAATAATTACTTCATGAAATTTATTTCTCCATGGAAATTATTTCGCTCTTTTTTTCTCTTCATGTTTTCCAAGAATCAATACCAAATACAAATTCTATTACAAACCTCCTTGTTTATAAGCTGAAATAGTGCGCCACATTGTTAGAGTTTATGCATAGCACAAGGGCCTACCTAAATTAATATTAATAATAATCGTAGTATTAATAGATTTTCACAAACTGCAATGAGCATGCACAATCACACCTTAAGACACGAAGTTGAGTTCATGCACTATTCCTATAATTTCAAAGTTATGATGCATAAACATATCAATAAAGGTTGTGTCAGTGTTTGACACATGTTAGACACTCATTAAACAAGGGCCAACACTTCAAATTGCTTAGTATTTTGGTGTTGGGTATCTATGTCAGTATTGTATCCATGCTTCCCAGTTTAAAACTAATACATATGTACACACAATATAATTGGTATGAGCTTGCATCTAACCTACATCTCCCACTTGAAGCAATTTGAGATCTCAAGTAGGAGGCGGATCTCCGCCCCGGTGTGCTTCCACGATATTGATCTTCAGTGCCTTCCCTCCGTCAAGCTTGGGTATGAAGAAGTATACCTGGGATCTAAACAAGAACTTAAATTTAGTTACTAAATACGAATTTATACATCAAGCTTTTCTCAACCAACCAAAACCAACGGTTTCAACATCAAGTAGGGCAAAAGCTCACCACTCCCAGAAGCATATAGTACATAATACTTCGCTAAACAAGAACCAAATAAAGTGTTTTAATTTTAATTAGGAGGCAAAGCTGAATTTTTTAGCTTATTCACCTAATTATCAAATCTCTACTTGAAGCACGCTATATATATGTGTAGAAAGGAGAAAGTAGTGATGGGATAGAACAGACTCCAAAGTCCAAACCGCAATTTCATCATGTAAATGCAAGAGAAAAAAGCAGGCAAGGGTGTAGTCAATTAGCTAAGCGCTAATCGCCGTCGAACAACCAAGGAAACGGTAAGAAAAGTTTATGGTTGGCCAATTAATTAATGAACACAACAAACCATGAAGAATAAAACGATAGCATTATATAGTGGATATAAGGCGTAATGAAGTGGGAATCAAAGTAAGGCAAAAGAGAAAAAAGAAATATGCGTCCCATAGCTGCGAATGGAAATGCAGGAGAGACTGACCAAAGGGTTTGAGCAAAATTGAAAAATTCTAATGAGAGGCTATCATCAGAGAAACATACCTCACTTTGAGCGACACTGTTAGGTCGTTCCATCTTTAAACCCCAAGGGTGAAAAGACGAAGAAAAAGGTGAAGGGCAAGAGAGAGATATCGCAAATAGATATTTTGATTCTGTGTTAGTGTTGAGATGCCCTGAGAGAGAGAGGGAGGTAGACCGCCGGAAACAGACGTGCCGCAGGCACGGTTTCATGAATCTCTTCGCCTTTTCCGAATTGTGAGGCTATGCATACGCCACGTCGACCTCTCTTCATGCCTTGACGGTTCTGTTATATACTTTTTCGTTTTTAATAAAAGGTTCTGTTATATACTTGAACTGTGGAATCTGGAATGAGAGAGTGAGGGTGGACCAATGTTGTGTTCAACACCAAATTTGTACAAATATTATAATATATAACACCATATAACTTTTTTTAATAAATAACATTCCATTGTATAAAAAAATTGTATTAGTGTATTATCATATGACATGAACCCCTAGGAAGTAGGAACAAAGTTACAAAGGGTTGGAGTCTTTTTGTTGGAAAAAAAAAAAGTGCTTGACGTGTTTGAGAAATTATTATGTGAACCTAATTTGTTATGTTATTTGTTATCTAATCTAATTAATTAAAATACAAAAATTCAATTAATATTAATTATAGTCGTTTGCTTATGTATTTCATATTTTTATGTTTATTCAAATAAATGTATCCCTCAATTAATAATAATTATGATGCATGGTCTAGGTTTTGTTGCCCCATCAACAGCATTCACTTCTCTTAAGATCTCCTTAAATGTGAGATCGTGAATTTAAACTTGTGTATGTGTTAAGATTAAAAGAGAGAGAGAGAGAAAATCATTTTGAGGATTTCATAAAAGAATGGACTAATAAAAAAAAAATCCCACAAGAAGTGAACAAATAGGAATTCAACCTAATGAAGTAAACATTACTACTTGATAATTTTTCATAAATTAAAATGTTAATAATGATAATAATACAATGACCTCTGTTCAACTTAATTGAAAAAAAAAATCCCCATTAGCTATGTATGGCATTATCAGTGTTTTAATAAATTTGTCTTTAAATAAAAAATTATAAAACAATTTGGCCAAAGTTAATTTTGCTAAAATTTTTAATATTTTTATTACATTTTCAAACACGTGTTTTAATCTGATTTACGTTAGAAGAGGAGTACTTTGTCTAAAACAATATTCTTTAAATATATCATTTTTGCTAGTATTTGTATGATGTATTCAATATAAATAATTTAATTTAAATCATTAACATGTTATAGTATTCATCATAAGCCACCCCTGAAAGTAACTTTGGGTCATTTGATTATAACCCTATGACATTAATTTAATTACTGATCTTTTGTTTTGTTTTAAATATTTAACCCCTTGCCATTATCTTTTTAAGAGGAATTGTCATATCAAATTAATACATGACAACTAATAAGTGACATCCGGGTAAATTACTAATTTTATAAAATCCCTTAAACTTTTTTTTTTTATGGTTAACCTTTAGTCATGAACCCACTGAGTCTTAATCTATGGCCGTAATTTGAGCTCTCAAATTCGATGAGCCCGCGAGCCAATTAATTCAGGCGCCCTTAATCGAATAGGCTTAAAAGGTAACCACCTCTTTGAGGTGCCCCAGGAGGAGAGCTCCTAATAGAAATTCTCTATACCTTCTGTTCTCTATGATTGAACCCGGAAACAGATGAGTGTGACGCAAATGCCTACCCATCTGTGCCAACTTTAATTGGTTACAAATAGCGACGTTTTAAAATTTAAATTTAATACTCTTAAAATTTTGGTTTATAACATCAAACCCCATGTCTTTACTTTTGTCATCACAATAAATTTATCAAGATTATTTATACTACCATTTGTTAATTATAGCTTTTTATATTAATGAGGACAAAAGATATCCCCCAACACAGATGCTCAATTATCAATTTAAACCTTTATGACGATGATAACATTTTTAATTTTTCATACCATCAATGCTCAATTATCTCAAGAAAATAAACACTTCATGAAATATAATTCTACAATATTTTTCTAAAATTTTGAAATGTCAGTAACCAATTAAAGTTTATGGGGTTGTCTATAAATAGACAAAGATCATGAGGTTTTATAAAATTAATAATATACATAACATGCACGTGTGATCTTTTGATTTGATAAGATAATTTTTTTTGGAAAGATAACGGTTAACTGACCAGGGTTAATAGTTAAAAAAAAATAGAAGGTCATGATGTTAAATTTAAGATTTGAAATTGCATAAAATTTATATACAACTAACTCAAAGTTTACGAAAGTTTCATACAATTTATTCTAGTAATAAAATATGAATAGTACAATTATCCAAAGTAACAAGAATTTATTTAATTGGCATAAAATGTAATATTATAGAGAAAAAAATATAAATTTCCTAATAAATTATACTATTTATAAAGTTCCCATACAAACCTTTTAAAAATAATTATATGAAGGGCTCAAACATGGCTTAAGAAGGAATGGTGCATTGCTGATTAAAAGTCAAACTCCCCTAACTTGACTTCTTACCCCCCCCCCCCCATGGTATAAGTATTATTATGGGTAATTCATAAGTTTTTTTTTTTAATTGTTGTGTTTAATTTTGCTGCACCTTTATAAACTTAAGGAAAAATTCTAAAAAAAAGATAGTCAAATATGAAAGTCCCAATTCAAAATAAGAAGATTTGGAAATCCCAAATTAGTTTTTTATAATTTTTTTGTGTAATTATGAAAATACCACTGGATTTTTAACTACACGAATATCGTAATTCACAATAAGAGTATCTCAATTAACAACAATAGTACAAAAATTCATAGCGTAAATACGTAGTACCTAAATACTTTTATTGTTGTTATTTAAGATATTCTTGTGAATTACAATACTCGTGTTGTTAAAAATCCATTGACATTTTTATAATTATAAAAGAAAAGTACAAAATGAATTATTCAGAATTTTCATATTTCGTTGTTCTGATTTATCTTTTTTCTATTTTAATTGTCCTTTTTTTTGGAATTCTCCCAAAACTTAATGCATATAATTTTATTGGGAGAATTCTATTTAAATACCATTTAAATTTTAAAATCTCATATTAGTCTTGTTACTCATAAAAGTAATGAGATTATTCAAACTCGTAATATAATTAACAACTCAATTTTATAGAAAATCACTTATTTAAAATTTTAAAATTGAAAAAATATTTAAATAAAATTCTCCCAAAATTATATATATATTAAAAAAAAAGTTAGGGGCTCTGCCCAAAATTCAACAGAGAATGACTAAAACTAAGCAGATAATGACTAAAACTTAATAAAAAATAACTATAACTCAATAAAAAATAATTAAAACTGATCAATTTTCTACCTTTTATTTTTTATTTACTTAATTTAAGTCATTTTTTAATGTTTTAATATTTATAAGATATTTATTTATCTTTTTCACAAAAAGTTAATCTTAAGGGCAACGCCAACACTTTTCCGTACGTTATGGTCCCAAGAATAAAGATATACTATAAAAATAAGCTACATAGCCCACATATCATGGAATGGTGACATAATAAAAGATAGTACTGCTTTGCTATATATAAGAAAATATAGTACTTCAGGCGAAATATATATATATATATATATAGTACTACAAATAAACAAGTTTAGCCGTTTATAGGTAGAGTGCCCCATTCATTTGTTTTGTAGTAATGATATTGTGAGAGCCCCCTTCTTCCGTACACAATAATTAGGACCGTTCAATCATTTTGACTTCACTTCTGCGATTATTTATTTTGTTTGTAATTATTGTAATAGACATTTATTGTGTGTCTTTTTACTACAACGTGGCCCAGCGACGACACGTTTGTGGGTTAGACATAACATTTTAGTGTTTTGCATATTTCAAAACCTAATCAAGGGTAACCCCACTTCCAAGATTTGATTAGGTACTCGCTGATTTTTTTTTTTTTTTAGAATTGCAATTTGATTCTAATAAAAGAAATTTATAGTAAAATGATTTCACAAAATCGCATATTTACAAATAAATCCTGTGCAAAAATCACATATTTACAAAAAAATCTTATAAAGTTGTCAAATACCTAACATATAATTGTTAATGACAACTCCATACTATGGAGTTGTCATTAACAACTCTTTATTAAGTATTGATAATTTTAGGACTTATTTGAAAATACGTGATTTTTCAAAACCATTTTATTGTAAAATTTTTTTATTGGAACTAAATTGCAATTCTCCCTAAGTTTTTTCAAAAATATTATAACATAATATATTTGACCACTTTTAAATTTATATTTTTTTAATATATCATTTATATTATTGATTTAATTAAAGGTATTTCTAAGCTTTCTTTACACTTGAGATTAATCCATTTTAAGCTTTAAAAAAGGAAAGAGTTTTTGTCTCTCCTAATAAAATATATTTTTCAAGACTCAAATTTGTGTTTTGCTCTGAATAGGGTGGGACTATTTCTTACTTTAATAAACAACTTATTAGTCAAATTATTTATATTAATAGCACATATTAAATGTAAGGTGAATATGTAAAAATACCACCATGATCTTTTTTTAAAAAAAAAATAGAAACTGAAATTCTATTAATACTTAATCATGCATTACAAAATCAAAGAGTAGGTGATTACCCAACAATAAAAAAAACTATCCTCCACCATGATCTTTTTCTTTCTTTCTTTTTTTTAATGACAACCATGATCTTTTTCTAAAAGAGCATTTGGCACAATAAACAAATGTTGGGCTAAAAAATGGCCATGTTGATTAAAAAATGTAGCTTAAACCCCACAACTTCATATTAGATGAATATCGACGATGCGCTTTAAACTATTGATCAAATATGTTAATATGGCGAAGTGTGTAGGGATGACGCAGACCAGATAAGAGAGCATAGATATTTAATAAATGTGAGAGAGTAAGAGGAGGAGTACATTTTTTTGGATCAAAGACTCGCCACCTAGATAGATGTTGAAGGAAAAACAAGTAAACAACCTTGTCAAATCGAGAGTCTCTTCGCTTGAACTAAAAGGCACAAAGGTTTGAGGGTTTTCAGCAACACCATTGTCGCTGTTGCACCGCTCGATGCCACTAAACATTTTTCCACTGCTTCTTCTTCTTATTTCTTTAATTTGAGCCACTTGGAACCATATAACTTTGGTGTATGCATGTCATTGTTATATTATTTCTCCTTAATTGTAAGTTTTGAATTGGTTGTTTTTGGGTTCTTTCTTTTTGAGGATTGTAAATCAATATTTATAATCGAAAAGTGGAAGCATTTAGGGTTTTTTTTAGGGTTATAATAAGTGCGAAAGGTAAAAGATCAATCACATTTAGTGGATGCTCATTTGCAATTCATCGTGAATGTTTATTTCCAACTCGTGCATGCTCATTTATTAAGTTTAGTAGTTCTACTTCTACCACTTGAATATAATTCTCCACAACACCACCACCAAACAGCGTAACTGTACCTCCTTCCCCCACTGTCAATAACCTTTTTATCCACTCCAGGACAGCACATCTCATCATACATCTTCTAACCTAGCTTCAAAACTTCACATCAATCATTGTTTAACGAAGAGACCCATTGCCATTCATTAAAGACCCATAATTGGTGTTAACATCCCTTCTTGTCACTGTCTGTGAAGGAGAAGAAGCTTGATAATGAAGAAGGGCCGGGAACCCCATCGATCGTCACTGTACTGTGATTTTTTGGATCTTGATGTTTAGAAAATTTGCATATTTTGTTTCATTTTTGCCTTTGTTGATTCAATAGTGTAGATAGAGGGTTCCATTGCTTTCTCTTTGTGTGGAAGGGGATTGAGGTTTTTTGCTTCTGATTTGTGAATTCACCTCTACTAGTTATGTTGCGGATTGGAGATTGCAATAAAATAATGCCTTTTTTTTAAAAAAAAATTAATAAAGCTATTTTTGTGCCATTTTAAAAAGTGTAATTTGGTATTTTCCCCTTTACATTTAGTGACACTCAGAGACTTGAATGATTCAAGTCACATGCCCCAATTGATTTGTCAAATATGGATTTATCCCCAATTTTCCCTTGTTAAAATGTGCCTAAAATTTGTTCAAAGCCCCACATGTAATATATCTTTAGAAACCTCAACATTTTCTTTTTTATGTGTACTCGATCTTTAACTACGTGCAAATGAAGGCATTTGCGCTCGCTTTAGGACCTAAGTCTTTAGGTATAAACCATAACTTTTGTAATAAGGATTTTTTTTTAGCAATTTTAAAGATAAAATAAAATTAATGGTTCTAAAGAAATTATTGATTTTGTTTTTAGGATGAAGGTAAAAAAAAAAACCCCATCTATGTATATATATCTCGCATTTGCGTTCGATGCCATATACAATCATTGGGTGTAAAAATATCTATGAACATTTGAAAATAGAACACAAATGTCAACTCCGTTAATTAAGGTTAAAGTTTGTTTTGTAGGCCCTAATTTAATAATTTTAAATAATTATTTTATACACGCAAGTGCAAAAATATTCATATACATATCTTGCACATGTGTCTAACACCATTTACAATTTTTGGGATACAACAATACCTAAGATCATTATTGGGGGTGGAAATGACAGCTCTATTAATAAAGTCAAATATTTATTAATTTTTTACTTTTGTGGGCCCCATTGTAATAAATTTTTAATTTATTTAAAAAACTCTTACTCTCCCTCTTTTCCTACACTCCTCTCCCTCTTGCCCTTTGTCTTCTCTATCCCCCTCCAAACCAAATCCTTACTTTCATATTGGCATTGACTCTTTTCAGCCACCCACATGGTCACCACTTTGTGCTACCCTCTCCCTTTGAATGCACTTCCATAATTCATCATTAGAGCTTTTCTTTTCATTAATGAAGTCAGAAATTAACGAATATTTGATTTCAGTAACAGAGCTTGCATTTTTATCCCCTTTACAAAACTAGAAATTAATGAATGTTTGCTTTTATTAACAGAGTTAGTATTTTCTTCCACATTACATTGTATATGGTATTTTTTTTTTGGGAAAATTGTGTTGAGATCCTGAGTAAGGGAACTTATGTCAAAAAGATTTCATAAAATTAACAAATTGCAGTGAGGACGTTTAGAACTTTTCCGTTGTTAATTAGAATTGTTCAATTACTCAAATACCATTAGTTGTCAACAACAGCCCCTAGGGTGTTAATAGTAACCCCTTGGGGTTAGTTGTCAACCACAACCCCAAGATTGTTAATAGTCACCTTTGGGGTTGTTAATGGCGGCCTTGTCATTAACAACCCCATGGGTTGTCATTGATAACTACCCTAGGGGCGGTCATTAACAACCTCAGAGGTTGTTGTTAACAACTAACTTTAGGGGTTGCTCCTAACAACTCCAAGGGTTGTCGTTGACAACTAAATGTATTTGGGCAATTGAACAATTTGAATTAATGACACAAAAGTTTCAAGGGACTTCACTGCAATTTGTTGATTTCATAGGACCTTTTGACATATATTCCTCTACTTAGAACCTCAACGTAATTTGCCCTTTTTTTTGGCACTTTCTCATCCCTCTAATCCATGTATTTTTGCACCCAGTTGGAAATGAAAAATTATTAATGTGGAGTCAACAAAACAAGAAATTAAACTATGTTTGGCTTCATTAAAGAAGCTACATTTTTGTTCCATTTTTTTATAATAATCATAGGTATTTTTGTACCCTAGGATTGTGTATAGTGACAGACACATATGAGGGATATGTAGATGGATATTTTTGCACATCCTTCCTCAAAAATAATTATTTAAAAATTATTAAAATGGGACCCAAACAACATATGTTAGCATTAATTAATAGAGTTGGTATTTTTGTACTACTTTTAAATGTCCATAGGTATTACACCTAAAGATTGTATATAGTGTCAGACGCACATGCATAATATGTAAATGGCAAGGTACTAAAAACTGGACCGGATCGGACCTGCTGGTCCGACCAGAAATTGGACCCTAGTTCAGTCCAAAATAAAGAAGAACCACGAGAGGGGGTTGAATAAGCCTGAGGCTGGTTGAACTAGCCTGAGACCGGTTGAACAAGGAAAACCGGCCAGTTCAAAAATGGTGGAGGATGATAGAAGTCAAGTCGGAAGTCGAAATGGATTTGAGAGAACCATATGGATTTGAAAAAGATTATTCTGTTTGGCCTTCACGTCCCACAATAAGGAACAACATTGAAAAAAAAGAGGGGAGAGAGAAAATAACAAAGATAAAGGAGGAAAATAAACAACAATTAGAAATAAACCATATACCCACTACATTTTCTCCTACTTCTTTTCTCCAGAGTTGCAAAATTGCTGGTTAAAAAATGTCTCACATGTTGGAAATTAAATATACATAATTCAGATATTATATAATTCATCCAATAAGAAACAACGAAAGACTAAATACCTCTAGCTATTGTTAATTGTTGATTAGGAAATCAGAATACTGTACGAATGAGCACTACAAAACAAACACTATCAGAAGAATTGGGTGACAGGACCCTTCTAACTGACAGTAAGGCACAACATGGAGACTGTGTGACAATCGTGGCCAATCAGGAAACCTCAAGAGAACAGCTCAATCAGGTTTTCCACCAACGCTTTATATAATTATTAGTTGTCTATGTTACTGTATTTTCACCATCAGAAATTACACATATATATCCAATAATAAAATCCTAATCTTGACTGGGCCTAAATCTGACTTATGGGCCACACTTAATGATATTTTAATTATTTCTTAAAATAATAATTAATAGATGTGATAATATATAATAAAATATTTAACATTCTCCCACTTGGCCCATAACTACATGTCAGTTGCCCTGTCTAGATTAATTATAGTTATGCTGCAAAAATCATGGTGATAAGTCCTCTTTAATCGAGTATTATCTTCCATGTATTACATGCAACATCCTTACTTAATAAGTGTAATCTTTATGAATAAACCTCAAATGTTTATTCAGTTCTTTCTTGAATGTTTGTTAATCTCATATGACTTGGTATCAACTTGAATGTTTGTTAATCTCATATGACTTGGTACCAACTTGAGACCACAAACTCTAACTTAAATTTCATCATTAGGCAATACCTCATATAGACTACTTAATGTAATCTATTTCACAAATAAGGTATTTGATCCTTGAATATCTCTAAATGCATGCAATTCATTCAACGGATCTATACCTAATGTGTTTATGACCTATTAACTTTATAGTCATACAACACCTTTTATGGTTTTAAATTAAATTAATAACTCAAAACCCTATGATGAAAATCTTTAACCAGCAATCTTGTAACTTGCCTCCAATAATGATTAGATTAAGCAATTCATAGTGGAGCTAAGCAATTAATGACTACTTATTAGTCTTGTATTCCTCCACAATGCAAATGTTTAGTGAGCATAAAGACGTGTCTCAATGTTAATTATTTTATAATTAACACATCTTATCAAACCAAACCAAACAAAAGTAACCATTCTCTCATATGTAAAACATAAAACTTGATATACACTTTGAAATGTACTCCATGACTTACAGCTTTTCAGTTATTATTTAAGTATAAACATACTTAAAAATCCTCCTAAAGTTCCCTTTAATGGTATTACTTAATGTGTGCACATTTGCGCAAGCCTACACTATGAAAAATAAATTACAAGGAAAATAATTTCATTAGAGACAAATGGACAATCTAATTATATTCTTATAATAGAAGTTATCCATAATAATTATAGTTGATCCTTGAATCTTCAAGTCTTTGTGATCATAGGTTACTTATTAGATTCCCAAGTATTTTGAGAATAATCTCTTTTATATATTCTAAAAGAATATCATGTTTAACCTACTCATATCACAATTCCAACTAATAACGATTCAAGTATGTGTAACAACTAAAGTAAAAAATTCCTAAGCAATGAATGTGTGTTATCATTTTATACAATATAGATGACTCAACTCCTACTAATCTAGCCATATAAATAAGGTTATGATACCCTCTACATTATCTCATATGTGATTAAATCATAACATCTTATTCATACTATTATGGAATATGCTTATGAAGACATTTCTCAGTTTTGCTAACTAAATCCTTCAAACAACTTATTTGACACTCTCTTTTAATTGACATTACCTCTCCATGTAACTGTAATGGAAAGATTTCAATAATATTCCAACTCAAAATAGACATTAATCATCATAAAAATATGGAAGGAACTATATATTAAACAAGAGGAATTATCTGACTTTATTAATTCCTTCTTGACAGAAAACTTTCAACAAACAACTTCATTTGTATTACTCAATGTTGCATATTAACAACCTTACAAACCACATATTGTTTGCCTCAAGATTTCACATATCTATAATAAATTGATGCATCCATTTGAAATTTAGGGTCACCATTATTGTTTATGTGCTAGACAGATTTCCTGAAAAACATGATGAAATTGATAGTAATTGTCAAAATGAAGTTGAAATGTCATTGGTCTTAACTTAATCTATTGATAGATTTAAATTGCATAATAAGAGCATCATCTACCAATTTGAGACATCCCATATTTATTTCAAGATTCTCATTCTAATAATTGATAGAGCCTTTAATATTGATACTTCTTATTTCAAGCACGACCAATCGAAAATTTTAAAACATCTTTATGTTTTACACGTACTCCAACAAGAAAAGTGTCATGTAAAACTCATGTTTCGTTATGATTAAAGATTATAATCTATCATATGTGATCAAAATTAATGAGTATGATCACTCTTACTAATCATGACTTTCCTCAATAATTTGGCATCTCAAATACTACTTAAGCTGGTATCCATCATATAATCTATCTCTTACAATACTTCACTATAATAATCTTTTTATCAGATCAAATAACCCATTTTTGATTTATATATCCTAAAAGTGTCTAATAACACTACTTAATTACTCCCTCTGTTCCTAAATATAAGACCTATTTTTGTGACACAAAAATGGATCTTATCACAACTATAGGAGAATAAACAATTGCTTCTATTAAAACATAGCTAATAGTGCATCCATTAATCAAGTTTTTTAATTATATAATTTATGGCTATGGAGTTGGTAGCTTGATAGTCCTTATTTAGAATGACATCTTTTCCAAATATGGCTAAAAATTGTACATACTCATTTTTCAATGAATAATAGCCCATGAGATAATAAATTAATAATCTTTTCTACCAAAATTAAAGGAGATATATTACCCTATTATGGATAATTCACTTAATAGTCAACAAAATAAAGAAATAAAATTTATGAGAATTTCTAAATTTGTCTTATAGCCTATAAACAATCATTGACTTCATTCTATTCTTTATATACTTATGGTAACCAGCTTTTCATTGATATTACTTTATTGGGATAGTGATGTTATCTCATTTCTTATATTAGGATCATAAATACTAGAACTTTCACAATGTCAATTTTTACTATAATGAAAAGAGTAGTGTTTATTTCCTTATAGGCTCAACAATTATCTCGAATAAATTATATCAAAACAAACAACTAAATAGATAATAATCATGCTGCAAAATAACAAAAAATCTTAATTATACTTACAAAATTACCTTAAGAGGAAGCAACCATCATATATAGGTGTATGCTTACCAATGTAAGTCATATATTATAAATTCATATCACTAAAGTCTACCTGTGGGCAAAGACTTTAAAATAGCATGAATTTATCTCAAATTGATGAACCTATAATACAATTATTTCTCCTAATACCTATGGAATACTTAGAAAATATAAAGCCATTCTATTTCACCATAATTAAATACGTAATTATAATTATCTACCTGTGGGCAAAGATTAATTATAACATATATTTAATTACAATTGATGCATTAAATCTTTTATGTGATGTATTGTTTGTAAGAATAAAATAAAATGCATGTACTTGTAAGGATGCCGTGACTATTCCTTTATTCTACATGCTCATCACAAGGAGATCATATTATCATGTATAATAATTGTATATTTAACCATAGTTGATATCAAAAAAATTTTATGTGATTACCTATGCATACATTAAATGTATAAGGATGCTGTAAATATTCCTTTAACAAAATATATATGCTAATCACAAATATCAAATATATAGAATTGAGATTCCATATATATACACAACATCAATAGGGTTTCCTAATTAATCAATTTAATCAAGTAAATAATTTATGGGAATAAGACAATACTCACTCACCTTCATAAGATTGATATTATAATATCTACATGTGATTATGTATATATGTTGTAAGATGACGTTGTAGTTACTACTTTAACACACTAGTCAATCATAAATATCAATCAAATACACTTAGATTCTGTATATGCACACTTTAATAGATGACCTAATTAATTTAATCAACATAAGTAACTAAATTCAATCATCTCATTTTGATTAAATTAATACTACTCATTAATTGTTGTTGATATTTTAAAATAAATAATTATCACACACATGCACACAAGAATTATGTGGCTAATCCCCAATATG
>JBAGKO010000005.1:3434865-3451938 GCA_037177275.1 Acacia concinna | reverse complement strand
GTTGCATAATAAAAGCACCATCTACCAATTTGAGACATCCCATATTATTTTGAGATTCTTATTATAATAATTGATAGTGTCTTTAATGCTGATGTTTCTTATTTTAAGTATGACCAATTGAGAATTTTAAAATATTTTTATGGTTTACACTTACTCCAACAAGGAGAGTGTAATGTAAAACTCATATTTCATCATGATTAAAGGTTATAGTCCATCATATGTGATTACAATTAATGAGTTTGATCACTCCCACTAATGATGAATTTCCTTAATAATTTGGTATCTCAAATACTACTAAAGCTGGTACTCATCATGTAACCCATCCCTTACCATTGATTTCACTGTATTAATCTTTTTACCAGATCAAATAACCCACTTTTACGTTATATACCTTAAAAGTGTCTAATGATACTACTTAATTATAAAGTAAAAGGTGTCCAGTTATTGTGCAAAGTTAATTATAAGTAGTGCATCCATTAATTAAACCTTTTAATTATATACTTTATGGCTTTATGGTTGGTAGCTTGATAGTCTTCATTTAGAATCTCATATTTTCCAAATATGGCTAAAACTTGTCTATACTTATGTTTTCAATGAATACTTAACACCTATGTATGTATTCATGAAAATGAATAATAACCCATGAAATAATAAATTAAGAATCTTTCTACCAAAATTAATAGAGACATATTACCCTATTATGGAGAATTCACTTAATAGTAAACAAAACAAACAAAACAAACATTTATGAGAATTTCCAAATTTATCCTACAACTTATAACAACCATTGACTTTATTCCATTATTTAATTATGCATTCATGGCAACCAACTTTTAATTGAGATTACTTTATTGAGATAGTGATGTTATCTCATTTCTCATATTGAGATCATAAATACTAGAATTTTCACAATGTCAATTTTTACCATAATGGAAAGAGTAACATGTATTTCCTTATAGACTCAAAAATTATCTCTAATGAATTATATCAAAACAAATAACTGAACAGACTATAATCATGCTGCAAGGTGAAAATAAAATAAAATCTTAATCATACTTACAAAATTACCTTAAGAGGAAGCAACCATCATATATAGGTGTACGCTTACCAATGTAAGTCATACATTATAAATTCGTATCACTAAAGTCTACCTGTGGATAAAGATTGTAGCATAGCATGAATTTATCTCAAATTGATGAACCAGTTATATCTCTTAATACCTGTGGGATACTTAGAAAATATAAAGTCATTCCATTTCATCCTAATTAAATATGTAATTATAATTATCTACTTGTGGGCAAAGATAAATTATAACATATATTTAATTATAATTGATGCCTTTAAATATTGTATGTGATGTATTTTTTTGTTAGAACAAAATAAAATGCATGTACCTGTAAGGATGATGTGGCTACTCCTTGATTCTACATGCTCATCAGAAGGACATCATAGTATGTGTATAATAATTGTATATTTAATCATAATTGATATCATAAAATTTTACATGATTACCTATGCATATATTAAATGTATAAGGATACTGCAGCTATTGCTTTAACATAATATATATGCTAATCACTAATATCAAATATATACAATTGAGATTCCATATATATACACAACATCAATGGGGTTTCCTAATTAATTAATTTAATCAAGTAAATCATTTATGAGAATAAGATAATACTCACCCATCTTCATAAGATTGATATTGTAATATCCATATGTGATTATTTATGCATGTTGTAAGAGGGTGTTGTAGCTACCATTCTAACACACAAGTCAATCATAAATATCAATTACTTGCACTTAGATTCTATATATGTACAGCTTAATATATGACCTAATTAATTTAATCAACATAAGTGACTAAATCCAATCCTCTCACTTTGATTAAATTACTATTATCCATTAATTACTGTTGATATTTTAAAACAAATTATTATTTCGCACATGCACAAGAGGATGTTGTGGCTAATCCCCAAGATGCATGCTAATCATAAATATCAACTATGCGTATTTAAATTCCAAATATGCACAAATCCTTAATGAGAGTTTAATTGATTAACTTAATCAACATAAATGTGACTAAGCAATCTAAAATTAAATTTCTCCCACTATTTTGTGCATTCAAATAAACCCAATATATGCATATGTTAATGGAGAGATTAATCAATTCATTCTGTCAACAAATGTAACTCAATAGTTAAATTAAAAACCCTATGTATCCAAAATTGTTTAAATAATTCATTTTGGCATATTTCAATTTAAAATAGGATTTACAAAAATTTGACTAGTTAGATAACTGCCTAAAATTAATTCTCTAAATATTTAGACAATTAAATAACTCATGGAAACAATTTTTCCCAAAACTTTCCAAGATGTGAAGAATGCCAAAATTAACCTACATTATTAATTTAAACAATTTAATATCTTTGAAGCAAAAATACCTTTTTAAGTGCATTAAAACCAAATATGCACGTCCTAATGGAGAGATTAATTAATTAATTTAAACAACAAGGTGAAAAGAAAATAATTAAATAAAGCTCTCCCACTGTTTTATATATCCAAAATTGTTTAAAGATTAATATTGGCATCTATCAATAAAAATAATTTTTTTGTAAGATTGAATGCTGAAATAATTGTCTAAGTTAATTTTCCTAATTTTTGACAATTAGATAACTCATAAAACACATTCTGAAAATATTTTTCTCTTTATGAAAAATGCTAAGATTAATCTATTCAATTAATTTAAACAATTTCCAAAAGGTTATACTTGAAAGGATATATAAAACAAATTTTAATTTTGAAAAACAGTGAGAAAGTTATTTTATTTTGGACCAAAATTTATTTTTAATTTGAAAAAAATTAATTGGCCTAATAACTTAATATTGTCACCATGCAAAAATTATCCAAAAAGCCTAGAATAATAATAAAACTCGAGCCCAAAAAAATAGGCTCAGCTCGCATGAAGGCAGAAAAGAGTTTTTTTTATTTGTGGCCCATTATCCATTTCAGCCCAAATTGTGTCTGCCCGGATGCTTCAAGTGAAACACATGTTTCACTCAAAACGGCGTGTACGAAACCTTCAGCATGAGGTATTTAGTTTGACTCAAAATGGCGACATTTTGACTAAGTCAAAATGGCACCGTTTAAATCAACCCTCCCACCGTTTAGAAAAACCTACCCGCCCATTGACCCGAAAACCCGACTCGAATGTCACTGCGACATTTTTAAGGCCTCTTTTTCTATCGAACGAGAGTGCGTTTATGATGCTAATGGCCACGATTTCTCTCTTAACAAGCACGATAATCTCAAAAAATGTTGGCAAATCACGATTGAAAATCTCTTCTCACAATTATCGCACAACTCAATAGAAATCTCAGATTTGAAATAGTAAAGGAAAACTGAACAAATCAGAAAAGAAAAAGCGATGCTCTCTCGGTTCCGGTGACAGTAAAGAGAAAGCAGAAAACAATAAACCGAGACAGATCCTTGCAACAGAAGTTAAATGATATGAAATCAAAAACAAAATCCACACAATGAATGGTGACGAAATCGTAGAACAAAAAAAGCAAAGAGCATGGCCAGATGAATAAAACATAATCAAAGATTTTCTCTCCAACAACAAAAGAAATACAACGATAAGAAAATCATAAGCCAAGATGCTTAAATATAACCCAAATATGAGATCTCACCAAAAACCAAACATCGAATGATAAAACTTAGAAAAACCAAATCTTAATTTTACAAAAACCTTTTAAAATTTGTAGAAGCATATTTCGGATTTCTTATCTTTTATGATCCAAAATTATGAGCAATTTTAAAATATGAAATCATAAATTATATTTGATTTAGAAGATCATCCCCGATCAAAAATTAGAAGGCTGAAAATCAGAGAACCTGGCTTTGATGTCACATGTTGGAAATTAAATTATACATAATTCAGATATTGTATAATTTATCTAATAAGAAACAACGATGACTAAATACCTCTAACCATTGTTAATTGTTGATTAGGAAATCATAATACTGTACAAATGAGCATTGCAAAACAAACATAGTCAAAAGAATTGAGTGACAGGACTCTTCAAAATGACTGTAAGGTATAACAATGGAGACTGTGTGATAGTTGTGACCAATCTGGGAACCTTAAGAGAGCTGCTCGATCAGGTTTTCCATCAACGCTTTGTATAATTATTAGCCGTTTATGTCAATGTATTTTCACCCTCAGAAATTACACATATATAGCCAATACTAAAACCCTAATCTTAATTGAGTTTACATCTGACTTATAAGCCATATTTAATAATATTTTAATTATATATAATAAAATATCTAACATCACAATCTACAATGAAAAGATAAAAAGGAGCACAGAGAAAGATATTTCTACAAGCAAATGGAGCAAACATGTGAAAAGAAAAAAAGGAGCACAGAGAAAGATATTTCTACAAGCAAATGGAGCAAACATGTTTATTCACTCCCTTATTTGATGCACTAAGCCTTTGACACCATGGAAAGGACGAACTGATATTTAAAATTGACATTATTTTTGCTTTTAGTAAAACGTGAAGGCTGACAAGTGAAAAGACTCTTAAAGTCTTAGTCTTATCTATCATTTTTTTTATTTTTTAATTATCTTTTATATCATTCATTTAATATCTTTAGAAAATGATATTCTTTTTTTTTTTTTTTGCCAAAACGTGAAATGGCTAATAAAAATGTTAAATGTGTTGGGGAAAATGTAAAGTTATATATATATATATATAGACTATTTACTTTTCTGTTTTTTTTAATAATTTGATATTTTATTTCTCACACATATACTACCTATAATCGAAAATATAAGATTCAGTTAATTTTTTTAAAAATATTTTGTTTTTGTCAATTAAATTGTAATATTTTAATATGGCCGGTCCGACCCCTGATTCGACTCAATTGAACCCTTAAACCATAAATTCATGCCTCAATCGGTTTTTACCCGATCTTGTTTTTGTTACCTTGGTAAATAGGTATTTTTACATTTTAGCCCTTATTTTTAATTTTTTTGTTCTTAGAATAGTTTTGTAAATTTGCTTTTTGAAACAACTTTTGGAAAGGACAATAAATTGTTCAGATGGTTTTCTAAAAGTCATACGAGTATTTGTGAAGACCAAGTTGCAGAGTAAAACTTTGACAAGTTTGAGTTCAAGAACCTCAAGCTGAAGCAGTTAAGCGGCTGAACAAAGATAAGGTTCTTCTTCAGTTTTTTTTTTTCGAATAAAAAAATGATATATCATATAAAATAAAAATTAAAAAAATTAAGAAAAGGTACAAAAAGCTGTTTTTGGCCCAAAAAAACACATAAAAGTTGTTGTGACTTTTTTTTAAAAAAAATACATTCCTATGTTTTTACGAAAAAATTATTTAAAAAATAATTATAAAACAAGTACTTTTCTTATATATTTTTTTAAAAATAGAGAAATTATTTTGAAAATAGGAAATCAAACCTGGATTAAGTTTCCATCATTTAACAGTATATTTGTTAGACTATTTGCTAGGCGGATTCCGGATGACATAAATGTAAATTGCGTGGAAATTATTATGTTGGAGAAAATGATATTTGAAGACTTATAAATACAAACGAATATAACTTATCAAATTATTTGTGGTCTAACTAATTAAAATATAACAACTCATATTATAGTCCTTAAATATTAACTGACATATTAATAAAATTAAAATATTTTACAAAATTTATTTCTTTCATTAGTTGTGAAATCTTTATTAAGGGATTTATTTACTTTAAGAAAAAATATAAAATAAATAAGCAGATAACTAAAATTAATATTAAATGAGTTGTTGTATTTTAATTGAGTAGATCATAGATGAATTTATAAATTAGATTCATATAAGAATTTCTTTTGACTAAGATTTTATAAACTTATGACTAATGTTTTCACCAAAAAAAAACATTCTGACTTTTTTAAATTAGTATTTAAAAAAAATATTTTTTTTAAAAAAATTATGATTAACTTTTTTATATTATTAATTTTAAGAATTTTACATTTATTATTGGTCATTATCAGCCAGTGTCGTAATGGTTGTAAGTAGATAAAGTGGGACAAAGAGTGTAGGAAGACAAAGACTAAAAGGTCTATCCATAAAGACGCAATAGGGTGCCCCCCCACTATATCATATGTTTCGTACTAATTATTAAATAAGATTAGACTTTGCCAACGTGACAACGAGACTAGCAATAGGAGAAGCTTAAAGACTAAAAAAGAAAATCCATTTTTATTTGGTTTGGATAATTTTCTTAAAACTCTATGAAAATAAGACAGGTTAGGACATATATACTAGGAGTGTTTAAGAAATTCTGATTCTGATACTCCCAACCCTATCTTAGGATTTTAATCTTAGAAATTTTTTATTCTGGCCAGGGGTGATCCTGGTAATCATAGTCTCAAGTTTTTTTAATAAATTAAATTATCATTTTATTTATGTATACTTACCTCAATTAATTAAGTTATTTTTTTAAAATATATGTATAACATCTTTATTTTGAGTTAAACTGTATATATTGTGATACTAAGCTTACTTATATACTGTATAAAAATAATAATGAACATAAAAGTAATAACAATAAATATAATTTCTAAACTCTAAGTCAATTTATGTAATTATTATGGCTTTATTAGCTGCTAAATGATTATTTTTAATAATAAAATATGAAAAATGTATTTAATATAAATATATATATATATATATTTTTATTAAAAAAGGAAAATCTAGATCTCAGGACCCCAAGACCTGGATGCAAAATCCTGGCTCAAACCCAAGCAAAATCAATATGGAAAGACTTGGTGGATCCTAGTATATGTTTTGCAAACAACCAAGTCAATCAGTGGTTCAAAGAAGCGAAATACTAATAAGGAACAACCACCTTTCGCCAGATAGGATAGCCATCCAAGAATAATCGTTTTTCCCTCTTATTGACGATAGTACGTAGAGAGATGGTGGCCCGGCATATGAGGCATAAAATATCTTATCTTCTGTCTTTGTAGCTTTATACTACACCAACAAATTAGGCATTAGCTACAGCTAACCTCTCTATCTGTCCTCATGCTAGGTAATCTTGATCCCCATCCTGAGTTTGAACACCTCTAAAACATATAGTATATTGACTATATGTATATATATAACTAAAGTTGTTAACAAAAAAAGTCAACTAACCATTTCACACACATGTATATGTAATTATGTATGAATACGTATATTAAAGTTTGATAGCCATTTTATACGATATTTTGTGCTATATCATTATCATTGTTAGTCGCCTAAACGTCACATAATCTTTTAGGAATTAAAAGGTAGTGAAATCAAATCCTACATGGTGTCCTTATCCAACTTTTCCCCAGCTACTTGAGCTAGAGCAGAGATCTAGTTGCATCAAAGAGAGGGAACTCAGTGACTAGTAGTGAAGTTCTTTTTCTTTTTTCTTTTTTTTAAAAAACTTGAGAGTAATTTGGTTATTTCAAAACATTATTTCCAGAATAGCCTCCGCAGAATAAAAAATTAATATGAATTAAGCAACTTTAAAAAATATTTTGGAATTATCATATTTTAGTGTTCTTTGCATGTATTTCTCCCAATAATAAACACTCATCACAAAGAAGGATAACCCACCCACTTGATCTGAATTGTGTTATGTTAAAAATATGACATCATTTCTTTTGGGCCGAGTAACAAAGGCCCAACCAAGAAATTAAATTGACTTCATTTTTAAAAAAATTATATAATATTGCATTGAGCCACAAAAGGGTCGAAAGGAAGCCTAGTAAGCATGGCCCATTTATCACACATACAATGCTGAAGTTTCAAATGGATTTGACAAGATCCAAGCCTTGGAGTCAAAGGCAAATGTTAAGCCAAGAATTGCAGTAAAGTGTAACATTCGGATCTCACCCTTAAAGGAGCCTTTTAGAGTCTATAATATGGGTTCAAGCCACATTTCAATTCACCAATCCGTCGTAAGTTAGGGATGGATTAGGTTTGACATTTTTCCAGCCCCACAGTTGTTTTGAAAAAAAAATTAAAATGATAGAGAATTAAAAATTAAATATCCTCTGGTCTTAAATATAAGATTCAATTAAGTTTTTTCGGAGAGATGAAAGAAGAAAAATAAATTACTTAATTATATATTTTGTAGTTAACATTATATTGTATATCAATTTATATGGTAGATAAAATTGTTTGAAAAAAAACAACAAATTTAAATACTTAAAAGTAATGTTAGTTAGTCTTTTTAGGATTCTCTAAAAAAATTAATTGGATCTTATATTTTATAACCCGAGATAATATGTAAAGCCCTTAAAGTCTCACCTCATTCTTTAGCTCAAATACAAATCTTTTGGCAGATTGAGATGTTACTTCAAACCAAATTATCTAAATTATTGTATTTTGATTGCTTGAAGATAATTCGTGTTTTTTTTTTGGTTTGTAAACTTTCACAAATTGGATGACTTTGTCTCTTAAAGATTGGATTAAATTGTTTACTTTTTTTTTAAGTGGAATGATTGATGATATAAATGTAAATTTAATAACTCATATACCAAAGGCCTTGTAGCCAAATGGTAATAACATCTTTCAAGTGGGAGGAGGTCACGAGTTCGATCCCGTCGTTGTAACTTCAAGCTATTAGTGTCTGCCTGAACTTATGAGCTCCATTTAAAAAAAAAATTTAATAACTTATATATATATATATTAGTCATATCATAAAAGAAAAAATAAAAATAATGTGGGCTAGCGTGCTGACCCACCAACCCACCACTACAAGTTAGAGTTGACATTTTGCTAGCTCACAAAAGTGTGAATTGCATAGGCTTGCATCATTCAACTTGCAGATTCGCCTCTATCACCTACTCTAGAGCCTTTATTAACTTCCTAAACTAGCTAAACAATGAAACATGCAATTGACAAGGGAAATGGGGATTTTGGATTTTAGATCTATAAAACAATTATTCAAGGAATTAAATGCCCTAAGCTAATATATTTTTGGTAATTTTCTGATTTCATGGTGAACAAATAAATGAAATGGATGGTATTGAGCCTCATAAAAATGAATTAGTCAATAATTGCTCACCAAAGATAATAAGAACTCAAATTCAACTTAGCTTCTTTATACACCAAACCTCAAAGCTAACACCCAAGTCTAATACTTTAATTCATCGAAACCCACTTTTTAAAACATTATTAAGCCCTCTTAGTGCGTGATTAGTCATTAGAGTAAGTCAATGCATTAGGTTCATTACAACTTCACATGCCCTAACTACCCAACTATAACTTGCCAAGAATCAAGAAGTCAATGAAACCATAATAAACATATATGTTGAGGAGTACAAATCCACGTTAACTAATCCAAATTACAATCACAATTCAAATCAAGTTATTGAAACAAGTAAACTAAGATCTAGCTATATAAAAATAATATTCAATACAAGAAATTATCGTTGCAAAGCTAAAATAAATGGATTAAAACTAAATTAGAACTCCTCTAATAGGCTTAGGAACTCAAGTTCTAACACCAATCTTCCGAGAGGGTGGAGTTATAGCTGCACATGGCATGAAGAGCAACCCCAAAGAGCCCAAACTCACCAGCGAAGTTAAAGCTTGTGTTGTAATATCTTTAGTCTTTGATGTTTTGGATAATATTCTTCCAAGTGTCCGTGCCATACAAATCAACATAATGTAGCCTTCATTGTACTAGAAATCAATTATTTGTGATTAATATCCAATTATGACAATATTTCTTTTTTTTAAGGGATCGTTTGAAATCATCTTCTAAAGGTGATAATGGGTGGTGGCTGCAAAAATTAAGTATCCTATGGGGTTTTATGTGTTTGGGAGGAGTGATTAGCTTTAAATTACTTATTGAAAAAGTGACTGAGAAGAAAAAGCTCTTTTCAAGTGATTTATTGAGCGTTAGATCATTGGAAGAGAAGAAATAAGTAAGTTTTTTAACCTTCAATTTAAACACAACTTATTCTACCCCTAATAAATCAATTCTCCTACCTCCAATCCAATTACAAGTTATTTTTGATAAGTTACTTTTTTTTTTCTTAAGTCACATTAAAAAAATAAATCATTTATTTTATCGCTCATCCAAATAGTCCTAAGTTTAATTTGGAGCAACTACTCAATTCCAATTCATCACAAATATATGCAATTAAGCCCATTATGGCCCCCTTAAAATAACATTTTTATCATAGTGAAAATGGGTTAGATCACCATGCTTATGTAGTACCCCCTCCCATCCTTAATATATAGTATGTATGTTTTAAACTACCCTAGTAATCTTCTTTAGTTTCTTCCTTCTCTTTCTTTGATTATTGTTGAATCTGCATCAATAAAAGTAAATTAAAAAAAATAACAAATATAAGAAATAGGTTTTATATTATTGAGATGAACTTTTTAAATATATCTTATATTAAGATGCGGAGGGAGAATCTTTATGATGTAATGTGATGTAAACGTTTAAGGAGGTTAGCTTTATGAACATCAATAAACTAGAAATAAGTTCCATGAGTTGTAGGAAGGGAAAAAAAGTTTTTAGTAATACAGCATGAAAAAATGTATCAAGATATCATAAAAATCAATTATATATATATATATATAAGTGCGGAATTTGACTAAAAGAAATGAAAAAAAAAAAAGAATAATATGGATACATAACCTCTTTTTTGGGTGAATATGCATAACCATTTAATTTTTTAAGAACAAGGACAAGTAAAAACAACTGCAACATGAATAATGAGATTCAATTAATATTTACAAAAAAACTATATATGTTTACATGTGCATATAACAACAATAACAAGCATTATCTCCATGATTAGAGTCAACTAAGGGTATACATTTGTACATAACCATCCAAAAAGCTATTGCCATATAATATGCATTATTATTATTTTTGGCTAAACACAGTTATCTTCCCACTGGAACTAGAGGCACTGTCAAACAATAAATGTAAGAACATCTACCAATGATAATTCAAACCATCCCCCATTAGTTATAATATGCATTATTGAGTGCAAAAAAGTCGTTCAATTGACAATAATAGAATTCCCAACCCACAAAAGCAAGGATTCAAATTTAGTTGTCAATGTGAAAATTTTGTTAATATATAATTTATAAAAATTTCTGCAGGTGCTCTTGAGAATACGGTATTCAACACGTATTTCATTTTGTACTGCATTATTTACTAATCTAATTGTCTATATATCATATATATAGATAGAAAGTGGCACAAGTAGTTTTGCAATACAAGGACCCATCATCTAGTTTATAGTATAATTTGTCATATGAAACACTAAACAATGCCCATAATCTAATCTCTGTTATTTTTAACAGCTTTATCATGAGTTATGACTCCTTTCAACCTCATTCCCTAAGCAGATTTCACCTCAGTTGTTTATAACCATAAACTTAAAGCTGTGTACACAAGCAAGTTGCCACTTAACGTCATTAGATAATGATGAATATATGGGTAAAATGAGACACACAAAGGATCTTCAAAAAGAAGATAACAACTAAAACTTTCCTTTTTGGTCAAACTCTATGCCACTCATCATCTTCTTGCAAGTCTGTGCCCTGCTCCTAATAATAACCCTTTCCCTATTGCTCCACCATGAATACCCAAAACCAGAGCTACAGTGCCTCCTAAGACCATCCATTTCCAGTCTAAGCCATGCTCCTTTTGTTTTACACTACTGATCACGACTTCACCTTTCTCTTCCTCTCGATTTGTTGCAGGCCCTAAAGAATCCAAGCTTTGCACGGAAGAAAGCTTTGTGGTTTTCCTTGCCATAATTGCACATCTTGACAGAGAAGTCTCGGTTTTCTGGTTATTCTGATAGGCTCTCAATCCGGTGTGCATTTTCTTGACAACCCCGGACATGACATGGCGGGCTCCCAACTTCTCGACATCTTTTGGAATTCCCATGTCTTCATAGTGCAGTAGAGTTACCTCGCATGCAGACAACTGATCATCTCCTCCGCGCGATTCAACTGCATCAAGAATTGAAATGTGGCAAATGACACATCCAGTCTACTGATAAACACATTACATTATAGTCAACAATATTGGTAACAACCAAATCTTACCAGGCTTGATGACCCAACTAGAAAAGTAGTGCTCTACTCGTCTGGGCCTGTTACGTTTGGGTACACTTGGATATGTTATCCCCTACAATGTGCAACCAAATGTAAGAAGCTTGAAGGTGGAGCAGAAAAATCTTTATGCATTCATGTTTTTCTTTCTAAACTAATACTGTTATTGGTCATAGTAGTATGATTAGTGAAAGCATGTTATTTGAATTGCTAAAAGAATTGAGAGCAATGGACCTTGTTGTAAGGAACAATTATGAATGAACCAGGAAATTTTGTAATTGATGGAGGGATTATTAGAATAGGGATAAAGTTAAGTGCAGGAAACATAATAGCGTCTGATCACCAGAATTGAAAATTTTGTCATTAGTGGAGAGCGTAGTGCAATCTCAATCATTGTTTTACATCATAGAAAGGTTGCATATGCAACAAAATATCAAAGCCAGTGACACCGGACACGAGGATGAGTGGTGAGAACCAACAAATACTAAAATGGAAAGTTTCCTCATTGGTGGAAATATAGGTGGTCCATTAAAAGAAAAACTTGTATGCAGTTTTTATATAATTACTACCTCCTTCCCTAAATATGATTCCTAACACAAATTTCTGTCTATAATTAATATTTATTTCCAAAAATACACCTTCAAGAAATATAAATTTCCTATCCCAGCCTTGAATTTTATAAGTAGATACACTTTTCCATGGCATTAAGGGCGCGTTTGGTAACAACTTTAAGCCACTTAAAGTGGCTCGGGCTTAAAAAAGAAAAGTTGATCTTATTAGAAACCTATTTGGTAACAACTTCAAGATTAAAGCTACTTTTGAAAACAAGTGGCTTAAAAAAAATAAACTCCTAAGTAGAGCTTATAAAAATAAATTACTTCTGCTAAATCCAATCCAAACAAAAATCACTACTGATAAGTCATTTTTTTTTCTGAAATAATTTTTGATAAGCCACTTAAAAAAATAAGTCACTTCTCCTGCCGCTCATCCAAACAATCCCTAAATAGAGGGTACAAATGCAGAGGAAAAACTAATTTTCTCATAATACACAGATTTTGACATCTCCTTGGTTTGTGTGTTCTTCAACATCATATCAGTTGTTGATAGCAAGGTTACAAGGAACTGTACTCCAGTCCTTCTATTAATTCCACATATACAAGACACTATAACTGCCTCAAAATATTTCAACTCAGCAACATAAATTATTTGAGCAAAAAAAAAAAAACATATTAGTTTATTACCAAAAATCTGAAAAAAAAAACTCAAAATTTGCCAAAGTTGAACTAACTTGGTCAATTTTAGTTATCTAACCCCCGTAGCAGCTAATCCAAATTCACGCTTGCAGAGTCTAAAATCCATAATCTTCCACTCCTGTCATGAAGTTAGCCCAAAAAGGCTGTCATCAGCCAGGAAAAAATTCAATTATATTGCTTCTCTTCCCTTCCTTTTCACCCTATGCTTCCAGTGGGAAGCAGCTCTACATAGATTTTGGATCTCAATTGATAGACAATTCGCCTGAGATAGAAAAGTTTTGCATCTTTATTTCTAACAACTTTCAATTATATTATTCTCAGACTATATCTTCTAACAAGATGACAGGATCCCAAATTGGTCAACACTTACTTTTATCTTCCACATCATGATAATTAATGCAGCCATTTCTTATTGCTTTGAGCATTAATCGTGCTGATTCAGTTGTTCTTAGTAAGAATTACAAAGTCCCTAGCCCTGTAAGTGTCTTTGAATAAATGATACTTTTTAATAATACAATAGTGGCAGAGGTTTGCTAAAGTAAAGCCAGGAAAATGTAATAAAATAGGAGAAAATGTTGTCACAACCAGTACCTTCGTAACACAATAGAATGTATTTCCAGCCTCCCATATCCTTCGACCAATTATATATTCTCGGTCACTGCAGAAGAATGGAAACTGCAAATAGAAAGACAAAATTAGGAAACAGTGATTGCATGCAACAGATTCATAAGCAAGCATCCAGTACTAATACCTTTTTAATCCAATGGGAAATCATGATCCCATTATGCTGGCGTTCCTCCAATATTTTGCAGTATGCAAGCATATTATCCCATTTAAGGCGAAACTCATCATCCCAGAAGAAATCTCTTACCAGCTCTGGAGTTGCATCTTCAAAGACCGTTTTACTCTGGTAAACTAAAGGACCTGTCTGATAACAAACTCAGTATCAGATGCAGGAATAATTCTAATGCTCTATCAATAGATGAGTAAATGATAATTAAAAAACAAAATCATCAATCAATATAGATATAAAGTGGCTTGGAACAACTACACATAAGCAGCAATAGCTCAACTTCATAAATCCACTTTCACCCAGGAGGAAGAGGTGACTGATAGAAAGACCACAAATTCCTCATATATTGAGTGCATGAGCGTTGTCATTCAAAATAATAGACAGGAGATATACAACATAAAACTTGAAAGTTCAGAATCAAAACCAACCTGAGGTTCATGACGCCAAACTTGATATGACATATTTGGAGTTGAAATCTGCATTAAACTTTGCCAGTCCATCATTCCATTCTTCCCTTCAAGAAGATAAAGGAGATGATCCAAATCATTCTCATTAACAATATCTGGCTCCTCTCCAATGTTAACACCAAACCTAGTAAGTGTCCAAGAACCCCGTTATGACTTGAATAAAGAACTTCATGCTTTAGCTAGTAATACGAGTACAATATATTAAGCAGCTATACTGCACATAGGAAAATTGATTACAAAGGGATAAGAAATTGATTAGCAACATGACCTCAATACACTGATTAGAGAGTAGCATAGATGATGATCAGTGACTGAATACAAAGAACATTCACAGTCTAACACCCCAAAAGATAATAAGGATGGCTTAATCACAAATTATTCAAACCCGGAGATCATGCATATGAAATCATTTCGAACAAAGTGCACAGCGTAGAACAGAGTAAATGTCACTAATCAATAATCCGTTACAAAAAAAAAAGGAAAATTTCAAGCATAGCGTATAACAGAGTAAATTTGACTAAATACTCAATTAAAACATAGTAACCAGTAGAAGATATCGAGAATTTAGAAACTACCCAGCAACCTCACTGATTTCCCCCTCTGCCGCCGCCACATTCCCTGATTGCGAGGGCAACTCAGGTTGACCTTTGCCATTTCCTCTAAAATTCGACCAAATAGTGCGGCAAACGGAGAACGCAGATAGTGCTGTGAATGCCAACCAAAGCCGACGAGCACCAAATCCCGGCGGAGCCGTCCAGAGGAGCCGGAACCTACTCCTAAAACCGAGGAACACGATACTAGTCCATCGGGGCCGCCACGACCAACCAATGACCAAACCGATCATCACAGCTAACCAAATCGGGACTGCGCATAGCAAGATGTCAACGAGTGCCTCGATTATCGAGGGTTTTTTAAAAAATTCCACAACATCGAAGAAAGAATCGTCCATTTCTCCGACTCAGGAACCTTTCCCTCTCTCACGCACATACACTGAACAAGAAAAGAATCGAATCAAACTACATGGATCGCCTCTTTGGCAACGACAATGACGATGCCGGGAGGAAGAATTTTTCTATTGAGGGAAACAAGTTCTAAAAGGGGGAGAGGGAAAGCGGAGGTTGGCGGTTGATCTTGGGATGACGACGAAATGACGTGTAAGAAAATCGGACCGTCGATGTGTAGGAAATTTGAATATCACGTGCGGGTGAGAGTAATGTGGCCCACGCATTCACCAAATGACCGTCGACAATTGGCGGGTTCGCTGTTTGATCTGACTAATGGGTCACGCTGCCCACTAGCGCGTGAGATGTTGTTTACGATAAGGCAACTGTTGATTGATAAAATTTTAAGACTCAATGTATTAAAAACTGGATCATCACGAACCGGTTGAATCATTAGGTTAAGGGTTAGTGGGTAAGACTGGATATTAACTTGAGGCTAAATCGGTGAGAGAGTCAAAATTTTAGGTTTATTAGTATGAAATTCTAAAGGGAATAATTTTTTTTTAATGAAAAGGGGATAGAACCAGTTTAGTTATTAAACCGGTCCGGTTCAGCAGTGGGTTGACTGGGTCAATGGGGTTAGACTGGTTTAGTCCAATTCTTCAAAATTCATTGAACTGGACCGGACATGTGGCCGGTTCACCGGTTTACGGTCTGAACCGGTCGATCCAATTCGGTTTTTTACTCTATGTTTAAACTAGACTGCCAATTTTGATCACAGAAATTGGCTTGATATATGAATATGATATGTAAGGTATAAAAAATTGAACTAGGTAATGAACTGATCATAGTATTGGTTCAGGCTTCAACTAGGTTGAATCATGGGTTAAGCCGGCTATATTAAAATATTATAATTTAATTGACAATGATAAAATAACACTATATATAGACATGAAAATTAAAGAAATATATAAATATCATTTATAATAATAAAATAAATAACAATATATTAATATATTTTTAAAATTTTATAAATAAATAGGTAGTATTCTTTTTTCCCCTTTTATTTTTTTTTTCTTGCAAAATCGATTCGACCAGCCTGTTTTTATGATTTGATCGGTTTGAACCCCTTTGGTTTTTTTTCAGACTGGACCAGACAAGGGGTTGGTTCCTAGTTCAACCGATTGAATTGACTAGTGTTGTGACATTTTATGTATGAACCATCTTTAGGTCACTTAATGTCCTTTAGAGTTTTGCTAAACGCAGAATACGTAAAAATTGAAATTTTTTGTTTCCGATGGTACTATTTATTTCCAAATGTAATTATGATCATACATTGGTAATTTGCAACTAAACGTAGAATTATCGTATTATCGTATTTCTAAGTTATACTAAAAAGTCCTTTAAGGGTTTTTCAAGGAAAACAGTTCCATACTTCTATCACTTTTGGTAAAACAGTTTCTTCC
>JBAGKO010000005.1:3401502-3423601 GCA_037177275.1 Acacia concinna | reverse complement strand
ATTTAAAAATTTTAAATCAGACTTTTTATTTTTTTTTCTTGAAATTACGAAAATGCTATTAAATTTTAACAACACATGACTCTTAATTCACATTAACAACACTAATAAAACAATTCACAGCATAAATACATAGTAACTAAATGTTTTTAATATTGTTAATTAAAATAGTCTTATTGTGAATTAAAAGCCTTGTATTGTTAAAATTTAGTGGTGTTTTCATAATTTTAAAAAAAAAATTATAAAAAGGTCAGATCTGGTAGTTTTGTATTTCACAGCTCTAATCCTTCTTTTATATATTTTTTTGATCTTTTTATGGGATTTTCCATATTTATAATCATACCTTAACCCTACAACTTATTTCCTTAAAACATCGGGTGTGAGGAAGAGAATGAAAAAGACACAAAAACTTTCAAAGATACCATTAATGTCTCTTATAAATATCCCACGGAAAAGTCTCTAACATTCGAGACTAGGGAGTGGTAAACAGGTAAAGTAATTATTAGATTTTTTCTCTCCCCCAATTATTACCGTTGAAAAAAGTTCTCTTCAGGTGTAAAGGAGTAATAATTTACTTAAAAATTTATATAAATTAAATGGAATCCAAATTATTGTTATTAAAAATTAAATAAATAATTTATTTATAACTATCAGGCAAACAATTATGTTCATAATTTATGAATAAGGCACATATTTTAAAAAGTTTATGTTATTTTAAAATCAATTAGAAACTATAAAAGAAAAATTACCTAAAAAGTCCCTATTACATAATTTATTGTTTAATAGTACTTGAAATTTATTTCAAAACTCGGGGACAACTTATTTTCAACGAGTGTTTGTATGAAACGTATCTTTAACTTTATGTAAAATTAATGAAAAATATCTGTGTATGGCTAAGAATACACGGGTAAGGATTGGGATTCTTAAATTATTTTTGGAAGACAAATTTTGCAATGAAAATTCTTTCGCAATTTTTCCACAACTTTAAATAAGAGGGAGTAGGTGGTATATTACTTTAATTTTGGTTTTATTCATTGACAGCTGCAATGCTCTTTTTGTTTTGGCTGCCTTTCTTCTAAAACACTCGTGTTGGCTTTGAAAATAAATAAAATAAAATAAAATAAAGCACACATTGTTGGTTTGCGCCAAGAATGTTTAAAACATACACGAGGCCAATTATTCATATTATATACAAAGGTGTTTGAATGACTCACAAATTAATTTGTGGCCGTAGTCATTCAAAGTCCATACTGCTGTCAAAAGTAAAAAAGTCAATCACAGTCAATCCATTTGTCTAAAATAAAGTAGCACTCTCTTAGTTATTTGATTATTTTAAATTTTAAATATATTAATAAAATAACGGGTTAAGAGGAAATTTTGAACATGAAATAGGAAGCGACAATTTTATCTTAGAAGAAATTTTAAAAGGCAATTTTGTTTTAAAAGTTTTTAAAAAGAGCAATTTTGCTCTAGCCTTTATCTCTATTAAATTTGTCTATTAATTGACTAAATATATAGAGTTAGCAATTGTCTATATGTTATCCCCTTATTTTTGTTAATTTCTAAATTTGTTCATGAAGTTTTAAATCTAACTTTTAAAAAAACAAAGTAGATTATATGTAGACTTTTGGAATAAAGTGTATCTTAAAAAAAATAACAGATGACATATGAACTGTTATATTGGTTCAATTAATTGAAATAACGGTCAAGACAAAATTGTCATTTTTGAAACTTCAAGGTAAAATTATCTCTTAACCGTAAAATAAAATAAATTGATTAACTATAACAAATGTAGCTTGGAGTTTCTAAAATTTCTATATACTCATATAATGTTGGATTATACTCCCTTTGGTTCTTAATTTATAACTTATTTATCTAATTTAATTAGAATAAAAAAGTTAATTAAATTATCATTCATATGACATGCATGTATTTTCTAAAAAAAAAATCCTAACCATCTTCATTAATTTTTTTCCTTCCCTGTCTTTTTTAATTATTATTGAAAGAGTATCAATATAATAAGGATAAATTAGACCAAAATTGACCAATATTGTAAATACATTATATGTTTAGAATTAAAATTAACTCCACAAATATGTCATATATTAAGAACAAAGGGAGTTTATCATTTTATAATTAGGTTAAACAAATTATTTTGGAAAAAATGTTAGATATAATTAATAAAATATATTAAGATATCATATATATATATATATGACTAAATCTAATCTTCAAGCTAATTCTTATATTTAAGATTAGTCATTAGCCTACTGGGCTAGTAGATACATTACGAAAACAAAAAAAAAAGTATTTTTTTAATGTCGGCATACTACTCATAGCTAGATATAGCATAACGACAAATACTTAATCAACTTTTTTGTATCAATAATGTCAATTTCTTTTAATTATTTTTTGTCAAACAATTTCTTTAATTATACATGTTCGCTCGCGTGTTCTATTTTGTAAATGTTTTCATTTGATTATAAAACCTATATGAAAACAAAAATATTACATATTATGTGTAATTGAAAACTCTGACAAAATAAATATAAGAAATTTGATGTAATAACTATTGTCATCAACTAGAAATTTTCATATATGTTATACCTTGCAGTAAATGTGAAAAACATATTATTAATTTTATTATTACGTCTGTTTCACATACAACAAACAAACAAAAATTGTGCTATTATGGTAGGTTTTTGTACCAGTGATGACTCCTTTTCATAAATGAGAATTTGATAAAAACCACAAATATTATTTTATTGCATACAAGTACCAAAACTTCCCTCATTAACTGATATGATTCTATAAATTTTAAAACAAAAGTTAGAATTGTTCATCATTAATTGTTTGTGAATAATAATATAACTTAAAATTTATTATCTATCTATACATGTTAAGTTGTCTCTGTCGAGCATTTAAGAGTAAACAATATTCTCCAACAATTTAAAGTCTATTGTATAGAAGGATTTCATTCCACGAGTGGGTTATTGCACCTCCAACAAGGATATAAGTACTATATATATAGTTACAGGGCTTTAGGAATACTCTGTCTTTTCTACTTCAACAAGATCAGTTCTTCATAGGTTTCCTATAGTTTGTAAATTAGTAAAGCAATTGCATATAAAAATTGTCACAAAAATTAAGCATGTGTTAGCACCTCGCATAGCTTTTACAGGATGTATGCGTATTATTACGCTACTTTGTATCTTATGTTTTCTTACTATTGAATGCGTAATTACTTTTGATAAAAATAAAAAGAAGATATCATTGGTACTTAATTGGTAGTGTAAACTATACTACCAACAAAATCTTATATTATGTACGGGATGTAGTATAATTATTAATTTTGATTTGCATTGCACAATAAATAGTACATGAAAAATCTATTCTAATCATATGTTAACTATTCACAAGATGGATGAAGTGTTGGAATAAAAATGACAAGATATTTTGTATGATAACGAGGCAATATGATTAATTCATATATAGAACAAAGATTTAATTGGCATCATGGCTTTCACTACACATAATGAGAACAAGAAAAAGGTCAATCTACCTACATTATATAGATATGTAAATATATGGTTATAAATATAATAATTTTTTTTCTAACAAAAAAAGTATAATAATTTTTTATCTTTATGTTAATAATAAACAAATTTTATTCCATCGTTTCATTTTTAAAACACTTTTTTATTTAGTATTTTGTGGCAACTAATTCGTGGATTAATTAGCATTTACATTAGCTCTCACTAATATATTATGAGTCCATGAACTAATACCTCTGATTAAGAAAATTGTATGGACCCAATTAAAGGAAAAAAAAACTAAAGAGACCTTATTAAAAATTTGGTGAAACTATAATAAGTAAGGGATTAATTTTTCTTAATATATTATACTATAGATTGATACCCCTATGGGATTATTATTAATAGGCTTCACTCTAATTATGTGTCCGACAAAAATTTAAACCTTTCTAAGATTATTATCAATTTGGCAGAGGTGATAGAAAGATAATAGAGTTTTATAGAGAAACTTTTGAATCAGGCCGGTGATATTGTTGCTATAGAGGTTAGATTAGTCTTCTGCAAATAGAAAATGACACAATATTGAGGTGCAAAAACCAATTTGGTGGAGATAAACATTTATTGAATTCAAATAATGGATTATTATAAATTAAAACATCAATGTAACATTTAATCTAAAATCAATTGCGCTCCAAGAAGCTATGGTCTTTATCTTTCGTTATCACACATATACATATATAACGCTTCATATATCATGGTTATTGAAAATACCACTAGATATGAAGAGGCTGATGTTGAATCAACGCTTGCTCTTAACATATATGACGGTTTTTAAAAAATTGTCATATATAAAGAGGAGAAATTTGAATCGACATTTTACTTTGACATATATGATGATTGATTTCAAAAACACCATATATAAAAAATAAATATATGGCAGTTGGTTAAAAGAACACCATATATAGAAAGTATATATGATGGGTTTTCATTAACAACCGTCATACATGTGTTTGTAAACTAGAACTGAACCCTATTCACAAAATATCAACCCGCAACTTCTTCATCTCGCCCTCGTGAACGTCATCTCGCCATTGTTTTCTAGTATCCTTACCTTCATTTCCCTCTCCTTTATTGCTAAAATCGTAAGTCTCCTCCTTCTATTGTCTTTGAACATGTAGTCTGTTCATGGATGATTTTGCATTGTGTTTTATGTTAGTTGTTCTTCGAATCTCTATTTGGGTTATTAATCAAATAAAAGTGAGAACTTTCTTCCCCTAAATCTACTTTCTTTTATAGAATCATTGGTTTGTTGCTGAAATGTTTAAATAGATCATGAGTTTTGTGTTCTTTTAATAAAAGTAAGAACTATTTTCTTTTTATTATATTCTTGCTCTGTTCTTTGTTGTACATAATTTTCTTTCTTTGATCAATCTGCCAAAATAATGATTGATATTGTTGTTCTGAGTGTCTTTAATATAGAGTTTATGGTCCTTATTTGATTAAATATTGATCATCGCTCAATGCTAGCTTGTTTAATTTCTCTTAGATTTTCTGAAATTATATTATTGATTAATATATAATAATGCTCATGTAGTTAACAGTAGCTTATTGTTCTTTACACTCTTTCAGATAATTAAAAAAAAAAAAAAGAATGAATGCATCTTGTAACTAGGTTTTTTAAGAAATTCTTCAATTTCTTCTGACTATAATAAACTAATGATGCTTGCCCAAGCAAAATTAGGTAATTAAATTCAATAATATATATGCCCTTAATTATCTTGTCTCAGTTTCTCCATTATTGGTCTTTGTTACCAATATTAACTTGATTTGGCATTTAGAATTGTATGTATATAATGTCCCCTTATTCTATTGAATATATGCCATAATTTAATGATAGTGGAGAAGATCAATGAGGAAATTAGTAGAAAAATTAATTAACTTAAATTAATTTCTTCAATTCCTATTATTATTAATGTTACGTTCTTTAAATTATATATATATATATATATATTCATGCTTATATATACATTATTATATATATTGGTGCATGCTCTATTATGATATGATTTGAATTTAGCTAGTTGTAATATATATAATTATCTATGGCCTGTTGGGTATAGTAGTGTTTGTGTGCCACATATGCACGCATGTGTGTGTGTTTCAGATACAGCATATGCCAAAGCCCCTTTCTAGAGATAATTCATAATCCTCTGGCTGTCAAACAAATTCCTTCATATTTTCTTCTGCACCATCCATGATTATGATTTACTTTTCTCAATCTTTAGTACGTGCAATGGTATATATACTACTCCTTTCACATATATAATTATATATATAGCTTTTAGTTAGTAGCTTGCATATGTGTGAGAAGAAGAATTAATATCACTGCATCCTCAAGAGAAATTTAAGTATATCATCATGGATGTATGCAAGAGAAGATTTGGATGGACTTGTTTGCTAGATGGGTATGAATCATTGCCAAAGATAAACTTTGACAGCTACTATGTTTGAAACACAAGGAATACTTAGTGATTGTTCGTGAAAAACTGCTATATATACTTTGCGGTTTTTAAAAAATAACCATCATTTATAAGTGAGGTACACATGATAGTTGTTAATTGAAAATTGTCATATATATATATATATATTAAAAAAAACAACAGTTATGTAGTAGTGTTTAGATAAAGAAAAGTAATTTAAATTCACAACTTTATCCAATAAATTGCAAACTAGTTAAGCGTAACCATATAAAGATTATTATTAAAACTAAGCATGTTCGTTGGAGTTTATTTTATCTCCTAAAGGATGTCTATATTCTCTTACAATACTTTGTACACTATATTTTCTCCTTTTAAATGCATATTTATATTTTACAAAAAAAAAATCAATGATAATTTTAGAAAATATATAGGGTGATTTAAATCATTGGAAATTTCTTTCTCCACATATTAAAATCTTGGAAAAATTACTGAAAAAACCCCCAATGAAATTTATCACACAGAAGTACACAAAAGTCATCTAGAAAAAAGTTATTCTAAACCCTTAAGGTTGATATATTATGAATGAAAATTAATAAAGGTAGAGACACCTAGAAGAAACTTTGAAAGCTAAAAACAAGAGCATTGTTTGTATTAAAGGTCCTTATGCAGAGATGAGAATATTATCAGAGTTGACATGGAGGGGTCCCCACAATATATTAATGTAAGAAGAAATGTCCCATTCTAACCAGCAAAGCATTAATAATTAATTTGAAAGCTTGATGCATAAATAATTAGCATATCTTTAAGACAATTTCAGAAGTATTCCACAATGATAAAGATGATGATGGTGGTCATCATTCTTTGCATAAAAGCAAACTAAGACGACAAGACATCTTATCTACATTTTTGCTTAGACTTCATTCTTTACTCTTCTTGATTAACCCTTTGATAAAGCCCTAACAACCTTCTATTACTTCACTAATTAATATGGGCAAAAATATAATTAACCCATTCTTTAATCAGTTAATACATGTTTAAGCATGCCATTGACCAACCTAAAATAATGTATAACAAAATAGTAGTACATTATTTACCAGTTCCTCTTATAATTAGACACAATATTCATATAAAAAAAATTAGGCACGATATATTGTTGTTGTTGTTGTAGTATACATTAGCAATCAAAAGCTTAATTTTATTATTAGGCTTAGTTACATTAACCACATTATGTTACCGTGTTATATCAATAACCCAATTTTGGATATATATTAATCAAAAGATCTTATTTAATGATTTTCTTGAGTATTTTTTAATAGAGTGTTTCTCTTCAATTTTCTGCTGCTCATTTTCAAATAACTCTTTCCCAATTCATATATAGTCACACACTAATAATTGAGGTATTATCTCCATTGATGACAAGTTATGTTCCAGGTTATACCCGATCTTCAACCCTTAATATTACTTGATAGAAGATCTTAGTTTTCCATTGCTTTTTTTTTAAAAAAAAAAAAAAATTGTGGTCTGCATTAGGGTCATTTTAGTATCAGTTTTTTTCTTTTACAATTTCTTATGAACTCATTTTAATTTATTGACTATTTGTAATTTGTAAACTTATATTTTTTAATATCATTTTGTCTTTTCATATAACACAAAGAGGTATCATAATGTCAACTATATTAACTATCAAGGGATTAAAGGCCTTCAAAACACTACTAAAGTGTCAAAATCGAGTTTTATGAATTGAAAAAAAAAAACTAAAGCAACAATACAAAGTAATCTTATATGTTACCTACTATGTCCATGCATTAGAGATTGTGGTAATTGGTAAATCACATTATTCATAACAAAGTACTAAAAACCAAATTGGCTTTTAAACCTGTTGAGATGATGATACAAGGGTTCATGATTCAATTGTAGTTAAATCAGGATCAACTCAATCATAATCAAAACATAGAAAAGAATTCTTATATAACCATTAAAAGAGTAGTATTTACATAAAAAAGGCAATAATATGCAAACAATTATGAACCTTTAACGTACAAGTCTTACATGATCCAACAAAATAGAGTTCTTAAGGTGTAAATATTTTTATCATTGTGGAATACTTGTGGAGAGGTAATGTTTGGCCATGCTTGTGCTTTTTTTTTTTCTTACTTTTTTGAAATTTTATTTTTCATTTTTCTGTTATAATTTACTAGTATAAATATCACAATATATTTATATGTAATATATACTCCATTCATTATTAAATATAAAACTCAATTGACTTTTTTAAAAAATCTTAAAAAAGTTAATTACATTATTTTAAAGAATTCTTATATAACCATTAAAAGAGTAGTATTTTTAAACTCAAAATGATGTTATTTCAGACTTTGTTAAGAGAGACATATACATATAATCAACCAAGTTAGCCTATCCAATACTTTTAAACAGATCGATACTGAAACTAGGGAACTAGTTTGATTGAGCAATAAATTAATAAGGAGAATTTCATTAAAGGAATACAGAATTAAATTTATTTCAGTAAAAAATTAAAATATTATGAAATTTTATTATAGGACTAAGAATCAAAATGAAAATAAGTTTTACAAGTAAAAAGATAATAATGTCCTTTACTTTATGAACAAGTGGAATTTTTATGTGAATAAATGTGCAACTCTTTATAAATAAGTTGAAATTCTCCTATAATGTGGGATCTTATTTATAAAAAGTTACACATTTGTTTATAAAAATATTCCATTTGTTTACAAAATCAATGCACATTTTTGCTTTTTTACTTAAAAAACTTATTGTCACTTTAATCATTAGTCTTATAGTGAAATTTCAGAACTTAGTCATTAACTAAAATAAATTTGGTCCTACGGCCATTTATTGAAAATTTTCCAAATTAATATGTAAATATATATTTTGGAAAATGAGTCTTATTACAGGTGGACTTATTATAAAGAGGCTTCTTAGTATTTTTATAACTTACACTGCTTAATGAAATTTATAATATATTTCAACGTATATAGAGTTACCATTTTCTATAATTTTATTCAAAATATTAGTAGATCTGTACATGATATAATTCAGTCAGTCTAATTTGCTTGATCTAGACTGATTGTGACTAAACTGACGCACTAGCTAGACTGGACATTAGAGGAGCCATGTTGGTCAATTTAATTCAAATCTTATCAATTGTTAATTAAACTTCTATGGTATAAAAAGTTATTCATTATGAAAAAATATATATTTAGGTACGAATTAATCTGTTAATGCCTATCGAAAACACTTGTAAATAATTATTATGTAATTTATATTTTGTTATAAAAAATAGCCCATTACTTGCAGCTCAGAGTTATATGTAAAATCAAAATTTATTATTAATATTTTTTGCCAAAATCAAAATTTGAGTTATTAGAGATCACATTATTATCAATTATTGATAAGGTTATACCAAAAAAAAAAAAACTATTGACAAGGGAAAAGGAAATTTATCCAACAACCAACATTATGTTTATATCACAAAACATTGACAGAATTCAAGTCAAAATCAAAAGTTATTATATCCATTAAGATTATTTACAATATGTCCTTTTATTAACTAGTGATATTAAGGTAGTTGGAAAAAAAAAGAACAAAAAACCTACTATCTTTAGACAATAGGTAATGGCACACTATCCTTAGACAATTTTATTCTTGTCTTTCTTTCTTTTTCTTTTTTCTTTTTTTAAAAAAACCAATTTAAATGCTAATAACCCGTCTAGTGAATTCAGTTCCTATACATAAAGAAGGTAACTGCACATAAACTTTCGAATTCTTAATTATTGCAATTGGATAATGAATTAAAACTTGAATTTTAAAAAATAACTCTTTTACTGATAATTTTATTATTATTTTAATAATATTTTGTGCCATGAATGAGTGTTTATTTAATATGACATGATATATAGGGATTATTGACACTTCAACCAAGTGTAAGAAGATTATAAACATATAGTAAGTAAATAATCACATTTTAATAGAGTTAGAATATTGGTCTCATGATGTGAAAATGATTAGACTCCCTCTGATTTTAAATATAAGGCATAATTAACTTTTTTTGGAGATGTTAATGAAAGTAAATGAGTTATATTATATATTAATTTAGAAATAAAACAAAATAATTTGAAAAAATGAGAAATTTAAATGCTTTAAAGTACTTTTATTAATTTTTTTAAGATTTTCTAAAAAAATTTAATTAGGTCTTATATTTAAAATTAAAAGTGGAGATAGTATTAAATAATTATCGTCCGTTGAAATGAAAACCCTAATAAAAGTTTCTGTGAATTAACTTAATACACATGTTAGAGGAAATTAATGGAAGTTGGTAGGTAACAATCACATCCTATTATTTAATGAAAGCTCTATCTTGTCTATGTAAGACATTTGTTAAACATCACTTAGCTTATCCATTTTCCCAGCTTTTAACTTTAAGGGGAAAATATTTAAATTCTACAAATCATATACAAAACCTTAGTATTTTTAACCGTTGGAATATATATGTGTATGTAGAAATTTTTTAAAGGCTGTAATATTTTTTCCATAAAAATATTTCTCAAGGAGTAATGAGTAAAAAGATTGTACAGTAATAAATAAGGGTTTGGTCTAGTGATAACGCAAAGGGTGTGGGATCCATTTTGGAGTCGACCTAATTGGGAGGGGAGTATCGTAAAAATAGGTCCATCCCCAAAGTGGTGTGCCCACCACCATTTTTTCACTAAAACAAAAAACAAAAAAAAAAATTGTGCAGTTATGTGGTACATAATATTTCAAAAATAGTGCAATGACCGTTTTTTTTTTAATAATACAATGTTAAGTCAATGTAGGATGAAAAAGACTCTCTTAGCAAGAGAAAATGATAACATTGTAGTGATTTTTAAAAGTATTATGTCCTATATTACTCCACAACTTTTTGGAGTGTTAATAATTGATTAGAGATAATACATTCGAAACACAAAAATAAACTTCGCCCTACTAGTACTTCCTTCGTTCCTTATCTACATATTTCATAATATATCACATTGTTTTTTTAAAAAAATGATTACTTTTTTTTTTTCTGTTTAGTATTTCTATAACCATCTAATTTTCTTTTCTAAGGCTTGGGTGGCATGGTGTGTTCATTGAAAGGAAAATGGAGGAGTGGGGAGGGAGGAGAAATATTAATGTGTTCAATTTAAAAGCATTGAATGAGTGTAGTTTATACTGGGAAAAGAAGAAGAAGAAGAAGAAGAAGAAGAAGAAGAAAAGGAATGAGTGTTGTTTATAAAAATTTAATAAAGGAAAGATGTAAGTTAAAAGAATAAAAGCACTTTATTCTTTTAGTCACATAGCTGGGTTTAAATGTGGTGTTGTAGCTACTTGATCTGCACCTTAAATCAAACAAAATGTTTGTATGTATTAAAATAATTTATACTGTACTTTAAAACTTTTTAAAGTATACTTGTCAATGAATAAAAAATCGGACTGGACCGGCTAGTTTGATAGGGAATTAGCCCTTAGTCCGGTCCGGTTATTTAAAAAACTGGTCAACAGTTCGACTTGGTCAACGACTGGTCGAACTGGTTGCACCGGCCAGTCCGACCGATCAATCCGATTTTTATTAAAAAAAAGAATACTTTCTATTTATTTATGAAAATTTTAAAATATATCAATATATTATCACATATATTATTATTATAAATTATACTTATAAATTTCTTTAATTTTCATACATATATATAGTGTTATTTTATTATTATTAATTAAATTATAATATTTTAATATGATCGGTTCAACTCCCAGTCTGACCTGATTCAACCATTTAAACCTTAAACCCATGCCGTGACCGGTTTATTGCCCAATCCGTTTTTTGTACCTTGATACTTATATATGAAAGTATGTGCCACCCTCCTAATGTTTTTAGTGCACTTCAATCCTTAAAAACATGTTTGTTAATGAAACTTCTTATTTACTATTGTGAGACTTCTAAATTGCAGCCGGTTCGAGGTTGTCGTGGTGTACAAAGCAAAAAACATACTTATGATATTGAGACTTCACGTATCAAGTGAGGCAGCGGCAATTACCACAATGGGGAGGACCCTCTCCTTTAGTTTTCCCCCCTCTACTTTTCATTATTAGATCAACATTTCAATGGTTCAAATTTAAAATTTCATTGGTTCAAATTTAACATTTCATAAAAATTGATATTATTATAATTTTCAATAAAAAATATATAAATAAATTTAAACTTCTAAAACATTAACTGAACAAGTGAAAGCTGTGTAAATAAATTTAATTTAATAATAATAGTCCCCTACTAAATACCAACTCATACATCATTCTGTTCATTACTGCATCAAGCCCTGCAGTGGTGAACTTTTGATCACTATTCATGTCTTGTAATTATAATAGTGATCTTAGGTTAAAAAAAGGAGCAATCAGTGGGAGAGAAGTGAAAAACATGTGAAGAGTTTAAATTTCACAAAGAAATCAATAGATGGGGTCCAGTGATGTGAGGTGGGACCCAAACCTGTGCTTTCAGTATTTAAAGAAAAAAATTATAATAATAATTATAAATAATAAAACGCTAGGACAATAACCCCAGAAAGAGAAGCATGAAAATGCTTGGGAGCAAATAACTGGGGAAACACCCTTTACACAAATGGTATTTTTCTAATCATCAAAGATACATAGACTCACTCAAACATCATTACAATTTTTTGACGGTTACCTCATTCTTGGGCAACCTCCTGCATTCATCTTTTAAGGACCATTATTTGATGGCCGGAATACAGCATAACCATTGGCACCACAAGCCATGCTTGAATAATCTGGATAGTATTGGTACCCATCATTCTCTGTATGTCTCAAGCCTCCTAGATATGGTGAAAGATCAGCATTAGCCACCTGCCAGTGATTTTGGATCAACCCGTCTAAGTGCCCGTTCATGTAAGTTAGGGTACTACTACCCTGTGGAACATAATCCCTGATTGAGTCAAAGTGCATGCTAGATGAGCTATATCCTCGATGAAATTCATAATCATGATGAAATTCATAATCATGGTAACTTCGTGATCGCTCAAACCTGCAAGAACTGGTAGAAGATCTTGAATCGTCATCAAATGTGCCCAGATCTATGGGGGAAGTGAATTGTCGGTTTAGTGAGTGCGGTCCATTACTGAATGGGCTTGCCTTCCCGACACCATGCTCATCATCGAGAAGGTCATTGATGATGTCAAGGTGTGGGAAGTCATCTGCCAATAGACCTTGAGCCTGACGCCCAGATGTGCTGGCTGGGAATTCAGTTGGCAAGCTGCTGATGGATCTACTGTGCACAGGCTTGAACATGTCAAGGTTTTGGATGTCATTGTATCTGGGAAGTGCGTCGTAGTGCATGCTCCTGCTGACTTCTCTATGAGAATTCTCTGCCCACTTGGATTTATTTTGTAACACATCTCGTGCAATCATGCCAAAAGGAAGACTGGACGAGCTGGCATTAGAATCCATTCTGTCAGAGGTTTGTGATAAATACATAGGTGAAGATACCATGGAAGGTGGTTGTGAATAGCTAGGCAAAAGGTTTACTCCTGAATTTGAGGCATTGGAATGAGTGAAACTAGTTGTAGTGGAGGTTGCAGGGTTACCCATCATGGCATTTCTGTAAGATTGAGGAGCAAAACTATGAGTTGCTGGTGAGGGATCAGGACCCAACCGTCCCGATGCACTCATCGAGCGTGCGAGTAGTGGAGCTGTTTGAACCATAGAGACTAGCGGAGCAATTGACCTGGGACCAGGAACCAAAGGAGTACTGGAAGGTCTTGAAACCACAGGCAATTGTGCTACAGATCTTTCAGGTGTTTTTGGAATTGTAGTCATCTGGGTATCACTTTTGGAAAAAATTGTTATGGGTGACGGAGAAGGTGAAGAAGATACATCAATCTGCTGGGAGCCAGTTGCAGATGTTTTCCTGACATGCACAGGATTTAGGTTAGCACTTGAACAGGAAGGCACGCATGTTGTAGGGCTTATAGGTGAGGACTGCACTGCTAGCGCTGAGGTCCTCTCTTTCGGTAGGCTTTCAGCGTCAGCAGGTCTTGCTCTGTCAAGTTCGTCATTTATGCTCAGTTTCTTCTGTAGATGGAGAACTTCCTTTTCCTATCAATTATAAAAGCAAAAGAAATTGGAATCATACTGAAGAAACGAAGTGGGGAATACGAGATTTGATGCAATAATGATTGCATAGATCTTCACTAGTAGAAGACAGCAAATATTTAGTTGGGAAAAAACCTCAAATATGCATATCATCAAAATATACATATCGAATTAACCATTAACTTTTACCAACATTTTAAGTCTTATATTCCTCTTTTCCAAGGAAAAGGGAATCCTATATCCTTTGCTTGCGTCTAGGGTATGTTTACACAAGTTTTGCTTGATATAGTGCAAGGCCAAAAGTACAACGAATGGATAACCTGACCAAAAATTAAAATAAAAGGCCTGAGAAGGAAGCCATTTAAATTTTCATTGCGTGGCAGTAGATGTATGAGATAGAAAAGATAGAAGGATGGGAGGTTTGGAAAAACGATATTGCCTTCCATTGTACAGTAGAAGATGAAACTAACACGAACTAATAACATGTCTTGCCTTGGTTATTTTTCATTCTCATGCATATCAATATTTGTAATCAATTGGCTGAGCTAACTCTCTGCAAACTCATCTAACTTTTCTAGGGAAAATAAATAATGCAGCAGCGAGCATCAAATAATTTCTCCTTGTGCAGAGTTAAAGACAGGATGAGTTTGAATGAAAAGGGAACAAATCCAACTATCACAGCATCTCACAGAAAAAACTACTTAGAAGAATGCTAACTTGTAATAATTTCATAATATGCATCAAAGAAGGCAGAAAGTAACCCACCTTTTTGACAAGAGGTTTCTCAAGCCACTTTAACCGATCCTGCAGAGTAATAACAGTACCCTCACCATTAGCATCCCCACCATCAGTGGCAGACCTAGATGGCTGACTATCCATCTCATTGGTCCACCTTGACCCGTCACTTGATGCTTTACCTGGGTTCTTACTTCTACAAGCAAAAGTTTCGAATGAGGGAATGAATGAATAATTAAATCAATGAGCACATATCATTTCTATTCACCACCAGTAAAGAAACATTTGGCTATTTGCATACCTGGAAGGAGACTGTTGAACTTTGTTATATGGGTGACAGTTCCCCTTAGAGTGGCCATTCGTGGTCATTGATGGCAAAGAATCAGTCGAACATGTTGAGGAACTATCATCCAACAATGAACCGCTCCTTTTTTCAGCTATTTCATTGTCATTTTGTGTAGATGAAAGACCACCAATACCATTGCTCCTAGCCTCAGTAGGATTATGAACTTCCGATGCATCAGTGTCCCAATTAACAGGACTAGCCTCTCTGTCTTCTGAATCAGGCTGAGGTACTTCAACAGCTCCATCCAGAGAGTCGGATGCATCGGAAACATCTTCCAGTGCATCAGGCTTTTCAGCTACAGTTTGCACGTCCTCCATATTGGAATCCTTTTCCTCATCAGCAGGGTTATCCTCTTGATGTTTGTCATGTACAACCACTATTGGCCTCTCCTCCCTTCCTTTATCCTTACTTTTCCGATTGTTCCTTTTCTGTTTGGCCTATTAAAAAGAACAATCTTCAGCAATTAAAGAGAAGATACGAGGAAAAAGTCTCACCATCCCAGGAACATTACTTAATCAAATCAAACAGAAGACATGGATAAAGAAAAGGGAATCTCAAGAAAACACATTTCATTCTGATCAACAATTGCAAGTAGATATTGTGCCAAACTTCAATTGAATTGACCAAAAGCATAGATGCCACAGGATATATACACTTCACATAATTTATATTGAGGCATAATTGGGACGAAACAAAGGTTTCAAACATGCAAATAATATATGGAGATGGGGAAATCTTTAAGGAATGATTCCACAATAAGCACCTGCAATAATGAAATTTAACCTATTATTTCAAAATGCTTCAGAAGGATACTCTCTAATTAACCATCATACATAAAAAAATAGGTTCTTTCTTTAAAACAATCAATAAGGAGGACATCCAAAATGTCCAATATCCATATGTTTGCAACAATTTCTAAGCGAGAAATATCTAATATGCTGTTTCATCTAACATATAATTTCTTGTATATGCTGTGTTTTTTGGCCCAGTAATCTTCTCCAGGGTGATTACAAATAATGTAATCTTCATCCCTTAATTGAGGACGTGACCTATTGAACATGTCTCATACAACCAAAAATAGATAAGGATAATGTGTAGTGTGATATCCACCTCTCAATTTGACAACCTTTTATGATGTCCCATATAACATACAATTATAAGGTGAATTGCAGTTTTTCAATTACACCACGTTAAGGAAATTTTCACTTCAGAGGACCCCAGTTGTCAAAGAACACAGTAGCATCTCTCAATCAGCTTTTAGATATCTGTTATACCCTTATAATGCACTTTTGGTGTGTTTCAAACCTGCTTTTTCTTTGACTTCTTTTCTTTGTCTGTTGCTCGCTTTGCCTTCTGCTCACTTTCAGCCAGCCAAGCTGCCTCTTCCTCACGGATGAGCTCTTCTTGTCTTTTTAATGCAACAGCTTCCTGGTATGCAACCTCAATCTTATTGCTGCATCCATGACGTAAATATTTAGAAATTTCTAATTCATTGAACGCATCCAATAATTAGTCACTACATACAAGTGAAAATATAAAAAGTAAACACCAGATAAAAAAAAGTATTGCCTTAATTATGTTTTATAGAATCTTTCCTTTTTATGATATAAGAAATTTCATGAGAAGAGATTTCAGAACTTTTTAGGTAGGAAATCCTCACACAACAAAAACAGGTATAGCTGCAAAACAGAACCGCACATCAAAACATCAAAAATGAGAAATTAACCAATTAAAAAGAGCTTTTCAATTTCTTTCCACATCAGACATAATGAATCCGTTTAAAGAAATGCACAGAGCACCCCAATTGGTTTGAGAGTTTGCTAACTCACCCAAACCTAGCAGACTCCAGAGAGCCATTACATCCTATGTCAAAAGAAAACATCCAAACAAACATACGCATATTGTTCAATTTTAAAATGCACTACACTATCAAGTTTCATTACTATTGAATTGATATGACGTTTATCACACAAAACAACACAAGACTTGTCAAATTTTCTTAACACAGTATTTGGTTCAAGTGAGGGGAGGGATATTTACAATTCCTCTGAATCCTCCCATCAGGCAAGGAGGATTTATTAAAGTTTTTACAGCTATTATTATTTATAATTACATATCACAGTCACTTTCTGCCAGTGAATTAATTAATAAGAAAAGATAATGTTATTGGTTATTCATCAAGAGCTTTGATAGGGATATATATATATACATATATCAAAATCATTCCTCGGCCTTCTAATCCCCGAGGATTGAATTTTTAATGCACAGAGGGCATTTCAGATTTCCTGCTAGTAGTTCCAGATGAATTCTCCATGGATCACTCTGGCACTAAAACCATGTAAGAATCAATGAAACTGTGTGTTTTCTTTCATTGACCAAGGATTTTATATATACATGATGGGATAGTGTAACAGACTAAAAATAATGGCTAGGATAGCAAACTAAGCCTCTAAGTGTCCAACAGTATACTTCTATAACTCCCCTTTCAGAATTTCAGAAATCTCTTTAAGTACTGAAATACGAAACTAAAATTAGCATCCTGAGTAGGGTGATGGAACATAGCATCTCAACTATTCTCACGTAGGGTGATGGAAAAATTAGCATCTCAACTATTCTCAAGTAGAGTGATGGAAATCACAAGTTTCTGATCTAATCCAAACAATCAACTAATATATTTGGATAAATATGTAAACCAATTTTCACGACATCCAGAGTCTAGCTCCAAGCAGTATGAAAACCAAAAAAACTTCCCAATGGAGTAAGAATTGCGAATGAAGAGCATATAGACGTAACAATCAGATAAGCAAATATACTTGACTAATGCTGCTTTTGACTACCTGAATATATGGGCAAGCACAAATATTTCCACAGTCCTACGACCCAGTTCAGTGAGACGCCTTTCATCACGCTCTATGGAGTCTTTATTGAAGTCCTCCCCAGAGTTACCATCCTACAACAAAGGGAGAGCAATTTTCCCAACTATCAAAAGAGCTTAAAACGTAAAGATAAATCCTGATTCATGCACTTCATTACACATATGATCTCCCTAATTTAAATTACCACTGGATGTGTAATAGATGTTTAATACTGACTATATACTTGAACTCACCATTTAATGATGACAATAAGCTAACATATCTCCATTAATAGAAGTAGAAAAGGCCATATATACTCATCTCAAATCCTAGGTGCAAATTAAATTTTTTGCTAATGACCTGCTAATATCTCCATCATCAAAGCATATGCAAAAAATTTACATAAGCCAATAAATTCAATTTCAATGTCCACTGGAAAGCTCCAGAACAATTCATTAGGCCAAAATTGATTTTTCTTCCAAAGTAAATTTTAATCACAACACTTTATAATAATAACCCGAACATGAAACTATTCTCTCAAAATCAATTATCACAGCAGCTTTTCAGGAAAATCTGGAATCTTCAGTATCCCTAATAACACACTTGACAATTTTGGAAAGGCATAGACTTGAATAAACATGTGAAAGAACAGAGGACAAGCCATCCAGTAAACTTTGCATAATATTAAAAATACACTATCTGTATGGATGGATTAGAGAACCAGCCAACAAGCAACAGTAGAATGGAAGATTAAAAGTCAATAACAGAAGTAGTTGTATTTGTCTATGTTCTATTCCATCTTCTTTTTCTTGAACATTAGCATGCTTAAATTTTTAGCAACAAATTAAATTCATTAGATAAGCCAGGATTTGTCAATCAGTAAAGGCTTCACAATTGAAATGACTTCTCTGGCTGCATAAGACAACTTCAGAATAACATACTAAAAGTTCTTTCTTTCCCATGGTTTAGAACAGAAGATTTAGCTGTTTTCCAATCTATTCTACACATTTCTTCATTGTCTAGCATGAACCATAAATATCACCAAAGTTCAAAGAGCATACCCTACTTAATCAGCAACGTAAAGGAACCTTTACCCTCTGCTTGGATGGAAAGAAAAGTATGGAGGAAAGAAAATGGGGAGAGAGAAAATGAGAAGAAAAAAATAGGGAGAAAATATTATCACTCTCCTTTCTTGGATAAGTGAGAGAAAACAGGAAGGAAAGAAAACGAGTAACTATGTGATAATTGGAATACCCTTACACCTATCTTAAAATAATCATATTTAAAATTAAAATAAATATCAAAATGACAAAATCATTTTAATATTAAGATTCTCAAACAATTTATAATGATAAAGATAAATTTAAAACCCAATAATTTAAAATGATGTTATTTTTTAAGGTACAAAATAAAATGTGAACCATTTTCTAAAATTAATTAAATATAATAAAAGAAGACAAAAGAATTATACATTATCCAAAATTATTAATAAGAAATTGGAAGGATAAAAAAATTTAACACATTATGTTAAAAAAATAAACATACATTAATTAATAAAACAACTTGTCACATACTGCTCCGATATTTACTTTTTCCTAGATATGTATACAGTAGGCCAATTGATTTTTCTCAAGGCTTTAATCCATTCTGTATAAAAAAAATATGCACACTGTAGGCAAGGCGTTAGAGTAAGCTGTTAAAAGAAAAAAAGATTGCAGGTGTCAATAACAGGTTGGCCGTTGGCCAAAAAAAGAAAAAGAAAAACAGTAATAGGTTAGCCAAAAAAAAAAGTAACAGGTTGGTTGTAAGTAACAGCGTAAATGAGGACGGTTTGGGAAAGTAGCTTTTTTCATAAAATCTCTCCACTTGTGAGGGAAAGTGGAGAACCCACCCCATTTTCCTCCCTACGTTTCCTTTCTCCTCCATTTTTCCTCCTACCCCAGGCAGGGGAAAGCTCCCTCCCTCCCATAGTTTCTACCCCACTTTTCTTTCATCTCCAATTTTCTCTCAATCCAAGCAAAGCATAATTCCTTTTACCAATATAATTTTGTATCTCACCTTTGTTCGATTTTGAGGACCCTTCTCATCCTTTGGAGGCAGTGGTTCTACAGCAGCCCTCTCAAGCAGCAGTAAAACATCATCCACCAGTACAAAAATATCTTTCTCCACACGAACAATTGGCGCTGGCATTTCTTCAGCATCAAGAGCCTTTACCCTGCCTTTTTTGCACTTAGTCTGGCCTTCAAGAGCCTTCAATCCGCTATACAATGAATCCATCACCAAAGTAGAAGTGACTTCTTTCTCTATAAAGAAGTGCTTTACAACTACTTTTAGAATTACATCAGTCTTTTCCCTGGACATACGACGCCTAGAATTTTGGTCAATTCCCAGCCAGAAATCACAGAAGCTGCAATTATCGAAAATTTTATTTTGATCAATCAGTAAATAATACATCAATTAAAGATCTAAAATAACTTCAACCAATTTGAAAATTGATTTTTTAGAAATAAGGTATACAGTCTGCATTATGTAGGACTTGAAGGACTGAAAGTAGAGGGAAAAATGGGCCTCTGATTCATTATTAATCCTTGATCAATCGGAATACATATAGGCCAATATAAGCAAAACGATAAGCTAACAAGCTAAACCTAGAATCTTATCTAATCCTAATATCTCATATTTACTCTTCTAAGACACACAATAAATGGTAAAATATTAATATAGGATATAGTATCCATATCCTAACATAGGATAAAGAGATAACAAACTTATTGTAAAATAAACATAAAAATAATAATATTAATTAATATTAAACTTGCATCCCAATTAATAACATAAACGAGGGTTAATTTATCTATATGCAGTAAGATATTACTAAAAGGACACACACAAAGGAACAAGGTTAGGTAAAGATGGCTGAATGCATAAAACAGTGGCCCTGTAGACCAAAGTGTGTCACTACATTATCCATTTGCCTTCCGGTTACTTCTTCTTAATCTCTGATGTGCATATGCCCACCACCCGTTACTTCCTAGATGTATGTACTAAGCCTGTTAATTTTTTTTTATATATGCAATAAAATACAAAAAATAAAATCATACATCAATTAAGATGTCTAGTAACAAAAAAAAATGATCAAATATACCAGGATGTGACTATATTATTCACCGATCTCAAATGCATCCATCACTGAATTCAACTAGTTTGTTTCAAAATTAGCTTTCACCAGTTCTTACTATCTAAATTTAGTTATCAGTCTAGCAGTACGAGAAAACTAATTTAATGATCCTAAATTACTCCTCTAGTCCTATTTATAAGTTGGAGAGAGAAGGGTTTTCTTGCTCCTATGTACAAGTGACAGCATTAAATTTTTAACATGAATGTACAATTTTGTCCTTCATATATTATTGTGTAGAAGGTTATTTTATTAGGAAGCGCATATTTTAAATAGGGGCAAAGTTGGAAAGTCATAAACTTTTAACACATAACTAATGAGGTCAGGTTTTCCTTGGTTTTGGTGAAACATGATGGAAATGACTTATAAGGGGGTGTTTATTTACCCTCCAAAAGCCCTTTTTTAAGCTGTTTCCGCAAGCTTCTCTCACATACTTACTTGTAAAACGTAAAAGCTATTTTCAAAAGCTAATCTAAACAGACACTTAAGAGATAAGAAAGAATAAAAGGTGTATGGGTCCCACAAGCTTAAAGAAAAAGCAAGAAAAGGACATGTGCGGCTGGCAACAAATTGGAAGGCATAAAGATGTGCGGTCCACGTGAGGAAAGATTAAGAAAAAATTGCGTAAATGTCCTAAAAAAAAATATATGTCAAAAAGATCTCAAAATAAAAATAAATTACTGTCAGGTCCCAATTAACAACCTCATATGTTGTGATGGGATTGTCATTGATAATTCTACGGGACCTGATAATTATTTATTTCTATCTCAAAATCTCTTTAACACAAATTTTTTTATTTAGGATCTCAACACAAATTTCTTAAA
>JBAGKO010000005.1:3368535-3392673 GCA_037177275.1 Acacia concinna | reverse complement strand
GCCTGTATCAGGCTACAGGCCAGGCACAGGCCTGTTTGACACAGACCAGGCCGGGCCTGTTTAAAACAGGGCCTGGCCTGGCCTGTTCCCACCCCTGGAGGCAACATTGGTGTAATATCCCAAATTTTGAGGAGTTAGTATATAATATCATTTTGGGATATAAAAATTAAGGAAATATTTAATTTCTCTAAAAAGTAGCTCAAATAGTTTTAAAGTTATTTTTGGGAATTAAAGGCCAAAATTCTTGAGATAGTTCAAGAAAAATATTTAGAGATTATACTTTGGCCTAATTTTTTAAGAAATTTCCTTATGGATAAAAGATGCTAAATGAAGAAGAAATCCTTTCTAATGTGATAAGGAAAATTTTCTAGATATTATTTTAGAAATAAAAAGGGACTAAGATAAAAATTAGGAAATATTAGAAGGACCCAATGTATAATTTATCCCATTTATATTATTCCTCTCTTCTTTTCAAAGTCAGCCACGGGTACAGCTGTGCGTATGCATAATTATCAATTGCCATTTCCCTTTCTATGTGTAAAGCACGTTACGGCTAGATGGCTAATCTTCTTCCACGCAAGCAAGGATAAGGACAGAGTAGAAGACAAAAAGGAAACCGAAAGAAAGAAAGAGGGAGCATCGAGCATTAGCCATTCATTCCCTTCGGTCTTGCAACACAAAGAAGAGAGTGAGAGAGCGAGATAGAGTCAGAGCACGAGAATCGGACAGAGCTTCAGCGAAGCAAGCCACAGACACACAAGAACCGAAATCACTCATTCCCCTCAACCTATTTTCTTCGGACCAACAACGCACAAGCAGAGAGCAGAGAACAGAGAACAGAGGCAAAGATCAGTTTGAAACCGAGAACAGGGAAGAGAAGCCGAGAGATAGAACGATCATCGGGAGAAGGATCCTAGGCACCGTGAGCTTCAAATCCTTTTCCATCTTCGGTTTCTGTTTATATTTGGGGATGCATGTAGTGTTTGAAGAACTCAGAACCGTAAGCATGTGTTGTTCGGTTCTGTCCATGGAGTGATCGAACAGAGTCTACAGTGAGGTTTGGGTGTTGGGTTCGGTTGCATGTATTTTCTTTCGGTTGTACGATGATTTCCGAATCAGGAGCTATGAATATATAATGTGTATGCTTGGTTCTGTGATAAATTCTAAAACAGAACGATGGATAATTAAGTGTGTATTCAGAACCGAATGTGCCTATCTGAATATTTATATATATGTTTCATTATGCACAATGATTGCTGCAGTGGGGAGAATGCCGAAACTCTAAATGATTGATTAGGATGTGCATTTCTCTATCTGGAAATGAAACCAAGAATAATAAATAAGTACAGTCTGGAATTTATACCTTTGGTTCAGAAAAGTAGTTCTGTTGAGTGAAGTTTTTAAAGAGCAAATGAATCCCGCTGCCTCTGAAAATTGGCAGTAATATAGAGGACATGTTAAGCTTTAAAACAAGTCATATTTCATGCAATTTGGATTCATAGATTGAGAAATATGATTTTTGAAAGTCAAGGATAAATTCTGGGAGTGAATCACTGACCACCGAAAGTTAAGTATTTCGAAATAGAAACAAATAACCTTGGATAGGTATGAAATTTTATGAGGAATTAGTAGACATAGATTTCTTTAAAATAAACTTGGAACCAGGTCATTTAGAGTTCTGTAGACTTAATTATGATTTTTAGAAGTTAGTGCTCTGAATCTGGGAAGAGTCAGAGAATCAATATGAATGACTAGAATTAAAGTCTAGTTTCAGAGTCTATTTGCATAATGTAGTTCTGCAAGTTATTTTTCCCATAAAGAAGACTTAATGATGGTCGCATAGAACTTGGAATCACTTTAATAAGAGTTTCCTAGAGAGAGATATAAATTTTTCAAGTTCAATGAAAAATTCAGGACTACATTAAAGAGATTAATAACTCAATAAAATGGTACTATGGTATGTTTATTAATCTACCCTTACATGTATATGAATTCTAGGCTTGATATTGTCTAAGTCTTCAAGGAGTAATCGATGACATAGAAAGGTAGAAAGGTAGAGGTATATCAGAGGAAAACGCAAGAGGTAGTAACTTTCTCTCATTGTTATTAGGTATTTGTTCTGCATGTCTGTTTTTGCCATCATGTTGATTGTGAGTGAGAACATGTAAATTGCCTTATATGAGTATGATTGTCATGACAATATGAAAGTAGTTTATCTGTTTGATGTATGGGCACCAAAGATGATATAGTATTATAAGGTGTTGTTCTCTGTGGCTTGTTTAGCATGCTTCGTGAACTTGTATGATATATGATGGATTGTAGTTACTACTGAGATTCTTGCGAATCTCACCCCTTCCCTAAATTCATATACAGCAAAGGCAAGCAGCTTGAAGAGCTAAGGAGTATTATTGCAATTAGGTAAGGAGGTCGAAGGACGGACCAGTTTACTATTACATAGATGTTTGCATAATATTTATGTTATACATATGTTTTGATTAGCCTGGTAAAGGCTACAATTTGTATAAAGTATAGTAGATAGCTATATTTGTATAGTATAGTTGAAATGTAATTTCCGCATTATATGAGGAATATCAATGCCCAGGTAGCTAGTAATAGCATGCGAATTAGTCGTAATTACAGTAAGTATAATAGAAATAGCTCTGTAATTACTAAGTATATCTCATAATTTAGTTATGGTTATATGTATGAAGAATCCATAACTTGATAAATAATTAAGTGAAAGATGAAAGTTAGAATAAAGTAGTTAGATAAAAGAAGCTCTGTTACTACCAAGATATAGTTAGTACAGTAAATGGGTATATTAATAAAGAGTTTAAACCACTGATGAACTATATTGAAGTATGATTTGCAAAGTTTTAAATTATTCAAATAAATCCATTCATATTACAGCTTCAAACCCTGTGTTTGGATTTAAGTTTATTGAACTCTTTGCGAAATGGTTTTTAATTCCCAGGATCAAACTTGGTTTCGTGGTTCAAAGTCCTTACTAATTAAATTATAAGGACTAAGAGAGAAAGTAGGGCACATGAAGTTGTCAATGGGGGAAGAGAGTGAGCTATTGTTGTCCATGGTAGTATATTGGGTTATCAATGGAAACACCCTGAGTTGTTAATGGGGGAGAAGGGGGAGAGAGAGGGGGAGAGAGTCTAACTGATGCGTTTGAAGCTTCAATCAATTAGTCTCCTTCTCTCTCTCCCCCTCGCTCCTCCCATTGACAACTTAAGGTGTTTCCATTGACAACTCAACATGTTTCTATTGATAACTATACCTCACAACTATAACATTGAGTTGTCAATAGTAGCACCCTAAGTTATCAATAGAAACACAATGAGTTGTCAATGGAAACATGTTGAGTTGTCAGTAGGGCACATAAAGTTGTTAATGGAGGAAAGAGAGAGTGAACTATAGTTGTCAATGGAAACACGTCGAGTTGCCAATAGAAACACGTTGAGTTGTCAATGGCAACACCCTATGTTGTCAATAGGGGTGGGGGGGGGGGAGAGAGAGAGTCTGAATGACGTGTCTAACGCGTCAGTCCTGTCAATCAAAGGGGAGAGAGAGAAAATAATTTTTTATTAAGGAATTAATGTAAAAAAAAGTCTCACGGGACTTTTTTGCAATTACGTGATTTTACATGACCATTTTATTATATATTTAGTTGGTCGAGACCAAAATACAATTTTTCCTAATAAATAACGGTTACAATGAATAAGCGTCATGTATGTTGAGGTGGACAACAACAAAAACATAATAGTCGTAATTATTAATTATCATGTATTTACTGACAAAAATGACTGTTTTTACGAAACAACTACCATATATCACTTTCAACTTATTTGTTTTCTAGCCTTATATTGGCAAAAATAAAAACATAACGATTATTTGAGAATTAATTGTCTAACTAAATTTGAACTAGCTACTTGTACTATTTATAGTATAGACAATTGTTCAAACTATGCTGTTGTGAATAGCCGGAGGCCCGAAATGGAGTTCCCATTTTATTTAGGGAAAATTATATTGAAGTCTCAAATAAAAGAATATACGCTAAAGAAGTCCCAAAATAAGAAAATATTACTGTTAGGTTCTCAAGATAAGAAAAATATTATTGTCAGGTCCCTATTAACAACTAGGGCAGGGGATTGTCATTAACAATTTTAGGGGCACCATTAACAACTCTGGGACCTGACAATAATTTATTTCTATCTCATGACCTCTTTAACGTATATTTCCTTGTTCGAGACCTCAACATAATTTTTCCTTTTATTTACTACAATGGTAAAATTACTATGATTACTTGAAAAACTTTAATTAACCATGATATTCCGATGCATGTTCATTTCTATACCATCATGGTTACGAATTAAATTAATGTAAAGTGACCTCACGCCTTTTATAACCTTAATAGCCTCGTGACAAGTCGATTCCTTTCTATGGAGGTTATGCTTAAAAAGTTTTTTAAGGTATGTGCTAAGAGTTGGAATTGGTAGAGATGGTATTACACTATTCGAAGCTCTTGAATAGGAAAAGCTATATGACTTTTAATTTAATGATCTATCTTAGGTTTACAAAAATCATATAATTTTTTTTTAAAAAAAGCTACTTTTACCCTCACGAATCCAAACACACCCATGAAATCAAATTTCACTTATCAATGTGACTATATAAGAGCCATCTAACGAAATTTTTTGTTACATCACTTTGGAATTATTAATTATTATTTTAATATATATACAACAATTATTGAGAGCATAAGGAAAAAAATTTCATAGTATAATTTAAATATAATGTTTATAGTATAACTGAGTAATTTTACAATTTCACGAGAAAATCTATTTGTGCCACACAAAAAAGACTTTTTTAATTTATAAGTGATAATAAAAAGCTTATATAATTTATTTAGATGATAAAAGTAACAACAGTGGTTTAATATTAAAATTTAAATATTAAGGGTTAAATTTAACTTTTGAAAATGTTAGGGGTTAACATGCAATTAGTCAAAATTTGGGGATTTGTAAAATCAATAACCAACATAAGAGTCTGTTTGGGTATTAAAAAAAAGTAACTTATAAGTGAAGAAAAGTTACTTTTTGTTGGAAGGGTGTTTGGCAAAATTTCAATGTCACTAGATTTATCTATCAAAAATTACTTTTTGGCTTGACTTTTTAAAAACAACTTTGATCTACTTTTCCATTGCATTACCACACCTTTTCTCCAGCCCAACACCACGGCTAGCTCTGCTTATTTTCTTCCCAGCTCAGCCTCTCATCAGTCACCTTCGAAAGCTTGCTCTCACATCCAAGTTCTACTATATTTATATTTTTTTATATTTTATTATGACCGTGTGAAAAAAAATGATCTCATTCCAAATATTATATAACTATCAAATTTAAAATACATGACAAAGTTTTTTAAAAAGAAAACAGAAAAGACCCTATAAAAAATATCATAAGTTACTTTTTTACTTATTACCTAAACAAACCTCTATTAAAAAAAGTCACTTTTATTATTTCCTCTCCAAACACAAGTTACTTTTAATAAGTAATTTTTTTTAAAGTCACTTTTTAAAAGTTATTTATTTTCAAAATCTTTTCTATCCAAATGGGCACATAGGATGCCATGTAGAATGTCATATGCCTTAAAGTAAACTGACGTGGCAGATTATGTTAAAAACATAATGATAAGTTAATGCTAGGGGGTTTTAATAAAGATATAAAATGTTAGAAAGGTTAAATTTAAACTCTGAAATGTCAGGAGATTATCTGCAACTAACGAAAAGTTTGGGAGAGCTTTTTTAAAATTTCTCATACTAAACAAACAATAACAATTAATTTGCTTAAGATTAAAAAAGTAGCTGAATTTAAAATAAATATGAGAAATTTATGATAAGCATAATAGAATCAGCCGATTGTGAACTTTTTTAGTTTAGCCCGTGTTCTTGTATTCTAGCCTTGGTACACATTTGCAATAATTACCTGGAGATAGTGAGATTTTTCTTATTGTGGTCTACATTCCTGTAAACTGGACGAATCAATTGTTATTAGCATCAAATGCCGAGAATAAATCTATAAAGTAGTTGCTAATAAGAATCTATTTTCTAAAATCACTTTTACCACTTTTTTTTCCGATAACTATTCTCAAATTGTTAATATGAAGCACACTCAACATGTTTATAATGTTTGAATTCTTTCCTTAAGCCCTTACAATAGTTTTCCCTTTCTTCTTCATACCTCAAGAGAAAAAAAGGTCAAATTGTAATATTACTAGAGTTTTTTAATGTACAAAAAATCAAACCAGATTTACTGATCCAAACCGGAAACCAGTGAATTGTCACTGATCCGATTAGGTTCAGGTACTAGACCGGGAAAGAAGTGCCTGGAACAACCCGTTTTGAACTGGGGCCAATAAAAAAGCGTGTAACCGTTGGATTGAGCCGTAATGATTTTGTGATCTGGGAAGATGAAAGAAAATCTTAAAAAAACCAGTGAACCAGATTGCGACTTTTCTTCAACTTTGCTCTCCACGAATCGGAAAAAACTGTGCTTTCTAGATCCTTAAACCCCATATAATTAAGAATCGGACTGATTTGAATTGGACTAATCTTTTCATGAATCGCTGCTCATATGAATTTTTCTGTGTTCATACGTCGTCTATAGTTTACAGGTGCTCGTGCTTTAAATCTGTCTATAATCCTTGATGTCTCCAGTTCACCTCTATCACTTCATCCAGTAATTTTGCTTTCTCTTCCATTTTTTATTTTTGAGTGAGGATGAAAAGTTGAAAATAAGGAGAGGAAAACGAAAAACAAAACTGGCGAGAAGAAAGGGCAATGGAGAGAGAAATTAAATGGGTATAAATAGTGGAATAGTGTTGTCTTTCCAGTTACTACTTTTGAATTCTAGGGCCTCACGTTTTCATATATGGATGATTTTTTTTTTTTTTAAAAAAATTGATATCTCATGTTATTCGTTTTGATGTTTTGGAGTAATTGGGGTCAATACTTTATATTTTGTCATTATTATAATCAACATATTATGGGTAAAAAATTGTTTTCATAATTTTGTTATTAATAATTTAAAATATTGTTATATTCTATTATTTTCCAATTAAAATGCATTATTTTAATATTACCGATTTTAAGTTGACCTTAATCTTTTTTTTTTCTTTTACCTGAAGACCTTAATCTAACTTATTGATACTTAAACCACTATCTCGACAATTTATATTTTGTACATTAAAATTTTCTATAATATCTGAAAAGTAGGCCACTAGCGTGGACTTGGTTTCCCTGCTCATTGGGGAGAGCTATTGATCTTAACTGTTCATATCCGATCAAGATAATCCATATTAAATTTTTGAGGAGGGGAAAATATGGAAAAAAATCATTTTTTAAAAGAATATTAGTTAAGTAATTATATTATCTACTCAATAAAATGTTTTTTAAAAAGAAAAAGAATTCTGAAGCAGTCCAGATCCTGCCAAGTACTCACCGGCCAGTCAATCGTCCCTTATAAAAATCATCCTCTCCTTCTCTCTCATTATAAAATAGAGGATATAAGATAGAGCCCACATCACTGACACACATATAAACAGTATCCAAATGGAGGACTCTCTTCCTCTCAATCTCTGCCATGTCCAGAAGCTTCAAGCTTTCATCAACAGGCTACACAGTCTCCTCCACTCCACTACTCTAGCTTTCTTATTCTGTTACAGAGCCTCCTCTGTCTCCTTCTTCCTCAATGAAACCACTACCATCTCCTTCTTTTCCTTCCTTCTCATCTTCTTCTCAGAAGCCTTCCTCTCCTTCATCTGGCTCCTCGGAGTATCCTTCCGGTGGCGTCCCGTTGTCCGCACATCTTTCCCAGAAAGACTGCCGGAGAACGACGGCGAGCTTCCTCCTTTGGATGTGTTCATTTGTACTACAGACCCAAGTAAGGAGCCTACTGAGCAAGTTATGAACACTGTGTTGTCTTCCATGGCTCTTGATTATCCACCGGAGAAGCTTCATCTTTATGTTTCCGATGACGGCGGATCCTCCGTGACTTTAGGTGGACTGAGGGCGGCATGGAGGTTTTCAAAGTGGTGGCTTCCCTTCTGCAGAAGATACAGACTGAAGAGCTGTTGCCCTAAGCTTTACTTTTCTGAGATTGACGATGATGACAACGAAGATATTGAGTTTATTGCAGAGAAGCAGAAGATCAAGGTTCATTCTGTTTTAGATTTTATGGAATTTATGCTAATCTTTTTTATGAGTTACATAATCTGAAAAAATATCTCAATGTTTAATGACGTTATATATGGATATTGATTTGGGTGGCAGGAAAAATACAAGGACTTTAAAGCGGAGATAATGAGAGCTAAAACCGAAGGGGATGGCTCTGTCTCTGGCATTAGTCAAGATCACCCCTCTATGATTGAGGTAAAATTAAATCAATTATTTTTTTAACTTTATGAAAAGATCAATTATCTCAGCTTCCCACAACAATTTAAAAATTTATAGAAGTTTTTTAAAATCACTAAATTATTTTGAGGTTTTATGTCCTTTAATTATAAATAAGTTTTAATATATATATATATATATATTTATCAAAATGTTCTTAACTTTTGGCAAAAAATCCCTTACGGGGTTAATTATTTGGATTTGTTTATTATATGAAACAATTCCCACTTGTTAAGATAAAATTTCTCTGCATACTTATCTTTTAAGTTCTAAGCCTCTTGGTTATTGAAAGGATTTATGACCATTTTGCCGTATGCTTTTTTAATAACTAAGAGGATCAAGGTTTAAGTCTCACCGAAATCACTATGCTATTATTTATTTGTCACCGAGTGGTTATCTCCAGTAGCCAACAGGAGAAAGATCCGAAGACTTTAGGGAGGGAGAACTGGGGGAGAATTATCTATGGTTTTTAATTTAAAGACATTGTTATCAGCAAGTTCTTAAAGTTTCAATTTGTATTTAATTGAGTCCTATAGTTTCGTTGATCAGGTCATTATGGTTTTCCTATTTTTAATTAGGTCTTGTAGTTTTTTTTTTAATTTGGTTTTTGTATCAGGTTTAGTTGGGTACTTGTTGTTTTAGATGTATGATAAAAATTGAGAAAAACTACATAGACATAATTAAAATCTAGGGATAATTTCAATAAAAGACCGCAGTTGGGAATTAATATCAGCGTAACCCATAAACAAGTGAATGGGTCATATGAACAAGAAAAATCCATGTTCATATAACCCATTCACTTGTTTATGGGCTACGCTGATATTAATTCTTAACTGCGGTCCTTTATTGAAATTCCCCCTAAAATCTATGTGAAATTGTAAAAACTTGATACAATATAATCATTAAAAAACTATGAAAAATTGATTAAAACATATGAAACTATAGTAATTTAGAAAAAATCACGGGAAGAAGATTAAAAATTAAGTAAAATTGCATGGACTTATATGTTAATAATCCTATACTTATTTCTAATCAAAGGACATGAGAGTTTGGAGTAATTTAATAATTTTGAGAAACATATATGCATTTTGAATTGCTGTGTGAGGATCAGTTGAAGAGTGTCCTGAAGGAAAAAGAGATTTGATGAAACAGGTGATGGAAGAAACTATTGGAGAGGCAATAGGGGAGAAAGTGAAATTGCCGATGCTTGTGTATGTTCGTCGAGAAAAAAGGACCTCTCATGCTCACCATTTCAAGGCTGGGGCCCTCAATGTTTTGGTACTCTTGCTAAAATCTAAAAAGCCTGGCTTCTATGACATTACATGATACAGTGGTCAATGTATTAGACTCTTATTTATTATTTATATATGATATACATATTTGGGAAAATTGGCCATTAGTCCCTATTTGATAACTTATTTAGGAAAGGGCACTTGAAGCATCTAGCTCTTGAAGAGAAATAGAAAATTATATGAAGTCTATATGCAAGTAATCTTCACTAACATGTAACTCCTATTTCCTAAAATGCAAGCGATTTTTCCCAATGTGCAAATTCTTAAATACACAAATGGCCTTCTGAATGTGTAAGTCATCTTCATTTATGCATATGACCTTCCCTAATATACAAGTGATATTCCTATATGCATATTAGTTCATTTGCACATTAAGAAGGGTGATTTGCACATTAAAGAAAGTTTTTTTTTTGTTAGAACCGGTTGACACCTAAGAGAAGGGCGAATTATGTGTAATATTAAAACTTAAGAATTTTGAAAAAAAACTTTTTACATCTTATTGTAAACAATAAGTATGAAGATAATAAATCATAAATTCATAGTCAATTATTCAAATTGGATATACTAGATGTAAGGGAAGAGTACGCAAACTATGATTTATCTAGGTTTGGTCTAATCCTCAATTACCTACATATAATCTCTAGGCTCCTCCTGAAATTTTCAATTCACTATTAATCTCAAGTTCAATTCTGGTACTTGATAACCACTACAATCTCACAAATTTGATCCAGCCACTTGTGACATTGCCACAATCTCTGCCCTTGAGATAACAACTGCCCCTTACATACCATAAGATTACAATATCTCTTGATGATAAAATGTTGCAATCAATTTTCTCTCCTAGAAGTGGATTAAGATGAACACTTAGCACAATACAAATAATCCCACCCTCTAAGGTAAATGATATAGAAGCTAGAGAAACTAAGAGTATTCGAGGTTGAAGTGTTGGATTTATCATTTCAACATTCTAGGGTAGTTACCCTTATCTGTGGCTTTGAGTGCTCTTCTATTTATAGTTGATGAAGATCATTTGATCGTTGAGCATATTCTTCCCATTGAGCTTCTCAAAATATGACAATTGGAAGTTACCACTGAAAGCCTCTTAATAGATTTTGCTTTTTGGCTATTGAGGTTCAATCCAAGTTTAATTAATCACATTTAATTTTCATAAAAAATTGATTGGTGATTATTAGAAATGATTAGGAACAATATAATCAATATTTATGAGATTGTAAGAGAATCATAAAATCAAAGATAGTGATTGAAACCATGAAGACTTATCACTCGAGTGATGTATATCTTAGAATTTGCAAAGGGAATGTAACAATACATCACTCTATAGGATCACCCATGTGATTTGGTAGGGATGGGTCATAACTACAGTAGTCACTTAAGTGATATTCCTTGGTTTTTCAAAAGAGCATAGTGTATCACTTTCTGGGATCACTAAAGTGATGTGATAGTGATAGTGATGAGCAAAACTAGGATCACTCAAGTGATCACAACATATCACCAGCAAGTATCACTATGGTGCAGTGGTAGTGGTATCATAACATAAATTCATCACTTGAATTATTTGCCCATTTTAAGTCCAAATTAGACAAAGGACATATTCCTAGAAAGCTCTTTACATCTACCTTCCAATGCAAAATGAATCAGTCCAAAATTTGTTGTCAATAGAAAGTTATGATGAAAGCTATAGCTCTTGGTCCAGATCAAGATGTATATGCAAGTGACAACTTCCAAAATTCATGTCCCTTTAATCTAAGCTTCTTTGAGCTTGATATTGGTCTCTCTGAAATTCCTACCAAGTCTTTTTTATATGCGACAAGTTTCATTTCAATCCAAGTTGGTGTTTGGGAGATATCTTAAAAAAAATTGAACCTAGCCTGGACCAACATGAGAAATTCAAGCATCAAGTTCTGAAATGAATACTTCTTTCATCGAAAATGCTTTGAGCTTGATCTTGATTTCACTGTGTTCCATTCGGAATATAGTTTCCTATAAAACAAGTTTTACCTCAATCCATGTTCAAGGAGATATGTTCAAAATATCAAACACCTACTTTGTTGAACTAGAACAAAACATAACAAAGCGGTCACTCGAATTATCATAAAAATTCATTATTAGAGGTGTCACTCAAGTGAAGATGACCTAGCTTTCATATGAGATATTTCTCCTTTAAGTTGAGCCATTCCAACTTCCATTTGATCATGGAGACCTCCAATATCACATCTAAGTAATTGAATCTTGATATATCTTCTCTTATTTTTCCTTTTCCTTTTGATGGTCCCTATATTTGATAACTTCATTTTTTAACATCTTATTTTTCATCTTGATTATTCTCCATAATCCAATGAAATTTCTTTTGTCTTCTTCTTCTTCTTCTTCTTCTTATCTTTGATCATCATCAATAATCTTTGTTTTTTCTTCAATATCTTCTTATTCTTCCTCTTGATAATTCTTTGTAACCCAACTTGATATCTCCTTTCTTTACTTGATCAATGTACAAGATATTTCACAATAAATATAGTAGTCAGTCACTGTACAAGATAAATGCATTATGCAAACATTTTTACTTTAACATTTGGCATCTACATTTGACATCACCAAAACTAAGCATATCGAACATGTTGCATATCATAAATTTGTACACATGGAACATGAATTGCATATTGGGATGGTTAATTGCATATTAGAGATAGAATTTGCATCTTAGGGATGGTCATTTGCATATTCAGAAAGGTGAGTTTGCATTAATGAAGGTGATCTGCATTTTGTGAATTTGCACATGAGAAACGTGATTTGCATATATATATATATATTGGGAATGTTTCATACATATTAGATATAGAATTTGTGCATTAGCAAATGTCATTTGCATTTAAGGAAAAATGAGTTCCACATAAGGGAATGTAATTTGTATACTATGAATTTACACTTAAGGAAGCCAATTTGCATATTGGGGAGGTCACTTGCATATTAGAGAAAGTCATTTGCATGTGGAAAGTTCACTTGCATATTAGAAAATTGGGAGAATTTCAATAAAAGACCGTAGTTGGGAATTAATATCAGCGCAGTCCATAAACAAGTGAATGTGTCATATGAATATGGATTTTTCTTATTCATACAGCACATTCACTTGTTTATGGGTTGTGCTGATATTAATTTCTAACTGCGGTCCCTTACTGAAATTCTCCCTAGAAAATTTGCACATTAGGAAAGATCATTTGCATATTAGGGAATGTGAGTTGCAAATCAGGAAAGATAAGTTACATATCAAAGAAGTTGACTTGCATATCACTGAAGGTAGTGCGATCATTTCATATTTCTTCCTATTTCTATTAAACTTTTGACGATGAATGATGAGTCAAAATCTTATGGAATTTTTATGAGTCTCTTTTACTTGTATGCTTCTCTAATCTAGTTACATTCAAGGTGATGGTCATGGGCATGGTATGAAAACCATAACTGAAGACCTAGTCACTTGGCTGATCCGGGTAAACTCGGTGGAGTAAGTCGGGATCATCCTAGTTGGCCGAGGATTGACCAAGTGAAATATGGCGAGTTGGACAGCTAAGTGGCAAGGGATTTTTCCTCCTTAATAAGCATGAATGACACCATTTTGAGTTGAAAAGAAAAATAAAATAATAGTAGTCCCTCATATTTGTGCTCTAATATATAGCTATGTTTTGTGCCATGACCTTATAAACGAGTGGCATTGATACTCCCTTATAAGTGGGAGGTCACAAGTACTATTTATAAAGTCGAGCCGGTATGTGTGATTTCAGCATAAATAGTGTTCCATTCATTTGTGGAACAATACATTTTTTTTAATTTAAATATTAATTTTTTATTATCAAATATTAATGTTCTGAACATTTTTAATTAATTTATTTTAACCATAACTAGTTTGACCATAGTTCAATCTTGTTCGACGATTAATCCTTGAACCACTGTTTCAATTAGTTCAATAATTAATTAAGTTTCCACCTTGAATATGTATATATATTTTTCACAACTTGATACCTTTACAAATTTGTAGAAATATTAATCTCTCAGCGCGCGCGCACACACACATATATCTGTGTGTGTGTAATTGTTTGTTTCAGCTGCGAGTATCTGGTGTGATCAGCAATGCTCCATACTTTCTAGTTTTAGACTGTGACATGAAGTGCAATGATCCAACTTCAGCGAGGCAAGCAATGTGTTTCCATCTTGATCACAACATGTCTACTTCTCTTGCTTTTGTTCAGTTCCCTCAAACATTTCGTGGTATCACCACCAACGATATATATGACTCTCAGCTCAGATCTGCATTTAAAGTTAAGCGTATTATGTGTGTGTGTAGATATCTTTAGCTTCTTGATGAATTATTATTGGTTCATAATCATATATTGAATCTTTATAGACATGTTTGGTTTGATTAGGTTCTATTTCAAGGAATGGACGGCCTTGAAGGACCAGTGTTGTGTGGTACTTGCTTTTATGCAAAAAGGGCTGCACTATGGGGAAATTACACTGTTCGTAAAGGTAATGGGGAGCGCGCGCGCGCGCACACATATAAGGATGGAAGTCCACTTTTTTGTGAAAGTTTTCATATAAGGAGATGTGGTATTCAGAAGTTTTTGTTGGATCAATGTTGCCTCAAAAGTTTTTTTAAAAAAAGCAATGTCACCCACAAATGTTAAAAGTGCTCACTAACATTAGGCTTTTAACGATCAAGGATCATATATGCTCATTTTTTAACATTTTTTTTGGTGGTATTGATCTAATCTGACAAAAACTTCTATATGCCCACAACTCTTACACAAAAAACTTTTGAGGCAAAATTTGATTGTAACCCTTTTAAAATTGATTGTATAATTTAACCAGTAGACACTAATGATCCTAGTAGAAAGGGTTTTGACAATTTAAGCACAAGCTTTTGAATACTTGTGATATAATAATAATTAATGCACTTTAAGAAAAGAAATTCAAACAATGTATATAGGAAACTATTTCATTAGGACATCCAATAGGTGTTCTAAACTCTAAAGGGTAATAAACCAAAGATGCATGATCTTATTTACGTGTTCATTATGTAATAGAATATATCTATATTAATTTCAACGGCCAAAATCTATTAGTATTATACATTGATTATTAATTTGACATTATTATATTGTTTTAATTTGAATGCTAGGTAATATGGAACTTGTTCAACTTAAACAACAATTTGGATCATCCAATGAGTTCATCAAATCTCTTAACAAAAATTACACATCACATATGGTTTCTGGTACTGCTCATCATGCATTAATGTTACAACAAGATATCAAGTTGTTGGCCTCATGTGACTATGAAACAAGCACCAAATGGGGTCAAGAGGTTTGTATATATATATACATATTACCTTCTTTCTTTCATTTACCCAACTATGAAAATTTTGTCTGGATTATTTATGCACAACATTAATGGTGAGTTTACATTACAAACTTATTTTAATTAATTAACACTTCCTCTCTTGTCTTGTAAGATATCTAGTTGGGGGTTTTTTGGTCTTAAAGGTAACTTTGTCCCCAAAGGTATAATATTCCTCTTAAACTATGTTTATTGATTGCATATATTAAATGATTTTCTATCAATGAGGGTGTAGTTTTAAGGGAAAATGGCATTTACATCCTAAGAATGAAACAATTTTTTTTTAAAAAAAAGTCCCATAAGAATTTCCCAATAAAAGAGGTCCCTAGGGCTGTACTGATATCAAGTTTAATTATCAAATTACCTCCTTACCCCCATTCATTAAAAATAGGCACATCACATTGCCAAAATAGGTAAAACCATTATCAAAATAAATACATGGACTTGTCAAAACAATTATGTCCAAATAAATGGAAAATGAACTCATCAATTTGAATACACTTGTTAAAATAGGCAAACCACATTGTCAAAATAAATACATGGACTTGTCAAAACAATTACGTCCAAATAAATGGAAAATGAACTCATCAATTTGAATACACTTGTTAAAATAGGCAAACCGCATTGTCAAAACGGACACATGCACTTATCAAAATAGCCACATAGAATGAACCTGTCAAATTGAATACACTTGTCAAAAGATGTAGATTGCATTGTCAAAAGAGGTGCATGGACTTGCCAATGAATGGACACAAGGAGGTAATTTGACAATTAGATTTAATATCAGTGAAGTCCCTATAGACCTCTATGATAATGGAAATTCCTATAAGATTTTTTTGTAAATTTGTTTAATCCTTGGGACTTGAATGCCATTTTCCTTAGTTTCAATGTAAATGATTAAAAGAGGTATTTTTTTGATAAAATGAAGGCACATTTTTTAAAATGACTAAACTAATTAGCTATCAACTTTTTATATTTAGGACCAAAGAAATTAATATATGTTTGTGTGTGAGAGAGAGAAAGAGAGAGTTGTGATTACACCAGTTTTCTTAATTTGTTAAATTAAAATTTACTCACTCTGGTCCTAAAAATGTATACTACTCTCAACCCTTCATGTATGGAACATTCTTAAACTTGTCAACAAGGAAGCCCGGATTCCATTTTACCCTCATGAATGTAAAAAATGTAAACTTGATTAAATATAATTACTTTCTCATATATTTAATATTAGACATATTTATTGATTATAATGGTAAAACATAGTTTTTATATTTGTTGATATTTTCTTAATTTCCCCTATTGATAAATTTTCAACAATGATCGATGAGAAGAATGAATGAGTGAATTAAGAAAGATGATTATACTGTTTTAAAATAAGTATGTCATATTTGTTAACTTCCTTAATCTAATTAAATTAAGTATATATATCTTATATTAAGAATTGGAAGGAGGATCAACTATCACTGCAAGGTGTAAAGGTTTACAAAGGCAATGAACTCACCAATTAAAACATAATTCCAGGACACTTTACCAAAGAATTATTAATTAGCTTTGGTAAAAATAAAAGGTAGACGATCATTACACAATATTACATGGCACCTTATATTCTCTAGCTTCCTCCATCCCTATTTATATAGTCGTGCAAGACCGAATTGCTTTACTCAAGAAGACATTTAAAATTAGTTAAAATTAAAGTAATAATATGTAGGAAATATGCTTGTTTTTCCAAATACACCTTTATATGTGTCTAAATGTGAGAGAGAAATAATGAGAAAAATGATGAGTGTATAGGGAAAATTAATTAGTGGTAACATTGGTAAACATGCATTTAATGCTCAAACAAGCTCAAAGAATGCCTTATAAAAGGGGATAGACCAATAGGAATGAAGGGAGAATTATGAACTAATAAAAGATACATTATGTTTAGGATTGCTTTCTAATATATATTGGTTGCAGGTTGGGTTCTTGTATACTAGTGTAGTTGAAGATGTCCTCACTGGGTTTTTCATGAACTGTAATGGTTGGAGATCAGTGTGGTGTAACCCTCCAAAGGAACAGTTTATAGGAACTGCAGCTACAAATTTGAATGACTTGTTGATTCAAGGAACAAGATGGAGCTCTGGCTTGATTGTGATTTCTCTTAGCAAGTTTTGCCCACTCATATATGGCCCTATCAACATGTCTCTACTTCAAAGTTTGTGTTATGCTGAACTCACTCTCTTTCCTCTTTATTGCTTGCCCATTTGTTGTTTTGCCATTATCCCTCAACTTTGCCTCCTACATGGAATCCCCTTGTACCCCAAGGTAACAACAAACAACTATATTAACTATATCTGCATATTAGGTATTGCTTTTGCTTGTTTGGTATGGTGTTTCCCTACGAACAATCATCAAAACATGGGATTCTCATAATATTCTCTCGAAGTGGAATAATTCCTATGAAATAATTAATTAGGATCCATATTAGAATTTTGTTTATGATGAAATGATCTGATTACCCTCAGTGAAATTAGTTGTTGCCATTTGATAAGTTAAAGTTGTTATTTCTTTTGTCCCCCCTTTTTCAGATTTCAAATTAAGGGCATTTAGGTTATTTTGGAACAAAATTTAATCTTAGACTAGTTCCTAAGGATCTTCATCGTGATTAAATAATTTTGAGGTCTTGAATTGGGACTTGTACATTTGGGAGTATTTTTGTGTCTTCCTATTTTAACATATCTTAAATTTCTTAAGTTACACATTTTCCTCTTTGATGAGATTATATTGACTTTCTTTCTATTTTAGACCCTGATGACTTTTATATTTTAACCAACTAATTAGGCCAAACTTAAAATCTATTAGGGTGTTACTTCTACTATATTAGTGCCTGAATGCATCAAGCAATGTCAATGCAATATACTCCCTCCAATCCTTAACATAAGATTCACTTTTGCAATTCAATCTCTTCATTAAGGCAGGCGTAATATAATCTTAAAAATATTTCCATGCAATTCACTTGTATAATTTTCTTGTTTGGTGTGACAGGTCTCAGATCCATACTTCTTCATATTTGCCTTTATCTTTCTATCAGCACAAGGTAAACACTTACAAGAAGTGCTCACAACAGGAGGCTCATTTCACAAATACATAAATGAACAACGAATGTGGATGATCAAATCAACTACAAGCCACCTTTACGGATTTCTCAATGCTATCCTTAACACTCTCAATCTGAAGAAATCAACTTTCCTACCCACTAACAAAGAAGAAGACGACAACGATGATGAAGAAGACAACAAAGAACAAACAATAAAAACAACAACAACGTTATACCAAATGGACATGTTTGATTTCAGAACATCACACATGTTTCTAGTCCCAATGCTTGTGTTTGTCTCCATCAACATTTCATGCTTCATTGGAGGACTATGTAGGGTTGTACTTTGTGAGGTAAACTACTTGGAGGACATGTTGGTGCAGATTTTGATTTCAGGATATGTTATTGTCTTGAGCTACCCTCTCATTGAAGGTTTGGTCCTGAGAAAAGATAAGGGACGTATTCCTCTTTCTGTTGTTCCTTCTTTCGTTGCCTTCTTTGTCATTATTCATGTGGGATTTTTGCTTCTACTAAGGATTTTATGAATTGTTCTAGAGTGTTCTTGTGTTGTTATTAGGGTACATGCACATTATTAGAGTTAGATTTGGCACCAATAAGGTATCTTTGTATTGGCTGTAGGTTTTGAACTAAACATTTGTAGTATATTGTTGTTACCAACTAGGTTAACCTTGGCTGGTAAGGTGAAATTATAAGTTGTCATGTGTGTGTGATGGAAACTTTTTGTATTTTCTTTTGTTTTTTTTTGCCTGCAGAAACTTTTTGTATTGTTATTATATTCTTACATACTCTCTCTGGCTTTATATATAATATAATTATTTTAGAGATAGAAACATGTTTCTATTTATGAGAAACACCAACAGCCTGTCTGAAATTTTTTTATATCATTTTTATTTTTCATCCTCATTAATTATTTGTTAGCCCCTCTCTCTATATAAGAGTGCTTTTGAAAAATAAGTTGCTTTTTTACCTATTTTTTATGAAAATACTTAAGTCAAATTCCTTATATCTCTTTTGTCAAGTTTTTCATTCACATGTGATCAAATATTTTGTGTTTAAATTATTTTCATTTAATTATAAACCCAAATGAACTAAATAGGACACATATTCATGTTTGAATGGAGAACTTTACATAGATGGAAGGAACTTGATACAAATATGGCATTTATATATTACTTTTAATCAATTGTAAGCAACTTTAAGTAATTCAATTATTTTTGCGAATTTTTACCATATTTTTTAACTTTGTGATTAAACCATCTATTAGGTCTCTTGAGAAAATTTGAGCTTCTTATTTCATACAAATAATTTTTATTTTGAGTCTTTAACAATTAACTTTTTTCCTGTTTTGGCAACATTGTTGACTTAATCGATTAATTTTCTTAGAGCGAATTTTGTATCAAATTGAAAGAAAAACAATTTTGTGCCATTCATGATGATGATACATGTCCTATTTTTTATTACTAGATGAAGAGAAATGGCTAGTTGGGACTCTAGAGCACTGCATTTATATCGAATAAACTGTTAAATATCTTCTAAACTAAGTTAAAATCATATAAATTTCACCTCTTTTATAATGTATAAATTTTGCTCAAGTTCCATCTACTAATTTCAATATATAGCTTTTCAATTATTTGAAAATTTTTAAATCAATGACAATATGTTTTTACAACATTAGACTAAGTTATATAGAAATTTTTTATTTTAGAGAATTTTTAATGTTCATCAATCTTGAAACTTTTTAGCAGCTTAATTTTAGCCGTTTGGATGGTAAATTCTTAAGGATTATATATTAAAAAAAGAAACACCATGTTCAAATTTTTAACAAAATTAATTTGAGGCTCATGATGGAGTTCTGTTTTGTAAATTATCATTTGCTGTAATTTAATTTTAAAAAAGTTTCAGATGAAGAATAGATAAAATGGATCCTTGGTCCAATTGTGATTGAATCAAGGTCAATCCACTCATTTACTATAATTTAATTAAAACTTATAAAAATATTTTTACATAACCCTGAAATGAGTAATATATTCAAATAAAAAGACATTATTCATGTATAAATCACATATAATTCAATAAAACAAAACTACTACAGCATGAATCTGACATGCTGCTATTTTATTTAACTCAACGCGATTTTGTTTCAAGAACAACAATGAAGAGAAAAAAATATAAAGTTCTACCTATCCAAAATTCTTTATCAAACTGGCCAAGAGACTTATTCATTGATCTGACGATATATCTGCCAATCAAAGTTAAATTTTAATTTAATAACAAGCACCTGCATATAAATAATATGAGATTCCACCAGGATGAAATAATAACCATTTAAGGTGCCTGCAAGTCCAATAAGAACCATCTAAGCTAACTACACACACACATAATGCAGAACAAGACATATGGTCGGTGTGCATAGTAATGAAATATCTTTTAAACACTATTCCTTTTGGTATGATCTTCCTTTATATAGTTGTCTGTTTTCGTTCGAATCATTGAGTTCAAATGAATCAGATTCAATCTACAAGTAACTACATCATCAAAAAATGACCTACAAAACCTAATTTAAGCATATGAGAGAGATAGAGTTATTATTTCTAGGGTTTTGGAAAAGATCTTTCAAGGTACTCCAACGCGTTTTCTTATATAAATAATTTTCACATTCAAAACCACATTCCTTTTTCGTTCCTTATTGAAAATTCAATTTGCTTTCACGTGCAAAAACTTAAGTTATGTAGTCTGAGGCAAATTTCTTGAAAGTACATCCACAATAATTAATAATGAATATGATGATGATGATGATGATGAGCTACTGAAGTCAACCATTTTTGTTGCATTTGTTTATATTGAAAGTAATATTTTCCCCATAATTAGTTAGCAAATTGAGGTGGCTATATTATCAAGATTTTTTTAAAGAAAAAGTGATGTTTGTTTATTTTGGATGAAGAATAATTAAAAAAATAAAAACTCTTCAAGATATCATATGTCAAGAAATACTATAGCCAATCAATAAAAGAATTAAATCACCTGATATAAATCCATGAACACAAACCACATCCAATTGACTCATAAACCAGTGAACCAATCACCTAGTCAGTGCAGTCATTCATTTAAACTAGTCAAAATTTGACCTGGATCAACTCAGTTGACTCAAGATAAACCCGTCGCAACTTAACAAGTTAAACGAGTCAACCAAATTAGATTTAAACCAGCCAAAAATCTTATATGGATTATAGTTCTTTTGAATAATGAATAAATAAATAAAATCATATTTCAACGTATTTTGCACTTTATTAACTCTATATTGTTGGATTACATCTTGTTTATAAGTGACCAATTTGACTTGATTTGACCTTGTTTGGACCATTAACCCTTAAATCACTACTTCGTATGCGCGCGTGCATGCATACTGTTGGTATATGGGAAAAGTCCCACATTGCTAAGGGTAAGAGAGAGAAGGCGAGATTTTGAGTATAAATATACCGCCTTTGTTTAAATCATCTCCTCAAAAACAATTGCCTCTTGATCATATAAGGCAATTTGTTATTTCTTTCTCCCTCTATGTATTATTGTTTTGTGTAATTTATTTAAGTAGCAATAATTTGTAGATACTTAAGTATTCCTTTTATTGTTATCCTGCCTCTTATTTTTTAGTTGTTATTAAATATAACAATTGTAACTTATTATATTATTAAATTACGTCTAGAATATTTTCTAGTGTTGTGATTTATTAGTATAATCGGTTATGCTCTATAAATTAGCCTTCTACTACACACACACATATATAAAAAATCCTAGGAACAAAAGCCAATAATCTAACACTTGGAAATTTTCTTCTTGTCCCCTTTACTCATCTCTTTCATTAGTTGTCCTTTATTATTGTATTTATACAACCCTAATTTTCACTACTGTCAAAGAATTTAACCTCACACGAGAAACTTCAACAAAATGCTCTTAATATGCCTGCTCATTCTGCTAGCAAGGCTTCACTAATAATGCATAGGCATATTAACAGACCACATGAACATTCACATAAAACACAGCGTAATCACCAAGAAAAAAGCCCAGCAAGAAGAAGAAGAAGAAGCTTCCATGAACAAAGATTTCAATAATAACGATAAGTTTCTCAGGTATTACGGTTCCATTTTGCAGCAGCATATAAACCCTAAAAGGCGGTCTCATCAATATTTGAATAATAAGCACGAGTTTGATCTCACTATTCTCCAAATTGATTAGTGGGCATGTTAATGGCAATAAATTAGTGAGTCTTCAAGATGGTTTAGGGAGCTCAGAGCCCAAACTTGGTCAAGATTCATCCTAATAACAACCTTTTCACTTTTTAATATTTGCATGAATGTTTTGATTTTTTAGCTTTATAAAATGTTTCAGATATTTTTACCATTATACAAGGTTTTAGTTGATACCTTAATTTTATAAAATATTCTTTTGTCCTCCAAATATAACACCATTGTAACATCCCGGAAATTTAGGGTCGACCAAGGGTTGTACCCTGATATTTTTTTTAAGCTTAGATGAGGCATTCTGGGTACATAGAGGGCCCTAATCTGTAGAAAACTGAGAGATCTAGTGTAAAGAGGGAAAAATTCCACCAAGATTTAGGAAGAAATGCGGGAGGTCCGAAAACCCTGAAAATTCTCAGAAAATCCCAGTAAATGGTACAAGGTGCCCAAAACATGACAAAGTAGTCAGAATGATTTTTGGAGGTCCAGAAATTTTTTTGTGAATTTTTGAATATTCCCATAATTTTGGCTAGACCGGGTTTTTAGCCAAAATATGATATTTTTAGATATTTAGAGACCTCAATGTTCTAAACTGAAATCAGGAAAAATTAGTACATTATTTTATAGAATTTATGAAGTTGGTTGGAAGTGAGGAAAAAGTTCAAAGATTTCAACAAAAATTGCTGAAGGCGGAAATTGGCGATAAAATGGACTTTTTGGAGAAAAATTATTTTTGGGAGTTACGGACATCCAAAAAATTTTGGAATTTTTACATTAGCTATTTGGGGATTTTAGAGAATTTTTGGATAAGTAGAGAATTTTCTGAAGTTCGGGCCAAAAGAGGTCATTATGAAAAATACAAGAAAATTCAATGGGGCCCACATGAAGTTGCTGCCCAAAGTGCTTGGCGGCCAAGCCAGAAGCTTCTAGATGGCACCCGTGTCAAGCTTAGATTGGCCTACACAAAGTTTGAGAAAAATACACCTAAAGATCTAATAAATATATGCATTTTGAGCCTCTCAAAAAAATATAAATACCCCCTCCTTTGTCATTTACACCATTCCCCTCTCTTGATACACATCCCTTTCCTTCTCAAAAAGCCGAGCAATCCAGGAGCAGTTCGAGCGGTCCTAACCCAGTCTTCAGTACAAGTAAGGTTCGGTCTTCTCCCTCTTTTGAATTCCTTTATTTTTAGCAGTTTTAGAGATATGTTAAGGGGAGGTTCTGTCCAATTGGAATGGCTTGGATGATGAACCAAAGGGGAGGTTCTATCCAATTATTCAGGCCAAAACGAGCCTTCTTGAGGGAAAGTGCTGCCCAATTTTTTAGAATCAGGATAACATTTCTTAGGTGGAGGTGTTGTCCGAGTGTCATAGACCAAAGTAGCATTTCCTAGGGAAAAGTGTTGTTCGACTGTCTCGAACCAAAGTAGCATTTCCTAGGAAGAAGTGTTGTCCGGCTGTCTCGGACTAAGGTAAGAATTATAAAGGAGAGATGTTGCCCAACTAACGGGTCTAGTTTTTTGGGTGCATCCAAGGGGAGATGCTGTTTAACTATTCAAGTCTAGGCAGTGGGGATAGGCCAGCAGGTGGGATCTAGCTTGGTGGGGGTGTACAGGGTGTTCTACTAAGAGGTACTGGTGGGAGAAAGATA
>JBAGKO010000005.1:3331813-3345908 GCA_037177275.1 Acacia concinna | reverse complement strand
TTCATATGAATAATAGAGGAAATTAAATGACCAATTACAAGTCATGTGTTCCACTATTTCTCTTAATTTTTCCTCAATAATTCTCATGTGCTTATAATCATATAAATCTTTAATTGATCTCCATAAATTACCCCAAAAATGCACATAAAATAATAAAATTTTTAATCTTATTATAACTTAAAGAGTTTCTAAAAATTGGGATATTACAAAAAACACCTTACAGCCCAAAACAAACATATAAAATAAATTAATCCCGGTTACCTTCAACTCCGAGCCTATCTTACAACCTTTGACAAATAAAGGTAGCAACCACAATCCAGTCGCAATCATTCTACACAATAATGTATGTAACACCTCCTTTTATAGCATTTACCTTATCATATTAGAGCTATTGAAATCACTAATTATGACTTCAAGTTGAGAAAAAAAGGGGAAAATTTTTGCCTTAATCGCATTACTATTCATCTGATCCTTAATGTCGACCAACTTTGGAAAATCATAACTAATTCTAAAAAAATCGAAACATGGTGATTCCAAGCTCATTGGAAAGCGCTTTCCTTCCTTTATAAGGAAAAAATAATCTCAAGTCATAATATCATAGCATTGAACACGTGCAGCCCCTTAAAGTTACACTGTTCATATGGTCAATTTGGCACTATTCATTTGGTCATTTTTGATTTTCCAAGAAGGCATAACTTTTGCTACAAAACTCCAAATGACATGTACTACCACTTCATTTGTAGCTAAAAATGCCCTCTATTAGCATGTAAAGGCTCATGGTCCGATACAGTCATTTGCTCAAACTGTTTCTGACCCAATTTTAAGCTCAAAACAGCCAACAACTAGTGCCACTTTGACCCTAGACATGCTGCCATGCCATTTTTCCCTTATCTTATGTTTCTAACGTCACTCAGAAAGTATAACGGCTAAGGTAAAGGCATTCCCATCATACATCACTGATAACAGTAGCATAAATAATTATTCAGAAATCCAGTTTCCAGTACATACATCATATTACATTCATCAAAAATAACTCAGGAAAGCACAATAAACAATCTCTATATATTTTCTCTCCTTGCTTCTCGAGGTACCTTCACCTACATTGGGGAGAGGGTAAGGTTTCTGGGGAAACCTTAGTTACAAAACCATAACCAGTAACAACATCATGCAATGCGAGTCATGCAATATGCTATGCTCGTACTTACTCATCTAGTGCCCTCTCTCTCGGCACTCACTGTGTATAGAGTGCATGCACATGACTCTACCTCTATCACATTGCTAAGACATATAAACACAGAGTCATATATCTCATACATCACATACATGCCTGCTCAACCACAACATAGTAAAACAAGTAACAGCACAAAGCATACAAGCAAAGCATTTAGGAGTTAAGGTTAGAAGTTCTAGCTACCGATTACTCCACGAGAAGTAGTTGCTTTCCTTTTCTCCTTGGGATACTGGGCAACACCTCTGCAATGCCTAAATATAACACAACAATTAGGCATGCATATATGCTACTGTTACTAGGCCAGAACCCCTTCACTCTTAAACTTGGGTTCTAAACGACCCTTATCCTTTGACTGATTTTAGAGGCTTATCCTACAAAATTTCAGGTCGCGACTCCAACTACCATAGAGCACAAGAAGAGAAAGGTTCCATGTAGCTTTGCATCAACACAACAAGGTTATGAACTAGCCTTGCAAGGTTGACCACCCTCGAGGCTGGAGACTCACCCTTAAGGAACTGAAACCTTGCAACCTTTTGAAATACACAGTCGAGTTCCATTCTAACCTTGCACCACTTGCAAGGTTGTGAAACCTAGGTCGTGAATTCATTAGCCCATGAGTATATCAAGATATTGAAGCTCAGGTCGCGACTACAGATGGTGCAGGTCGCGACTACAGATGTCTAAGAAAAATTGCATAGAAGGTGTAGCCTTGCAAGGACCCGAGTCCTCAAGGCTAGCACTCTCCCTCGAGGGAGGGTCTCCTCCTTGCCAACTTGCAAGCTTTTGAGCAAACCTTGCATCAACGGCGAGGTTCCTTGCTTCCCAATGAGAATTTCAACAAATATGTCAGTTTTATATGTTGATTCATCTTCTCATTCTAACTCCAAATATATCAAATTATATATCTATAGAAATATATTTGAGTCCTCTTTCCAATGCAAAAAGAACCAGCTTCAAATTCATTGTATCTAGGAAGATATGATCTGAAGAACATTGACTGATCTAGAACAAACGTCATGCCACAGTATCATTTTCGAAATTTCACAATGCCTCATATCTTCCTTTTTTTGGATGATCTTGGATTCATTGGAAAGATATTTGAGTCTAGTTTTGTACCAAAAAAGAATCATCTCAATTGGAGTTGTGGTTAGAGAGATATGACATAAACATTGAACCTTGTCTGGATTATCTAAAGCAAATTAAGTGCCAACTTTGGAAAATCATACCTCTCTCATTTTAACTTGTTTCATCATGATCTTAATGTCCATGTGTCGCAGTTTAAGTCTAGTTTCATATGAAATAAGAATCAGCTCAATCGGATGTTTGGTTGAAGAGATATAACCAAAATACCGAACCCCTAATTTGCTGACCGAAAACAGAATGTCCGAAAACACCCTGTAACCTCGAAGGTGGCCACTTTCCTCGAGGTTTCGCTCTAATTTCCCACTTTCCTCAAGGTTTTACCTTAACCGCGAGGGTGAACTTCCTATATGATCATTTTAGCTTCAATTTGAGCCGTTCCAACCACCATTTGATCATAGATGCCTCCAATACCATATATAAGAGCTTGAAACTTGATATTCCCATTAGATCTTTACAATTTCATATTTCTTCAATCTCTTCTCTTCCTTTTCATAAATATTATTCACAATTTAGCTCAAATAGAACCTCTTTCTTTTCATGACTTCTCCTTATTTTATATCTTCATTCTTCAACACCTTATCTTGATCATACTCCACACTTCAACTTGAGACTCAATCTCATTTATTCTTCTAAGTCATCTTCCATAATCCTATTATATTGCTTGACTAATCTACACATAGTTTTACATTAAATATAGTAATTAGTCAAAGTAAAGAATAGTGTATGATACAAACTTTTTGTTCTTAATATGATGCATTTATATTTGACATCATCAAAACTAATCATATATCTAACACTATTGTGCGATGGCTAGTGACAATGACAATGGTAGAGAAGGAGGTAGAGGTGGTGACATCGGTGGAAGTGGAGGCAACAACATTAGAGGTGGTGGAAACTATGGTGGAGGAGGAGGCAATGGTGGCATGATAGCAATGGTGGAGGAGGAGGAGGTTGTAGTGGCAATAATGGGGGAGAGGGTGGTAGGGACGGAGGTGGAGAAGTAGGTAAGAGTGGTGGCAACAACAATAGAGGTAGTAATGACATTGGAGGAGGAAGAAATGGTGGCAGCGACATGATGGAGAAGGAGGCAACAACAATGACAACAACAACAGTGCCGACAATGGAGGAGGACTTAATGGCGGTAGCGGCAGTGGATGGGGAGGCAATGGTTGTGGTGATAATGGTAGTGGTAGTAGGCGTGAAGGAAGATGAGGTTGTGGTGAAAACAGAGGGGAGTGGTGGAGAGACGGCGGTAGAAGAGGAGGTAATAGCGGCAACAAAAACAATAAAAATGGCAACGACGGGGATTGTGGCGATGGCAATGGAGAAAGAGGATGTGGTAGTGGCGATGGCGATAATCGTGAAGGAGGTGATAGTGACGACGATGGAGGAGGAGGTAGTAGCAGCAGCGGCAGTGACAATGGTGGAGGCGTAGTGTTGCAAGTGAAATAAAACAAATGAAATTAAAGGATAAATTGAATTTTTTTCAACCATACAATGAAATAGTAATAAGTATTATTAATTTTTTGGTAATCATCGTTCCCACGATAAATTCTATTACCATGTAAAGAGTAAAGAGTAAAGAGCAACCAAACACTAATCATTGTAGGCATGCAATAAGGCTGAACTAAACGGATTTTGAATTACAATTGAGTTAAAACAGGCTAATATTATTTTTTATTGAAAAAATCTTATACAAGTGGAATTTAAGCAATGGAATGTCCCACACGTATCCCACCAAATGGGAACTCCCTTTGTTAAATAAAGTAAGTAACAAGAACCAAGGATATTTCTGTTCACGTTATTTTTTTTTTTCCAGTAAATATAGATTATTTATTCCTCTTCCCCAGGAATACAAAAGAAAATGAATGGCTTAGCTCATAAAATTAGATTAAACAATGACATGGCATAAACCAAACCAAAACACTGACTTCCTTGTTTGAGGTTAGCAGTGAAAAAGACTTGTGCTTATTATTCTTGCCTGTTTGCAGCATCTATTAATCACAAGTGTTACGTGCACCACAATCCAAGCCTAATAAATAATTTAGCCTCCTCTCTTCCCCTTTTGTCAACATCGATCCTTGACAAGTCTATACAAAAAGCTCCTATAAGTATTTTGTTTTCCATTTAAAAAAAAGAAGAAGAAGAAGTTGTGGATGAGAAGGGGGAAAAACAACTTGTCCACAACAAATCATTTATTAGAGCAGAAATGCTTGCTTTTTCTTCTTCTTCTAATGATAGCCTACTTATACCTAACATTTCATTTCATAACTTGGAGTCAATGATAGAAACATCATCATCTATCTATCCTATTAATATGTGGTTAACCAGATTATGTTATATTAATGTGTTTGGATGATTTAATTCAATATCAATGTCCATTATTTTCAAATCTTGAATAGTGAAAATGTGCAGAAATAATTTAATTTTTTTTTATTGCAAAACAAGAAACATCCACATGGTCATAATAATATGCTATTATTAATTTTATAACAATAGGTGGAGAGAAAAATAAAAGTGATGATGATATGGGTGGAGCCATTTGGTTTGAAAAGAAGGAAAAAATTATGATTGGAATTAAAATAGGAAGTGATTGGCCCTTTAATTTCACATTCTTCAAACACCACTCCTTTATGTAATTATTTCTTGTCCCCTATCAACTTCAACTGTCCCCATTTATACAAACTCCATTTCCAAACACAGATCTTTTATTCATAATCTCATATAGGTACACCTACATTTCATATCACATGTCACAAAAAAGGATTTTAAAGAAAGTTAGGGGCTTTGTTTATAATGGTTTTGGCAACCTTGTGAATTAGTTTAAAAACCTGAAAATTATTTTTGAATTGGCACTGCAGGTTAATGAATTTCCCCCCCTAAAATTCATGTCACACTAAAAGTCATGTCTCCGAGCTTCTGTCCCATTTACAATATTTTGAGTCAAATGGACCTTTTTTACAGAAGTTCACACAAACATAACCATATCGTATTAGTGGAATTTTATCTCAATTTCGCTTTGCAAAATGGCCTATCTTTTCTTTTTCTTTTTTAATTATTTAAATCAATATTGTTCTTATGTCTTCCTTAAATAAGGAATTAATAAGAAAACAGAATATAAAATAAAAAATTAATCTATTATTAATATCAAACAGAAGTACTACTTCCAAACATAAATATAAGACTAAATTAATTTTTTAGGGATTAAAAAGACTAATTAAATTACTTTGAAGTATTTAGGGAGAATTACATTGATGTCTCAAATAAAAAAATTAATATCAGAAAGGTTCCCATTGACAAATGATGAGTTATTGTTGACAATTTGAGAAGTTATATTGACAAGTTAAGGAGTTAGTTGAGACTTATCAAAGAATTAACTTCCTTATTTAGGACATCAATGTAATTCTCTATAGTATTTAAGTTGTTCATTTTCCTTTAAACAGATTTCTCCGTATTAAAAATTGATATATAATTTAATCATACATAATATATAATATAATTAAATAATTTATTTAGTTTATATAATTTCTCTAAAAATGTCAATTTCTAGAGAAAAAATAAAAATTTCAATTATATTTTTTATTTATTATCGGAGGCAATCACAAATAGGGAAAATTTTAAAAAAATATAATTGAAATGGTGAAAAGACAATTTAGTATGGTGAAATTTGAAAATCCCAGTTCAGTAATTCAGCAGGAATATGAAATTTTTTAATATTAAAATTTTATGAAATTATGTAAATGCCCCTGAATTTTCACAACAAGAGTATTTCAATTCACAGCAATAAAGATATTTAGGTAATATGTATTCAAACTGTGAGTTGCTATAAATTGAAATACTCTTATTATGAAAATCAAAAAATATTTACGTAATTTCACAAAATTTTAAGATTTTAAAGTTTTTTATTCCTACTGTGAACTAAAATGTTCAGATTTTATAGTATTGGGTTATCTTCTCACCATTTCAACTGTTTTTTTTTTTTTTTGACATTTTCCCTAACAAATACTTGTGGGATGGTGGGTCCCATAACAAAACCTATCAATGTCTGGTTTTGGTGGATGGAATTGAAGATTTGGAGTAGGGAGCTTATCCATTGTGTCAAAGTGGGGTCCACGTGTCACCTATCACCTATCACCTATCCCACTGTCAGCACTTTCAATTTCCACATCATCGGCTCGGACGCTTGGCTCATTTCTCCCTGACGTGCCCCCGTGCCTTTTCCTATTTTACACTCATTTCGTCCCTATATGTACAATTTTTTAGGGAAAATTCTTTAAAAAAAGATAAAGGAAATAAAAAATTTCAATTCAGAATAGCGAAATCGAAAAATTTTAAATTATTCTTTTTATTTTTTTACGTAATTATAAAAATGTTACTGAATTTTTAACAACACGATACGAGTATCGTAATTTACAATAAGAGTATCTCAATTAATAACATCAGAACAACCAACTCACAACATAAATAAGTAGTACCTAAATGCTTATAGTGTTTTTAATTTAGATACTCGTGTTATGAATTACGATACTCATGTTGTTAAAAATCCAGTAGCATTTTCATAATTACACAAAAAGTATAAAACGACTTATATGTGATTTTCTGATTTCCTTATTCTGATTGAGATTTCTCTATTTTCTTTGTCTTTTTATAGGATTTTTCCAATTTTTTATAGAGAAATTAAGTTAAATATCACTTCAATTTTAAAATTTTAAATTAATCTTGTTGTTTATAAGTGTATAAGAATTAATTAAATTTATAATATAATTGACAATTCATTTTTATAAGAAATTATTTATTTAGGATTTTAAAATTAAAATGATATTTTCTTATCATTCTCCTAATTTTTTTACTATGCAAGATTCTAGAAAAGTTAAAATTAATTAAAAGTAATACATATATATGAAATGGAATTCTTTTACCATGATGCCCTATTTATGAACAAGTAAGAAAGAAATAGTAGTGATGAAAATACCAACGGCCTCTAGACCATGTGGTATAGTTAGTACTCTATGTAATACCCAATTCAGGTTCGATTCCAGCCTCATGTAATAAAAAAATAATGATTAGAATAGAAAAAAAAATATAAAATATATAGTAAATTAATTATGGGAGAGAATAAAGTCGAAATAGATAAAGTGTATTTATTATTCAAACAAGGTAAAATGAGATCTTATTATAGTGGACAAGTCTATTGAAAAAAAGGGGAACTTCTATATAAGGATGAAGGGAGTACTCTTTTTTTTCAATCTCATTTCATGCTCATATTTATAATTTCTAATAATTCCATTCAAAAAATAATTACTAATGATTATATTTCCCCTTGTCAATTTTTTTATTTGTAAATATATTCTCGCATGCCAACATTCCTTTTGCCATAAATTATAAGCAATTGCAATATACTCCCTTTAGTCTTAATTATAAGGCGCAATTAATTTTTTTTAAAGAATTTTAAGAAAGCTAATTATACTGCTTAATCATGTTGTATGTTGTGTTTTATTATATTATATATTAATTCATAAGTCAAACTACATGATTTGAAAAAAAAATTATAAATTTTAATATTTTAAAATAACGTAATTAACTTTTTTAAATTCTAAAAAAAATCAACTAAACCTTATAATTAAAATATGAAAGAGTACATAAATTAATAAGGCAAATTATCAGTTGAGCCCAGTTCTTCCATCCCACCTCACATCAAGCACATCTCTTGAACCATTTTTAATCATGAAGCTTTAAGGGATTTTCCCCCCGATCTCTCGTTATATTCAGGTTATTAGTTGGCTAAATCTTGTAATTATCGTTAAGATGTTGTATTAGTTGGTGATTCCTCTTAAATCTATATATAGGAGTCCTAGCAAAGTGGTTCCGTATGAATGGATATTAATTCCCACCAAGTAAAAAGAAATGGTACCTTAAGTCTCTCTCAAAGCCTCAAGTTAATTCATCACTCTTAAATTAAGTAAAGTCGGGTGGCATGCATGTAAAATTTTTGCAGTAAGATTTTATTTCATATAAACTGTTAATGGACACCAAAATACTTTGAAGGGTCATAGAATTTAATTCTTGTAACAAAATTAGTTCAGAAATTTAAAAACAATGAATCCCCTGGTAGATGTATGGCAACTTATCAATATTATGAGTACTGGCCAGATAAAAAATTGATAGGAAACTGAAAGTGTAACACCATGTCTTTACTAGGATTTTGTGCCATGAATTTTCTTATTAAATCTTTCCTCACACAGTTACCATTAAATCTATTTATTATCTACTTCATCTTTTTAAATTAAATTTTTGAAAGAATTCAAGTTAAATATCACATCAATTTTCAAAGCCCACAAAAGCCTATTGAATTTCAAAAATGACACTTTGCTTTATTGAGGGAATTTGGGATTTTTAATTTTCGTTGAAGCAACAAACGATGATTGATCGACAAAGGGGCAGAGAGACAGTAATTAAGACTAGTTTGTTAATCTCGTTATGAGTTTTTTCGTTTATGTTATAAATCTTGTTATTTCCGCTACCAATTATGTCAAAACAAGTTCACCAACTTAAATTGCAAAACCAGGACAAGCTTGTTAATCTCGTTATGAGTTATGAGTCTAGTTATTTCTGCTACTGATTATGTCAAAATACACAATCACCAATTATGTTCACTCAACTTAAAATGCAAACCCAGGATTTTGACAATAATAGGTAGCAAAAATAACTAGACTCGTAACGTAAATAACAAAATTTATAACGGGATCAACAAACTCTGCCTTGGTTTGCATTTTAAGTTAGTGAACATGTTTTAACATAATCAGTAGCAGAAATAATAAGATTCATGATGTAAATGACAACACTCATAATGGGATTAACAAACTCGACCTGATCACCTTCTCTCCCTCCCCTATCAGCCTCTCCCTCCCTCCTATGTCGCTTTACTATCGTCTGTCATGTCACCAAAATGGAAAAATCCAGATTGCTCCCTTGAGACTAAACTGTCTTTTTTAAAATTCAGCAGCCCTTTGGGAGCTTTAGAATTTCATTTTATATTTATATAGAATTTTTCCTTAGACTGTCCTATAATTTTTCTTCACATTTCAGCGAAATTTAAATACTAAAATAGTGGATATAGCACTTTTATCAAAAAATTGACATTATCAATTATCCAGTAAAAATATCTAGATTTTTCTGAAAATGGAAGAGATAGGCTTTTACCAATAGATCATATCAAATTCCTTATATTCATTTTGTCAGGTTTTTCAATTACATGTGACCATGTATTTTATTTATGGTATTTGAATTTACAATTAAATAATAATAATTTAAACATAAAACACATATTCTAACAAAATAGATGTAAAAAATTTGACGTATATATTTTCCTTTACCGAAAATGAAACCATAATGAGTGCAGGCAAAAAAAGAAAAAGAAATCCATAATGAGACAATTTCAATGTCTATTCTTTCCTTTAAAGGAACAATTCACGCCCATAAAAAAATTGGTTCTTTATTATCAAAGATCAATGGATACAAAAGTATTTTAAAAAAGATCACATGTTATTTTTTCATGTCTTTTATTAATTTTTTATTCTTTTAAATACATACATTCGAATTTCAAAATGTTTCCAAATTTAAATATTCTCATTTATATTTTATTTTGTATATAAAAATCATTTAATTCTTGAGAATTCCCAGCAATTGATACTCCATTTCCCACCTCCCCTTTTCCCACCTTTGGATTCATCACAACTTCATTTACTAAAGTTTAATAAGTTAGAAAATAATAATTATTATTATTTTGAATAATAAAAAAGGACAATTCCAGAAAAAGAACATCAAAATAGTAAAAAGTTAATTTAGTACTGTGAAATCTGAAAATCTCATATCAACCTTTGATAGAAATCTGAAATTTGTTGAAATTACTTAAATGCCTTTAGATTTTTATAATAATATTATCTTAATTCACAGTAGCAAAGACATTTAGATAATATGTATTCAAACTTTGAGTTGCTGTGAATTGAGATACTCTTGCTGTGAAAATTCATGACCATTTACGTAATTTCACAAAATTTCAAGATTTCATAAAGTCCGAATTCTTATCAAATGACTGATCTCACAAAATTTCAAAATTCCATAAAGTCCAAATTCTTATTAAATGACTGAACTGGGATTTTCATATTTTACAGTACTAAATTGTCTTTTTGCCATTTTAAAGGTTTTTTTCTGAGATTTTCCAAAGATATACGAAGTCAAACTAAAACCTTTTTTCTTAACATATATAGGAGGGAATTTGTAATTCCATATAAAAATGGATCTTAGAGAATAAGTATTTTTTATATGAATGGAAAATGAAACATAAAGATGATACATATATTTTATCTCTAGTTGTATTTGGAAATAATGAACACTATTTGAGCAAATTTTGGTTTAAAGAAAATTAAAGAGCTGGGCCACCAACAATTATGTATCAAAAACAAAAAAAGATAATCAATAAATAAAAATGTGTAGTATCTATTCTTATCAGTTTAATATCTTATACGTGGGCCATCAGCCCACATGATATTAAATTATTTTTTTAGGGGAGGGTCCACTACAGTAGCTTGCTACTGGGATCCTCGTGCATCGCCCATGTGTTGCACTATTGCACGGGCCTGGCGCGCCCCTTGTAAAAGTAAAAAAAATAAAAATGTGTTATATTGAATGATTTCCAAAATACAAAAACGGGGTATCTAGATGCCAGTTATTTATCGCGTGTGTTTGGAACATGAACGGCGATTACAGAAGCAGAAGTTTTAAAAAAAAATCCTATGTTTGGATTGACGTTTGCCTTCATCGTTAACAATAGTCTCATCGTGGCAATTAGAGAAGCATTGATTTTGCATCAAAAGAGTGAAACCAGGACTAAAAGCAAACAAAAGTAGAAGGGAAAAGCCGAGAGTCCGATCCTCCTCCACCCATCACTCCTACCTCTGCGGCGTCGTTCCTCGCGATTTCCAAACTGAAGCAACATTTTCATTTCAATTAGGAGCTAAAGATTCAAAGGGCGATTTTCACGATAGAGGCAAGGAACGAGTTTGAATTTCGAAGGATCTCAAAGCACGAGATCTGAAACAGTTGATGAAAAGAGCCGACGACGAGATCTGAAACACGTACAGTAATTGTGCAGTGGCTTCAATGGTAGCAACAACGAGATCTAGGAATTGTGCAGAAGAAAGAGGTTGAAAAAAAGACAAGTCTGGTGAGGCTGAACTTGCGAGCAGTGGCGACGATGACGAGATCTGAAATAGGTACAGTAATTGTGCAGTGGCTTCAACGGCAGCGACGACGAGATTTGGGAATTGCTCCATTATCATTGCCTCACCTTTTCCTCTCTCCCTCTCTTACACACTCGGCCTACCCTACAAGATTCTGTTGAGGAGAGGATAAGATCTAGAAATAACCTTTAAGTAGTGATGGTTTCTTCAAACAACACCAGCCTCACCTCACCAGAAATGAATCAACCCGAATAAATATCAATCATTTCCCATTGGCGGCTATCACCATCAGCACCTTTAATCCATTCAAGTCATTGTCAGCATCCTTTGAATCCACCGACAGCAGCAGCAATTGTTTCCCCTCCAATCCAGATTCCATTATCATAGTAAACTCCCATCGGCAGCTGCAGCAAACTCCAGAAGAGATTGGAGGATTAGTAAAGATGACTGATTTTCTTGGATTCTGAGCCAAAACGTTCTAACTCGTATGGATGTTCTTGGTACTCATATGGATGTTTTTGACAACCGGATCCCACCGCCAAATAAGAGTCTGGAAGTAAATGCCGGGAAAACCAAGAAATTGAAAAAGAAGTCTAAAAAGGATCTGAAGGATTCCTCTTTAATGACTGGTCCCTTATTGAATGCAGAATCAGGCGAAGTCATCTCATCTCTTTCTGGGACTGAGGAACCTCCTCCCAGTAACTCTATTGCTCCTTCCTACAAAGACCTTCTATTGGGTTTTAAGGGTGAGGAATTCAATGGCATTGCGAATGGTAATTCCAAAGGGACTGAAGACCCTCTGATATCGGCTATATTTGACAGAACCTAGGAAGTACCTGAACCTTCAGATGAACTCAAGAAACTCATGGACATTTATCCTGTATTGCATATGTCTCATGAAGAATATAACTGTTGGGCAAAACCATAGAACAACGCTATCATCATTACTGTTCTAGGAGCAAGATTAAATTTTTTCAGGCTGAAAGAACATCTATGTAGGATCTGGCAGTTCAACAATTTTGATCTAATAGGCCTTCCAAATAATTATTATGTCGTGAAATTTAGAGATGCAGTGAACTAGAGTGTACCTTACAAGAAGATCCTTCTTGAAGGGCCATGGGCGATAGCTCACCATTCCATCCTTGTTCAGAGATGGTCCCCCCACTTTGATCCTTTCTACAACTCGTTGGGAAGAGTTGCAACTTGGGTTCGTATCCCGAATATCCCTCTTATGTGCTATTCGAAGGAGTGTATATGGAGACTTGGTGACATGATCGGGAAAACACTAAAGGTAGACATGAACACTATTGAAAATATTGATGAAAATGAGACCAAGATCAATAGGGGAAAGTTTGCTAGAATTTGTGTTGAGTTGGACTTGCAGAAGAAACTTGTGCCAAGAATAATTTCAGCTTCTGGATTATTTAACATTGAATATGAGGGCCTAGGTCTGACTTGCTTCTCTTGTGGTTGGTATGGTCACAAAAGAGAGAATTGCCCTTGGTCGTTGAAAAATGATCAACCAACATTGGATCAACAAGGAAGAAAGGATGATCAGCCCGCTCAGCCGTCGATGCCAGGAAAATCTTTTCCAGCCAAAGATGAGCTTTTCGGCCCGTGGATGCTTGTGCAGAAGAGAGGGAAGGCTCGAGTTTCAAGGCAAGAAGAAGGAAGTGATAGGTTCAGTAGGAAAGGACAGCAGGTAGGTTCAGAAGGGAAAAGTGACAGCAGAGCCTCTTCTTCCAAGTTCGCCGTCCTATCTAACGTAGAGGGGAGTAATGGTGTTTCTCTTGAACATGATCCAATTCAGAGTGAAGGAAAAGATATGGCTTCAGAAGTCAATAGGTTGGCTGGAGAGAGAAATTCAAAAAGGAGAGAGAGGATTATTGCTTCGGCAGTAGGAGTCAAGAAAGATAATTTATCGGATCAAAACTTAGCAAATGAGAGGAATTGGGCTAAAGAGAAGGTTAATTCGAAGCCCACTAATGCTGTTGACGGAGAAAAGACACAAGCTGTAAAAGTGCATTCAATAATGGATGCAAAAGTAAAAGGGGATAAGCAACTAAATGGGCTCAAACGTATTCACAATGTTGTAAAAGGTGGGCTGCACCAATCTGATCATAATCTCTTAAATAATCAAGTTCAAGGGCTCATAAATAACTCCTCTTCTGAAAGTAATATGAGGCATGCTTCTCTTGTATCCCAAGGGATTATCTTCTCTTCTCAGTCTCAGGAAGAAGGCCGAAATAATCATAAGTTGGTATCTGCAAAAATGAAATGCCTAAGTGGAGATGGGTTGCCAGTTTCTGTGTCAGCTCTAAAAGATAAGCCTCCAGGCCAGTAAGTGATTTTCCTTTGTCTCTCCCATATTAAATTCTATGATCATTTCTTTTTGGAACTGTTGTGGGGCGGGAGGGAGAGCGTTTCCTCGAATCATGAAGGATGTAGTAAATAAGTATAATATTAATGTTATGGGCATTCT
>JBAGKO010000005.1:3320082-3331713 GCA_037177275.1 Acacia concinna | reverse complement strand
ACTTTAAAATGAAATAAAAATTAACTCCATTAAATTTTTCCTAGAACTAATTATAATTTTTTAATTTAGCAAATAATTTCTTGTAGCGCTCTTTTGAAAGAGTGCCACCGTAGGGTCATTTTTTTCAATTTTTTAAATAATTTTTTGACTTTCTATGACGCTGTTTTGAAAGAGTGCCACTATAGGGTCACACACATTTGTGGCACTCTTTTAATAGCTTTATTATAAATAAAAACCAACTTCCTGTGACGTTTTTTCTAGGAAGTGCCACAAAAGGTACACAACTTTTGACAATTTTTGTAGTAGTGCCATGACATCTGCTATTAGTTCCTCAATATCATTAAAGTTATCAATGTCAAATGGTTCAATGCTAGTTGGAATTAATGTGAATGGAGAGAGCCAATTTTGTACACAAATGAGTGTTTGGACCATTTTTAGAGATAATGAACTCTTATATGAATCAATAACACGGCCCCCTATGCCAAAAGCTGACCCTAAAGAAACCATTGAAACAAGCATGGCCTCATCACAAGTCATCATGGACAAGATTTTGTATTTACTACCATCCAATTTCCAGTGATCCAAAATAAGAAAATCAGCATCACAACATTCAACTAACTCAGATTGAAGATAATTGTCCAACTCCGAGTACTTATATGCCTGGATCTCGCTCTAGTTATTGGCCCTGAATCTTCTCTCTACTTCACTCTCTTCTATATCAAGATCTGAAGGATCTTGCTCTACATTTGTTACTGTGCTCAGTGTACTGCAACTACTTTCAATATCTGCATGTACCTGACTCTAAATAATAATCCCAGAAGTGCCAAGAACTCTTGAATAATGATCAAATAAGCGATATAAGACAATTGAGACTCTTTGTATCGTGTCTGTACGACTATCAGAATCATCAAGATACATAAAATCAAAAGCATACTTCAAAAACTTCATTTTATACCCTGGGATCAAGCACCATTATATTGCAATCACCAACAAAGGATTGAAATTTTGAAATCAATTTGAATACTTGTCATGTTTGCTCTTCATACTCTTCGCCATACATAGAAAAATCACAATTAAATGAAGCTTTATTGAGCACAAAGGCAAGATTTGATACTTGTCAAAAGGCTAAATGTGAGGTCACATAAAATGAGCCAAAAAGTTTCATAGCGGCATTGTAGAACAATTTCAAAAACTTAGTAAACTCACTAGCCTTATGGAATGACTCTTTCGAAGGTAGACCAACCAAAATTTTATCAAAGAAGTGTTTTTGGTATTCATAATCATAGGCCAACCTTTCAAACACAATGCTGAATTGAATGGCATTCTCCAACATTATATAAGTTGAATTCCACCTAGTTGGACAATCCATGCTTAGTAAACCCTTTGACTCAACTTTCATATTTTCTACAAGCTTATTGAACTTTTGCAACCTAGAAGGAGAAGACCTTACATATTTAATGGCATTTTGAATGGCTTCAACTGACTTGTGCATATCCTTTACACTATTATAAACAATCAAATTCAAGATGTGTGCATAGCACCTCAAATGCATGAAGTCCCCATCATATATTAAATAATTCTAATGTTTGAAAACATACTTCAACCTTGACAATGCATGATCGTTACAAGAAGCATTATCAACAGTGAAAGTGAACACCATATCAATCCCCCAAAACAACAAGCACTTCTCAATTTCGTCCACAAGTGTATCATCCTTATGCTTTTCAACTACACAAAAGTTCAAGATTAACTTTTGGTATGCCCAAGTCTCATCAATCCAATGTGCAGTCAAGCGCATATAATTGACATTCTGATTTGAAGTCCAAGTATCAGTAGTAAAGGATGCTCGAACTTTTGAAGTCTCAAAAAACTTCTTCAACGTTTCTACCTCGTCAAGATACAACTTGTAGCAATCTCTAATAACAGTCTTTCGTGAAGGAACCTTAAAGCAGGGTTCTACATCGCTCATCATCAATCTGAAACCAACACTTTCCATAGTTTGGAAAGGCTCTCCTCTATAATATAATATACTTTGTAACACCTCGTTTGCATCACTCTTGACTAAAAAAAGTGAGAAGTTCCATTATTGCAGGATCCTATCTTGGTTGTAAACAACGATTGGTTTTGGTTGTTTGCTTTGTTCGAATTGAGTTTACAAATCTTGAGATGTCTCCACAATCCAGTAGTCCCTTGTTTGGTATTGATGACAAAGAATTTCTCTCGGTCAATACTTGCAATTAGCTTTATGCTTTCCATTAACTATTTTCACCTCCTTATAATGGTCCCAAATATTTGATTTTTCCTTTTCCCTAGTCTCTCATTTCCCTCTACATCTTCTTCATTAGTCACTTCTACTTCTAGAGATTCTTGTTGTACATTAATACTTGGAGGTGCTTAGGAAATTTCTTCATTATAGGGTATTGACTGTGTAGTGGCCATATTCCTTCAAATCTTCAAATTTCTTAGTGGTATTTCAATTAATATGCCTTGGCATTATGTGCAAGAATCATTAAGAAGACATATCAAAAACAAAAAAAAAAAGTGGAATAGCAAAGCAGGTTTTGGTCATAAACAATTAGACATATCAAAAGAATCCATCTTGAATAATGAATATGCAATGAGAACAATTAGAAATACCCAAAGATCAAAAGTTCTCTAACCAAAATTTGAATAAATGGTGTACATACAAAATAGAAAATTATAATCAACATCTATCATATTCAGAATTTAATATGAGTACATGCAATTTTCTATTAAATCAAAAGCAATCACAGTCATACTAAATAATACATTTTTGTATTAATCATACTAACCAATCTCATTAGTCATACGGAACAAGCAATTTTTATTCACAACCTCATAGGCACAAGGTTCATAAAGTATTATTCATAGCCTTACAGGCACAACCACACAAGGTTTACAAAGTGATCCTTTGAATAAAATTTCACATAAACCACGTATCAAGTCCAAATGTACCTCATGAATATAAACTTTCACCCAATCAGTCCAACACTTCACAAGTCATAATATATGAACATATTATGACTACAAGTCTACAACATAGAAGAGGGAGAGAAGTGTAGCAATACCTGGAAATGAACAACATAGCAAAGGGAAAATATTGAAGACTCAAATAGGCAACTAAGCGATTTGGTGTAATTCATTCACAGCCTTGAGCGATTAGGCGACCAAGCTAGAAGGAATGAACTGACCCTAAAGGATGTGAGCTATAGCACCATACGTGACTGAACTCACAAGTCAAGACGGCTTATAGCGATCCATGATGAGAGCTTCCAGTGCACCAACAGTGAGTGTAAGCATCCAGCAACTCCAGCGGCCAAGCGATGAACAGGAGAGGGTTCGGATTTGAGATTGCATCACTAAACCCTCGCGAGTTCAATGGCTTACATTGATGCACTATAGGAGCTTCTAGTCGTGAGGGTCAAGGCGTCTAGCAGTGAGTGTGAGCATCTAGCCACTCCAACTGTCAAGCGAAGAACAAGAGAGGTCGAGAAGGTTCAGATTTAAGATTAGCTAGGGCAAAAATTTGGGGATTTTAACACTTGAAAATTTTAGAGAAAGACCAAACTACATCGTGTTTGATGCACGGGAGATGGGAGAATGGGAGCTGATGTTGTCAATCTGTATTAGAGTGCCTGAGTTAGTGATGGGAGGGTAACTTTGGTCAGGTGTTTGGTCTTTAGGTTTGGGATTTTAAAAAAATAGTATTATACTAGGGACAGGGACCGGGAATCCTGAAGCTTTCCCCAGATCCCATCCTGGTCTCAGATTTTTTAATCTCGATCCCTATATAATCTTGATTCCGATCCCAAGTAGTTTGGAATTTTTCATCTCAGGATCACTAGGACTGGGTAAGGATCACCGAGAACGAGACTTTATGCACACCCCTATTAATTCACCAAATGAACAAGACACTCCACATAACTTAATATTAACTAGTGTTAACCCCATGTGTTGCATGGAAACGTGAATTCTATTTATGATATATTTTGGTAGTAAGTTTTTATGACTATAGTGTATTTCTTATATATCTCAAACTGAATTTTCAATGAAAAAAAAAAATCGCATGGGAAAAAATCAGTTATGATTTAGTGATATGTGTATGATTAGTCGTTTTAAAATTTATCAGATTATGTATCAAGTTGCATGTCTTTTTGAGATATATAGTTGATTATAGAAAGACCAGCTGATGCCAGTGAATTGATCTAAAAATGTCTAATTATGTCACCTTTTTTTGTATAAATAATTCTGTCTCTTTTATAGTTTTATGGCATGCCAAGTGGTATTCAATCCCCAATGTCACATTAGGAGGAATGAAAGTAAAAAATCCCATTCAAGAGAGTTTTTTTTCAATTAATTCATTTTATTACTCTTACTTTCTATACAATTTTTGGGTTAAGGTACAAATTTAGCAACTAACTATTTTTTATGAGTACCCAGCATAACTAACTATTTTTTGTACAAAATTAGACATTATGAATTTTTTTGGGAGCATTTATAGCAACCTCGTTAACCCTAGTTAACTTTCTTTACTTTTAGCATCGTAGGTCTCACCAGTCTTCTAACTCTCTATTATTTCAATATATTTGTAGAAAGGTTAAAGTGTAAATTTAACAATGAACTATTTTCCTATGGATATCCAACACAATTATCATTTTTCATAAGAGCGTTTATAAGGAAAATATGAGCATTTACATAAGAGTATTTACATTAATTCTCTTACTTTTTTTTTGTAGATAAATTTTAAGAAAAGGGTTAGGCTCACCCATGATCCAAGGGTAGGGCACATAACTCATGATCAATGGGTTTGGACTTAGTTCGAGGTTTAAGAGTACATACGTCTCCACTAAGGCTTAGCATAGTGGGCACTGCCCCCTCCCTACTACCGTTTCACTTAACTATGGAAATGTCTCCCCAAGCGTTGTAACTAGACCCACAACAAAGTGGCACTCCCCAAGAATTGAACACGCTCCAAATGGTCACATGTCTCACCCCGTCGCCAGTTGAAGTCACAAAGGATGGGTCATTAATGCCCTTACTTTATTTTTCTATAAGAGCGTTTATAAGATAAATAAAGGGATCTAAAAGAATTGGAAGTGTTAAAAAATTTTGGACATTCATATATGTCTTGTAAATAACTATATTTGTCTTTCCACTAACAAAAATTAATTTTATTTTGATCCAATGGGTGCAATAACGTTTTTTTTACAAGACAAATATATGAATGACCAAATTTTTTATATTCCTAAATTATCTTAAATCCCTTTATTTATTTTGTAAACGCTCATATTTATCTTGTAAATTCTCTTTTGAAAATTAAAGTAAGGGCAATAATGTAAATGCTCATATTTGCTTTGTAAATGCTCTTATGAAAAATAATTGTATTGGATGCCACTAGAAAAATAATTCATTACTAAATTTACACTCTGACACTTTTAAAATTATACTAAAATTTTAGAGTGAGAAGACATGTGGGACGTAGAGTACAAAAAGTAACAAAAGCTAATTAGGGTTAACAGTGTTACTATAAGTGCTTCTAAAAAAAATTATAATATCTACTTTTGTATTTCAAAATAGTTAATTTTACTGGGTGCCCATTAAAAAATAGTTTGTTGCTAAATTTGCACCTTAACCCATCATTTTATTATTTAAGAGAGTCTTATAGGACTTAATAGATTAATAAAACAATTTGAAGGATATTTTAGATATCTTGAATTACCAAAAAGATATTTTAAATATATTAATGATTGATCTTATTTTTTGTTAGGATATTATGTATCAAATTGATAATTTTTATTTTTATTTTTTAATTTTAAGATGATTTTTTTTGTCCAATTAAAAAGTGGGCCTTATAGGCTCAAGTAGCTAAATTATGAGTTTTAAAGAGTCTTTCTTAGGTCTCAATTATTATTTGCCAATTATAGGCACATATTGTAAAAGCCATTTTGATATATGAATGAATTTGAATTTTTTTGCCACCAACTGAAAACTTACGTGATAGGGTTTTAGCAGGTTGAATGTAAATAAGGCTTTGTCAAGATATTGACATACATCTAGTAGTTTCACCTTATAATTGGGATATAAGGACAAGTTCTTTTAGGATCCTAATTCTTTTAACAATAACCTTACTTGTTCTCGAGCATGACTTCCAAACACACACATGTATTTTTTAATTAATTCATAGAGCAAGTTTCCTACAGGGTTTACATCACTATTTATCCAAAATTAGAATATAAATTTATCCACAAATTGATATATAACACACACACAAATGACCTTAAGAAATGAACAAAATCAGTATTTCCTTTCCTTCTTAATATAGGTGTTAGATAACTCATTTGTATAGGTTAAATAAATTAATTAGGTTAGTTATTTATTAAAAAAATGCATCATGGCATTATAATGAAACTACCTCTTGATGAAAACTAAGGCACTGAAAATAAAACTGGTTGCAGCGATGGTTAATGGGGTCGTGGTTTAAATCAAGGTCAACATGAGATTGAACCTTTAATAATTAAAATTATATTCTTATACAACTGAAAAAATATATTTTAGAGTTAAGAATAAAAAATACCTATGTGTTTTTACCTAAAGTTTATATAGTACTATATAATTTTTTAAGGTTCAAAAATTCCCATGAACTTTACAAATGGGTTTAAAAATATCAATTCCGTTACACATATTTAACAGCCATCAAATGTTATAATTTTGATTAGAGTTAAGAGTAAAAAATACTCATGTGTATTTTTCAAAGTTTCAAAAATGTATATGAACTTTATAAATAGGTTCAAAATTGTCAATTCTGTTACAAAAAATACATGGGTATTTTTTTACCCTTAAAAAAAAGCTTATAGTACTAGATGAACTTTGAGTAAAAACATATAAGCATTTTTTACCTTTAAATAACCCTAATCAAAATTAGAGCACTTAATGGCCGTTAAGTATTGGTAATGGAGTTGGCATTTTGGAATCAATTTTAAAAGTTTATGTGCATTTTTAACCTTTAAAAAGCATACAGTGCTAGATGAACTTTAAGTAAAAACACATATGTATTTTTTACCCTTAACCCTATATTTTAATTAAAAACATTAAACCACATGTATAGAGAACATCCGTGATGGACTACTATTTTTCTAAAATTCAAAACAATGTCTTTTTCAGCTCAACAAGGAAAGAAAAAATATAAAATTAAACGGGGGTGACCTGCCCAAAAATTCTTAACCTGTCTAGGCAAAGGATTGGTTAATCGGTTGATTAGTACTAGCTGAATTAGGTTGAGTTTTATTACCATGATGAAAACTCCCTTTCTATGTACATTCAAAAGGAGAGCTCTGAGAAAAAAATTATAAATTTTGAAAGAGAAAATGTATTGAAATCTTACATTTAGAATTAATTTAGACCTTCCAACTCATTTAGTATAGGAGGGAGTATTTCATAAGCAAACAACACTATGTAATGTGTGACCCAAAGTCAAAAACAATGGGAAGCTGGATTCCCAAATCCCCTGTTTTGAATTGGAAAAGGCATTATTGGTTCCCCACGCCACAAAAACCCAAAACAGAAAAGGTACAACCAAACAGAAATTCACCAACAAATGAAAAACTGATTAAGAGAATCAATTGCATGTTTCACATAAAATTAAAAAGTAAACAGTATTATTGTTTATGCAAAAGTTCAAATAAGTAGTTCATAACTTAAAAATAATGTAGCCTTTTTGACATTATATCACACACATGCACACATATTTAGTTTAGTGATATAATAACTAGAATATGATTAATTAATTTGCATATTAAAGTTTTTAATAAATTATTTTGTATCAAGATTGCTGTTTTTCATAAATTTAATTTCAAATTTGTTATGATATTTCATTAAAGATCGGTGTATCCTACACGCAGAAAATTTAGTTACGTTTGGTATACAAACTGTAATAGGAAAAAAGGAAACTGAATTAATAATGTGATTTTTGTGATTGTGAAATATTTCGTATTACTCCTAAATAATTAAAACAACAAAAAAGACAAATAAATAACATCTAAATATTAAAGACCCTGAAAGATTACTTGTAAATGATAAATGGGGAGTTCTAACTAAAACTTAAACTATAAAACTAAATAGATAATAACTAAAACTCAACAGATAATGACTAAAATTGACCTATTTTCTACCTCTCATTTATCATTTACCAAATTTGAGTTCTTTTTTAAAATTTTTAATATTTATGGATTATTTATTTATCTTTCTCTCATTAAAAAAATAATAAGAATTGGGAAATAAATAGTATTAAGTAATGATAACAAATAAATAAATGATAGATTTTGCATATCTTGATTTGATTCGCGCACCATATGAAAAGGAATCCTTTTTCATTGATTAAACCAACCATAGCCCTACTTGTTTTAAAGGTAGGAATGGCTATTTAAAAATAAGCTTTAGGCTACTTGTCCTATCTAATGTTGCTTGAAATAGATAGGTGGAAATGTGATCATTGTTCCATCTCAATCATATTCTATATCTTCAGTTCTATTTATAAAGCATTTATAAAAAATCTATATTTTATTGTCCTTTTTGTGAGGCGTCATATTAATTAATTATTTATTATAAATGTTCTATTTTATCCTTATTTAATCTTGATTTAGTGAACTAATTTTTTTTTTGAAAGGATGCATTTATATGGGCAATAAATTTGGAAACTTCTTTAATTTTTAGAGGTAGTTAAACGAAATTTACAGTTTTTCTTGATTCCAATTAAAAATATTAGAAGTAACTTATAAATAAGGTTTTAGAGTTTTTTTAGGGGGTTGTTTTAAAAACATACTATGAGGTTTTGGTGTTTTTTTTAGGGGGTTGTTTTAAAAACATACTATGAGTATAATATTTACTACTGTCATACTAGATTTAAGGGAAAATAAGCAAAAATACCTATAATCTTTTCTCAAAGGAGCGTCAAGCACCACAAACAATTTTTAGGCTCTAAAATGTCCATATTTATTGAAAAGTAGAGTAAAAATGCCTATAATATTTTTTCTAAAGCGCATCCAGCACCACGAACAATTTTTAAGGGCTAAAATGCCTATGTTCATTGAAAAGTAGAGCAAAAATACCCCAGCCATTTACTTCAAATAATGTTTGTTTGTCTCTTCATTAACGTTTCTTCAGTTGGTAAATTAGAATTCATCGTAAGTCGTAGGTCAGGTGAGGATGATTAATATGAGGCCGTGAGGGTGAAAAGAGTTATTGTTGTCGCCTACTTTTCTTCTATGATCTCCATTAAAATAGAAAGCCAGACACAATAATTGAAGAATAGGAGATAAGAGATATGGGACTTGAGTAAAGAAAGGAGATGTCTTCCTCATCTTGTTTGACATCAGGAAGGAGCAAAAGAAGCGTGGTTTTAATTAGGCAACCAAGAAGGGTTGCGGATGTATTACTATCACATGGGTTGTTGGTTCAATATTTCCATCGATTTTGTTACTGTCTCAATTCTCACTTGCGATTTAAACTTTCTCACTTTTATCTACATCCCATGGCGATTCACCCTTACTCAGATTCGTACTTGTTCACCCGATACTTGCTTGATTAACCACTCACAGTTTTGTCGCGATTTTCCTTACATCCTATCGCAATTCGTCGTTGTTCGCCATTCACGATTGCTCACTATTAACCCTTTCTTGCGATTCACCTGTGCTCCCCTATTTCTGTCAAAGTTAAAGCTTTGTCCAAGTTTTATTTTGTTTTTTCCAATTTCCCAAGTCTTTTGTTTTACCCATTAAAAAAACTTGCCAGCTTAAGGGTCAGCAATTTTGATCAAATTTTCAAAAATTCTAGTCAATATCCATGGAATAAAAAGTTAGAATATTTTTGCTCTACTTTTCAATGAACATGGGCATTTTAACCCTTAAAAATTGTTCGTAGTGCTGGGTGCTCTTTAGAGAAAAGATTATAGACATTTTTGCTTTACTTTGCATTTTAGCCCCTAAAAATTGTTACTGATCCTAAACGCTCTTTTAAAAAAAAGATTATAGATATTTTTACTCATTTACTCTAGATTTAACCATTATTGGGTTCATACTAACTTTCACTCTCCAAAAAAAAACTTTTTTACATGTATGTGGATATATAAAATTAGATCTTTTATGTTGATTTAACACCTACTTTTGTACTCTAGTGTGTGTTATTGAAACTTTATAAATTAAAATAAAATATAAATAGGAGTGGTACTTATAATGCATTTAATATAAAATATAGAGCTACAATGTACATTTAAAAATACATCCGTTCCCTTTGTCTGTCTAATTATAATTACTATATGTGGGCCATTAATGATTGGGACGTTTGTAGTCTTAGGGAACGTCACTAAGACTAAAAAAATAAATTAAAGCAGGTAGCTTCCTATGTAATTTCTAGGAAAGTAAACAAATAGATGATTATGACTCTATTGGTCCCAATGGAAGCTTCCAATTTTTTTTCCTCATGTCTCACAGTATAGTTCTAGAAAATCACATCTAATGATCCCCTAATCTTATAAAATATATGAAAAAATACAAAAATCAAATTATCATTTCTTATGCTCATAATGATATTAATTTATCACTAGTAAAAAAATCCTTGATTATTTTCTCACGTGATTGATTATCATTTAATTTTTTTATGGGCCTAAACTTGATCAAGCGAAGCGAAATGATATACTCCCTCCAATCTTAATTATAAGGGTCTGTTGATTTTTTTGGAGAATCCTAAAAAAATTCTAAGAAAGTTAATTGCATTACTTAATCATATAATATATTTTGTTTTATTACATTATATATTAGTTCATAAGTCAAACAACATAATTTGAACAAAAATAATAAATTTTAATGTTTTAAAGTAATGTAATTAGCTTTCTTAAAATTTTTTTAGAATTCTCTAAAAAAGTCAACGGGCCCTTATAATTAGGACCGGAGGGAGTATTAATCATTTCTCTAATCACATTATATTATTTATTTTGGTTAATATTGTAATATCATCTGTCAAAAAATTGGGAGGGGTGGTAAAACATATTAGCTAAATCTATGGATATTTTCGTTAATTCAAGAAGCACCAATGTCATTTATTCTATTATTTTGTCTTTAAAATATTGGTATAAATTTTAAAAATATAAAAAAGTTCTCAATGTTTGAACCAAAATCTAGGTGATTAGAGTTTTAGGCAAGTTATTGAATCAAATTGATGCTCATTAAATAGATTGAGACAATAGTTTAAGGATCCGTGGTTTAATAATGGCTGAACCAAAATCAAACCAATCATAATTAAAATATATAAATAAATTGACATAAAACTCTAAAAAAATAATATTTAAATAAAACACATTAATTCACAAGTAAATAGAACATATTCATCATGTACCAACTACATATAATTCAACAAAACAAAGAAACTGAAGAAATATGATGTGATGTAATTTTTTTTTCTTCTTTTGCTTCAAACGACATTGTTTTGGAGGGGGCTTCCTCCTTGGCCCCCAATTTGGGGGAGCTTCAAAATATTTTTTGTGTGGTTCTTTTATGACTAGATTTTACATAAAATGAGTGACATTTTGATATATTATGAGTAAAAAACGGATATGTTTTC
>JBAGKO010000005.1:3298637-3319982 GCA_037177275.1 Acacia concinna | reverse complement strand
GCATAAAATATAATATATATTTAATATTTTATTAAATAGTAATTTTATGATATTTCGCCTTTTATTTTTTATTTTTCATTTTATATTATTATTTTTTATTTTTTATTTAATTATATTATTATTTTTATTATTTTTAAATATTACCGACGGAATTTTTTCCGTCGGTAATATATTTAATTTTTATTTAATTTATATTATTTTTTTATTATTTTTAAATATTACCGATGGAATTTCGTTGGTAATTACCGACGGAATTATTTTCTGTCGTTAATTACCGACGGAATTTAATTCCGTCTGAAATTACCCACGGAAAAAAATTCCGTGGGTAATTCCGTCGGTAATTACCGACGGAATCTTTTTCCGTGGGTAATTCCGTCGGTGATTTTACCCACGGAAATTCTGTCAGAAATCTGTCGGAAATTACTGACGGAAAACGATTCCGTAGGTAATTCCATCGGTAATATGGAGATTTTTTGTAGTGATGGTTAGACCTTTAAAAATTTTCAAAATTATAAAAATACATTAAGTAAGATTTTTTTTGTTATAACTCATGCATGTATGCCTGTATAGATAGTTTAAACCAAGATATAAAAAATCAGACCGGGCAATAAACTGGTCGCGGCATGGATTCAGGGTTCAAAGGCCTCAACCGGGTCAGACCGGGGTTGAACCGGCCATATTAAAATATTATATTTTAATTGATAATGATAAAATAATAAAATTAATTATAATTCATAACTCATAATTAATATTAAAATAACTAAAGCACCCCTATTTAAAGACAACATTGATCATTATCCATTCAAAGCCCTTCAAGTTTACAGATGTTAGACTCAATCCACCATGAGATGCCCCCTTAATCAAGTGCTCCTCTTTCTTTACATGTGTCAACTTTTTAGAATATGATATCTTACTTTACATCGAATATCAATATGACAATCTCCCAATCTCGATATTATCTTCTTCAAATAGACCCACTTTCTCAACCTCAACCTCAACCTCTTTCTCTTCTTGCTTTCTTTTCAACTTCCAAGCTCTCTATTTTTTCCCCAACAATGGCGCTTACTTTGGCTCTCTTCTTGTTGTCCATTGCCCAAGGTCCCTCTCCCTCCCCTGTACCTAGAGGATCTGCTAAGCCACGGTTAAACGCTACAACGCCTTCGCCGAGCATGTCAGCTCCTCCCACTTCCCCATCTCGACCTTCGACCCCTTCTCCTATGGCTTCTCTACCGTCTTCTTCTATCATTGCTCCTTGCTATCGCAGTCTCATGCTTAGCTTGAGCTCTCGGTGTCAGTGGTGACTACTAGTGGGTGGAGTGCGTGTGTGTAGGTTTTACCCAAATTTTTTTAAAAAAACAATGCCCCAAACGACGTTGTTTTGAGGCTTTTTTTTTTTTTTAAAAAAAAAAACTTAGCCAAGTTGGCTTGAATTTGGCCGAGTCAGTGATAAGCTCTTTCAATCGGACCAGACTGGGGTTCGGCCAGCCGATTTTCTAGTCCAATCCAGTTCTTCGTTCATTGGTTTAAACTCACAATCTTCATCTAAAAAAATCTTAAGGGAGATGTTTAGTGGCATTTGGGCTATAAGACCTGAGATTAATTAGAGAATGATATTTAGTGAGTTAAGAGATTGCTTATTTAATAAGTAAACAATACAATCTCTCTTCAATTTATGTCTTGAGCAAACATCACCTCTAGATTATTAGGAGATGCATTTGCTTTATGGTGAGATTGCTTAAGTGAGGTGCATTTGCCATCGAAAAAAAAATTACTCCTATATTTGATGGTGATTTATTTTGATTCTTAATTTTTTAAATAACTTTAAAATTTCATTTAGTTAACAGAAATATATTTGTATAAGTTGAAGGAGCTTGGCTTCTGTATCTAAAAAATATATTAGGTTATATTCCCTCCGATCCTAATTATAAGGGCATAGTGACTCTTTTTGGAGAATCCTAAAATCCTAATAAAGCTAATTATATTACTTTAAGATATTAAAAGTTGTCGTTTTTTCTTTAAATTATGTTATTTAACCTATGAACTAATATATACTGTAATAAAATATAATATATGATATGATTAAGTAATGTAATTAGCTTTTAATTTTTATAATTTTTTTAGGATTATCCAAAAAAGTCAATGGACTTTTATAATTAAGATTGGAGGAAGTAGTGTATTAAAGTTTAACAGATATTTATGGTTAAATCATACACGACTTAGTATAGCTTTTTATGCATAGAAAATTGGATTGTGATACTTTGAATTTTTAAAAACTACCTTGAAGAGAATTTGAAACGAGGGCGTGTACCATTTCATGACAAAAGGAATATATATGAAATATTATTCTTATTCCAAGGCAAAAAGATTGACCTGAAAATTGGTAATAATATTTTTTTTTGTAATTTTTTAAAATTTCTACAAATAAACCCTCTTACAATTAAATATTTTTATTTTATTAACATAATAATACCCATCAAGAACAATTATCTATCTAATTTTAGATTCCAAAATTTAATTTCATGCTTGAATAACTTATCTAGTTTGAAGGCAGTGTGGATGATTTTTTTTTTTAAAAAAACAATGAACTTATTATTTTAGGAGAATTTTATATAAATACCATTTGAATTTTAAAATTTCATATCAGTCCTACGAACTATAAGAGTAATGGGATTAATTAAACTTGTAATGCAATTGACAAGTTAATTTTATGGAAAATCATTTATTTAGGATTTTTAAATTTAAAAATACTTATATAGAATTCTCCTTATTATTTTTTCTGGAAAAAAAAATTATGATCAGGCATGATGCATGAATACAATCATGCATAATGAACATGACCCAATATGACAGTTTATATAAACAAATTTCAAATTGTTGGATACAAATAATATATGTGTGTATATAATTAATACTATTTTCGATTTTAATTATAAGATCTAGTTCACTTTTTTTTGGAAAAGTTAAGAAAATAAAATAAGCTACTTAATCATATCATATATTGTATTTTATTATATTATATATTAATTCATAAGTCAAATCAAATAGTTTAAAGAAATTAAAAATGATAAATTTTAATATCTTAAAATAATATAATTAACTTTTTTAAGATTCTCTTAAAACGTCAACCGTGTCTTATAATTAAGAAATAAAAATTAAAATGAAAAAAAAAATTCTTAATAAAAAAATGAAAAATAATATAAACGTGTATATATAACAAAAAAAAATAATTAACTTTTCTAAAACTCTAGAAGTTCTTTTTGGAACATATATAAGGGCTAAAAAAAAAAATATTGTCTTAGATGATGTATATTTTTGAATTTATCTACACGTATTCACTAGTCCGATTCGCATGAATGCAAGTCCCAAGGGGAACCACACCATTTGGATTAACCCAAATTTATGTTTTATTTATTAATATATTACATAAATAGAAACAATTAAGATGCAAGTTCTTATAATATCACCTAATTTTAATACCTTGGAAAATGATAAAATTTCGTTATTTCAATCTTTTGTTATTATATTTATATAATTGATGTGCTATTAATTTTCCATACCTTAGTTCTATTGTTCCAACTTTATCTATATATTGACTCATCTTATATATTTGATATTTTATTAAAAAAATTAATTAGATTATTTTTTTTTTCAGCTCCTTATAATTTCTTCAATTAAAGCCATTAATCCTAACACTTATAATTTACAAGAGAAAGAGAGTTAGTATTTGACAATGTAACTGTCATTTAACGTACACATTTGAACTAGTTCTTAAACATAATTCTAAATCAAAATAACTCGATTATTTTTTTTATCAGTCAAAATAACCAGATTATTACAGATTTATATGGATGCAAATGGGCGGTGATGAGCATAATATTTTTTTAAAAATTTTTTTTATGTCGATAATAAATAAATTTTATTTCATCATTTTACTTTTAAAAAATATTTGTTCTATTTTTATATTTTGTGCTAACTTACATGTCTATAGAAACCTAGGTTTATAAAACCCAATCGTAAAAACTATCATTAAGAGCTAATTCAAACAGAGTATTTATGGATTTTGAGCATATGGACTTTTATTTTTGGAGGCAACATGAGCATAGGGATTAATACTCAAGAAAATTGTAAGGACTTGAAAAAAAACTACTAGACTTGATTAAAAGTCAGGTAAAACTATGCCAAGAAATTATTATTTTAAAATAAATTAACAGATGATTATAAAATAGTTATTGTTTACTTTACTATTAATAAAATTTTAAAAATAATTGGCAAAAAAAAAATAAAATTAAAAAAGTAGATTGAGTCCTTTGAGATTAGTGCATGCATATGCAAGAGTGTATCTATGAAATCTGGTGTGAGTATAGTATGTATATAAAAAGATTACTTTTTTTTTGCCAAAATATAAAAAGATTACTGACACATTATTCAAAGGTTAATTAATATACCATATAAGCTGGACATTTATTAATTAGTGTGACGAGGACGTTTTGATTCAAAAGTGTCTAAGTTCTCTTCATGGAAGAATGTGGGTCCCTTCTCTCTCCTCCGTCCTTTATTTTTCCCATACAACTCAAAAACAACGGCGCGCCTCTCTCTCTTTCTCTTTCTTTCCGTTTATGGTTTTCGGTATCGTATTTAGAAATCGATACTATAGAATAATACTACAACCTACTGGAAGCAGCAAAGCAATAATGTAGAATTCGTAGCGGAAAGAAATTCTGTAATCCGCTCACCAAAATAGCAATAGCGCGCAGAGAGAGAAAGAGAGAAGAAGCCTTGCCCTGGTGTGGTGGTGGCGTTCGATAAAAAGACTAGCCCAGAACCTGAAGTGCTTCCGGATTAAAGGCTTCGAACCGGGTTTGTGCTCCCAGCCTTGGTTTGCAAAGTTTTACGCGCACGCGTAAGCCGGATTTGTGCTTAGTTTGCTGGGTTTTCCTTAATCGGTATTGGGATTTGTTTCTTGTGCAAGTGGGGTTCATTTTTGTTCTTTCCAATGAAGGAGGTGGTGCTGGGTGATATTGAGTTACACTGGTATTTGAAGATTGATCTGTTGTGAACTATTAGAATAATGGGTTGTTTGTAATGCATACGGATTCTTGAACAAGTCTTTTAGTCTTCCGGGTCAAGGATAAGATCTGATGAAGGTGGAGTATTGATTGCAATCAAGGTTTTGCTTCCTACTGTGGCGCTTTTTCTGCAGGTATATTTGGTCTGCATTACTGTTTTTTATTTCTTTCTTCTTCTTTTAGTATACGTTGGTGGACATTGATTTTTTAAATAATATGTCTGCTGGTCTGGGGTGGGGGGAAAGCAACGCTTGGAATTTTATATCTAATAGTTTTATTTATGAATTTTTATATATATTTTGGTTGTGGAAAATGTCATCTTCATTGGGACTGTTGTTCACTAGTTTATTCTATTCCTCCCCAAAAGGGTATGTCAATTGAAAAAGGTTTGAACCTTAAAACTATACGTACGGCAGTGGAGAGGAATAGTTTCGATCTTTTTATTAAGCCCATTGTTTTGTTGCATTCGGTTCAGATCTTACTCATTTTTCAATTCTGTTGAACTGTTTTTACAGGAATAAGCATAAAGCACTGAAGTGTTCCCGAGTTGCATGCAGAATTTTTTGTGATCTTATTTTGGCTTTGAGAACGTTATTGTTCAAAGGTTTGTGAGCTGCTATGTTGTATCTTTGGATGGATTAAAGAGAAAATACATATTGGATCAATGTTTAAAACAGTAGCATATGGACTTTCAGTTTTGTTCCTCCTCCAATGTGTATCTGCAACAGATAATGAATTTCCCAGATGTAACTGTGATGATGAGGCCAACTTGTGGACCATTGACAGTATTCTGACGTGCCAGAGAGTCAGTGATTTGTTGATTGCTGTGGCCTACTTCTCCATACCCATTGAGTTGCTTTGTTTTATCAGTTGTGCGAATGTCCCATTCAAATGGGTTCTTGTTCAGTTCATTGCCTTCATTGTACTTTGTGGATTGACACATTTGCTGAATGCATGGACCTATGGCCCTCACTCTTTCCAACTGATGGTGGCACTTACAGTATTCAAAACTCTTACGGCTTTGGTATCGTGTGCCACTGCTATTACTCTCATGACTCTCATTCCTTTACTTCTTAAAGTGAAGGTCAGAGAATTGATGCTGAGGAAAAAGACATCTGAACTTGGGCGAGAGGTTGGTATTATTATGAGGCAGAAAGAAGCTGCAAAACATGTAAGGATGCTCACTCAAGAGATTCGCAAGTCACTTGATAGGCACAATATTTTGTACACCACCTTGGTGGAGCTGTCTGAAACACTTGGTTTGCAAAATTGTGCAGTCTGGATGCCTAATTTTGATAAAACAGAGATGAACCTCACTCATGAATTGAATGGGAGAAATCTTAATCTTTCTATACCCATTACAGATCCAGATGTTTTGAGAATCAAGGCAAGTGATGGAGTAAATATTCTTAGCCCTGCCTCAGCACTTGCTGCTGCTAGTAGTGGAAGTTCTTCTGAGGCAGGATCAGTGGCTGCAATTCGGATGCCAATGCTTCGGATTTGCAATTTCAAAGGTGGAACACCTGAGGTAAAGCAGGCATGTTATGCAATATTGGTTCTGGTTCTTCCTGGTGGAGAGCCAAGATCTTGGAGCAATCAAGAGCTGGAAATAGTTAAAACGGTTGCTGATCAGGTTGCTGTAGCCCTGTCTCATGCTGCAATTCTTGAAGAGTCCCAACTCATGAGAGAGAAATTGGAGGAGCAAAATCGAATTCTACAACAGGCTCAAAGGAATGCTATGATGGCAAGTCAAGCAAGAAACTTATCTCAGAAGGTCATGAGTGATGGAATGAGAAGGCCAATGCACTCAATTTTGGGTTTGCTTTCTATTATACAAGATGAGAATTTGAAAAGCGAACAGAAACTCATTGTGGATTCGATGCTGAGAACCAGCAATGTCCTATCAAACTGGATAAATGATGCTATGAACATTACAGCCAAGGATGGTGGAGGATTTCCATTGGAGATGAGATCTTTTGGGTTGCATGCCATGATAAAGGAAGCAGCATGCCTTGCTAAGTGTCTTTGCGTTTATAAGGGTTTTGGTTTTAAAGTTGAGTGTGAGAAGTCTTTGCCTGACAACGTTATGGGTGATGGGAGGAGGGTTTTTCAGGTGATTCTACATATGGTTGGGAACTTATTGGATGGTAATCACAGGGGAGGGATTCTTGTGCTTCGTGTTCTTGCAGAAAGAGGAAGTCAGGAAAGAAATGACCATGGGTGGACAACCTGGAGACCAAGCTCATCTAGTGGGGATGTACATATTAGATTTGAGATAGGGATCACTAGAGGCAATTATGAGTTGGAGAGTTCGCTCTCTTTAGGAGTTGGAGGTAGGAAATATTCTAGTTGTAGAGATGAAGTCAGATTGAGCTTCAGCACTTGCAAGAGGATAGTTCAGGTGAGGGTCGTCATGAAATCTGTTGTTTGTTTGTGCTGCAAACGATTTTCATTATTACACTCCTGCATCTCAGTTCATTTAAATAGCACTTTGCTATACTTAGCTAAATGCTCATTTCTCCAGTCATTCAGTTGCAATGGACTGAAAACAGCAAAAATCTCACTTGCCCATCTCCTAACTATTTTTTTCTTACAAAGGATATTTGCATACGTTTTTCCCCAGATTTGGAAAAACATTGAAGTTGCATGATTTGGCTTTGCACTTTTCCTATCTTCATATATTAATGCAGATTAAAGTTCTCTTTTGAATGAAGAAATTACATTTGTATACACTAACCTGATTTCAAATGGTTCTGCCTCATTCTAGAATAAAATGGAAGATTGTCCTCGTAGGATTAGTATGTTCTAGGCATAACATCTAGGAATTGCTATGTATATAAATTTTGAGAAATTGAAAATGCCATGGTTCTAATGTCCTTAGTTATCACTTTCATGCATGATACAATTTAGGGCATTGTTCTCCCTTTGTTTAGGAGCTTACATGATTGGTTTGAATGCTATAGTGGATATGTTACCTTTGGAAAATAACTCATCTAATAGAAGTATGGGAAGACAATTCTCTATTGTTAGCTTTAATTTATGGGCTTTTATGATTTGATTGATTATTCATGCTTTTGACATTCTCCTGGCAGATTAGTACTGATTTTAAATTCCATTGATGTATATTTGATGTTGAAACTGTAAAATAGCCGTTAGTGTGCGTCACATACTTTTCTTGTTTTTGTTTTGATTTGATTCTGATTTCTTATGCTTTTGGCAGTTGATGCAAGGAAACATATGGTTTGTACCAAATACCTTGGGTTATCCTCAAACCATGGCCCTTGTTCTTCGGCTTCATTTACGACAGTCTATTTCTATTTTCATTTCTGAGCCTGGTGAATCCTCTGACCACACAGATTCTAATTCTCTGCTTAGAGGTCTGCAAGTCTTGTTGGTTGACCATGATGATGTCAATAGAGCCGTGACCCAAAAGTTGCTTCAGAAGCTAGGTTGTGTCGTAACTTCAGTTTCTTCAGGATTTGAATGCCTTGCTGTCATTGCACCTGCTGGATCTTCTATTCAAGTTATTCTTTTGGATCTTCATATGCCTGAGTTAGATGGCTTTGAAGTTGCCACAAAGATTCGGAAATTTAGAAGCCGAAGTTGGCCAACGATTGTTGCCTTGACTGCAAGTGCTGATGAAGATTTGCATGAAAAATGTAAGCAAATCGGTATCAGTGGAATTATAAGAAAACCTGTTATGTTGCAGGAAATTGCCAGTGAACTTCGGAGGATCCTGATGCATGCACGGAAATGAAGTTCTGTGAGGGGAGAGAGGTTGTAAATTTAAAAACTGCAGCATCAACAAGATAAGTTGTTTTGAGCCAGTATTGGTATACACCACCTTTTGCTCATCCCTGCAATACTTCATCCTAGAGATTTTATACACATTAAATTTTTATGAAGGAAATTATATACAGATTAGTTCAATGTGTTTTCAGTATGTATATCATATATGTAGTTTCAAACATAAAACAAGCATCTTCAGGAACATCAATACAGTCAGGAATTGAAGGAGAAAAAGCCAAAAAAAAAGAAGAAGAAACGGAATACTAGTTCAGGATTAAAGGATTGATTCAGGTTTATGTTACTCACATCACATGCCAACGATATGAACCTTCTATTTGTCAAAATATGATGGCATTGACAATTTTCTTGTTTTTAAGATTTGTTTCCCTGTGGAACAAAATTTTATTTTATATACTGAACTAATTTGTTATGCAAGAAGTAAAATAATGATTGAAGTGGGTATTTCTAGTAGAGACCAATGACAGACCTATTGTGACAAGTGTCTACTGTCCTCTTCTCTCAGGTAGTTTAAGATTCTCTCACTAGAAATTGTTTTACTGACTTGCTCATGTGTACTCCACTATCCTATTCTCTCACTTGCACTTGTTAAAAAATTAGTGAGCCTGCGGCACAAGGCTTTTTACTTTTACTGTTTTTGTATCTTTGCTGCAACTTGTCTTCTGATTGAGTAATCCATATATTTGCAGAAATTTACCCTTACTGTACAAGATCCATATAATTGCATTAAGACACCTTCACTGATGAGCTGAACTGAAATTTAATTGCATAATCTGAATGAACTTGTCTAAACTGATGATATACCTGTGGCTGTGGTCACCCCTCCCAAGAAAAAACAAAAGAAAAAAGGGAGAACACTTGCACAATGCTTTTTTACCTTTTTTTTTTTTTTGCAGTCCTGCTGCAACTTTCAGCATTCGGGTAGTCTGTGTATGCAGATTATTGCACAAATCAGTGCACTTGTATAACGTAAGGATCCTATAGATTTCTTGATTATGAAGTTCTTCAAGAGAGAGAGAGTAACCTAAAGACTAGAAATAGTTTCTCTCTTAAGAAAAACTTTCTCAGAATTTTAGAGGATCCCATCTCTAAACACTAGTGTTAATGAGCTGATACTATGATTTGAATGAATATAATTGTGGCTGAGGTAGCTGTGGTCTCCCCTCCTTGCGGGGGTTATGTCTGTTTCCTCCTCCATGAAAGTTATATTATAGATACAGCTGTGCTGTTTTCAAGTGTTAAATATTATAGTATGTTTTTCAATTGTATGGAGTGCAAAATCTAGTTTTAAAGAATATATTATAGGCATTACTGTTTCATAGGCCACTTTATCCAATGCTTCAAATCTCAGAGAGAAAGCTGTGAACTTAGTGGATATGCATATGCAGAGTGAGAAAGCTTATCTCACTACGTGTTCGTTACACAGATCCCATAGCGTCTTCAATAACCTAATCACTGAATACATTGTTAACTAAGATTTTCAGCTCAATAACTTCATTGAGTGTTCTTTTTGGTTTTCCTCTACTGGCTCAATAACTAGGTGTGATTGAAAATGAGAAGAGAAAAAATACATGGAGAGTATGGGTCCATGGTTCTTGGTCTCAATTCTCAAGTCTGAAACATGCAAGAAAGTATACATAATCCTGTGTAAAAATGTAGAGCTCCTGTCATTTTCCCATGTACCCTTTTTCGTATGATTAATTCTTCACAGCCCCCCAGCTGCCATGGCCCATCGTTCCTCTCAATCAATACACTCACCTTCTACCTATTTGCTTTCATAAAACCTCTTAAAAACCAATTTGATTCATAAAATAATAAAATATTAGATCAACTTCATCATTAAATCATCTTTCAAGTGTATGTTCTTTTTATAGCTGACCATGTGACGTGGAGGTCAGACGTTTAAATTTCGGAAAAAGCATCTCCACTTTTTTTTTTTTAATTGAATAGTGAAGTACTATCTTACATCAAATTGTTCTCCTTAGTCCTATCCTAATAATGAGCACTCCTTTATCATCTTCTATCACATGCACTTATTATTGATAAAATCTAGTGAGGATACTAAAGTGTTTTTACCTTCTCTCTTTCTGTATTCTTGCTGCAACTTTTCTGCATTTTGATTCATACACAAGATCAGTTATAAATACACCTATCACTAAAAACACATGAAATTTTAGTTCAGTGAAATACTGCAAAATGTTCTTGCCTTTAACAGTTTTTTGTATTTCTGCTGCAACTTCAGCATTTGGGTAATCAGTTTATGTAGATTATTGCAGAAGATCAGTTATAATTATTCATTGTGAAGTTCTTGTGGAGATCTAAGATAGTGACAAAGACCAGCTAGAGTGGCATGTAGACCCTCTTTCTTTTTTTTCTTTTTTTTTTTTAATTTTTATTTTTTGTGTGCAAAATTAAAACCTAACCCGAGTCGGCCGGCTAGGCCAATGAACCAATCCCCTGGCCAGTTTGGTGAAGAGTTTTGGATTGATTGATTAGATTGGATTGTAGATGCGTGTGTATGGGTGCCTACACTTGGAGGATTCTAATACAAGATTTGTTACCCAAATTTACTAAAAGCAAGTTCCTTGAAACCAGAAAAAGAAAAAGAAAGTTCGTTCCTAGCTTTATTGGAGTATACAAAATCATGACTATTAAGGGAGTGTTTGGTTTAACTTAAAAGAAGTAAACCTGTGATTTTTGATACAAAACTCTTCACGCATATTTACTAATTTTAATTTGCTTACTTGGATTTTTGTTCACGCGGCATCATATATGATTTCTCTTTTATCTTGTAAACAGGGATGTTTAGGTATCTTCATATAGTGCTTCAATGGTTCAATGCCAATGGTTAAAAAAAAAAAGTGATTCACAGAGAGTGGAGGGAGGGAGGGAGGGAGGGAGAGGGAGGATCATTAAAGCTGTGAAAGTGTTAATTGTTCATATGCTAAGTGGGGAAAGTTGTGTTGGGTGGAAACACTTGGGTGTGTTTGTTTAGTTAGAAGAAAATTGCAGGGAAAGTATGGGTCCTTCATTATTGTTATCTCTTCTAATTTCCTTTTTTCCCTGGTTTACTCTAAAATTTGCAAGCATGCATGAATCTGTGGGACGTATATAAATTTCCTGTCATTTTCTTTTATGCCCTTTTTGCTTTTATTAAATTATCTACAAGTACTCGTGACTTCTCTCATGGAAGCAGCTTCCATCCTTGCCCCTCCTTGTCCCAAAATAATATTATTTTAGGTAATTTTGGGTATAAAATGGGAGAGTGGTTTAATTTTATTATTGTTTTTTAAAAATAACATTAAGTGTCCTCAAATAATTTTTAGTAGCATCTTTTATCTTAAAATAATTTTTTATGTACTATGTGATATATATATTTTTTGAGTAGCTCTCATTAACTGAAAAGCTGCACTTAGAAGTATTTTTTCAGTAACACTAATTTCTTAAATTAACTTTTTCATTTATACTACATACTGAATGTTAGTGAAAAAATAATTCATGATGTAGTTTGTCAGATATTGGGTGCTACTGAAAAATTATTTTACTGAAAAATTATTTTATGTCACATTGCACCAAAAAATTATTTTATGATATTGAATGCTTTAAAAAAAAAAAATATACTTGAAGACCCTAAATATTTTTTTTTTTGAAAAAAAGACAGCTTCACATTTTACCCAAAAACTATCCAAAATAATGTAATTTTGAGGCCATGGAGAGGTTAAGGATAAGAATAGCCAAGGAGAGAGGATACGAATCCCTTATCTCATGGCCCATCTCAAATCAATATTGAGGACTAAAATTTTGATTTTAACTTTATTAATTTCTGATTTCTAATTGATAGATTCATGTTATATCGAATATCAATTAGGTTATTAAATTATAAAAAGGGGAATTGCATTTAGGTCCTGATTAAAAGAAAATACGATCAAACGGTCCTGTGAAATCTCGTAATTATACTTAAGTCGCATGGAGTTGTCAAATGGAACTTAAGTAGTTAAGTACAATTACAAAATTTTACGGGACTGTTTGATTGTTATTTCTTTTAGTTGGGACCTAATCGCAATTTTTCTTAAAAAATAAAATAATATTAAATTGAAATGGAGCATTTTCCAAATTTTAATCCAAACAGTTCAATGACTAACACTAAGTCTATGTTTGGATGGAGAGAAAAGTTAGAAGAAAATAAATATTAGGTTTCAAAACTTAGTTTTTTTCTTAAATTTTCTCTCCTCCTAAATTTTTTCTCTATTTAAACATAGGGTAAGTGTAATCGCCATATTATCATTGACTGTAAAGATTTTTATAACCAAGACGATTAGTTAGCACTTAGCAATAATTGCGAATGGGATTGGGTAGTTGGGTATGAGTGAATGAATTATTCCATCATATTATAGTCATTTGACTTCCTGTTGAAAGAAATACTTAAATTTAATGATGGCCACCCATGTGCCTAGTAAAAAATAAAAAACTTCGTTGAACTAAATTAGATATTAGATAATTTATAATTGGATTAAGAAGTAATTTTGCTTCGAAAGTTTAAAAAATGGAGCAATTTTGTCATTACTGTCATTTCGGTTAATTTTGATCATTAGTTGATAAAATATAGTGAGTTGATAGTCCATATATTATCTTAGCTATTTTTTTAAGGTACAAATTTGTCCTAAAAGTTCTTATGTGATTGACTTCATTTTTTTAAAGTTAGATTTAAAATTTTTGAAGTAAATTTGTACTTTAACAAAAAATAATAAGGATAATATATTGACTACTAACTCAACATATTTGATTAATAAATGGTTAAGATCTAACTTTTTCAAAGTTAGATTTAAAATTTTTAAGGTAAATTTATACTTTAACAAAAATAATAAAGATAACACGTTGACTGTTAGCTTAACATATTTAGTTAATTAAGGATCAAAATTAACAAAAATAATGGCAAATGTCAAATGATTTCAGTTTTGACACGTTTGGGGACCCCCTAACCCTTTATAATTCATAATTTGTGTAGCTTTTGATAATTGAACTTTTTTATATGATAAGTTTTTTGACCAACCAAGAACTGATAATTGAATCCTTGTGGATGTCCGTTTATGATTTAATTGATTCTATCGTGGTTGGGATGATGATAATTAATTAAGTAATTTTAATTATTGATATATTAGATTTTAGCATAAAATATAGATGAAAATATTCGTCATTAAGACTGCCAAAAAAAAAAAAAACAATGTCAGCGTGCTAGTCATTTTCATGAGAATGTTTCATCACAAATTCATGCTTTAAAATTTGGACTAGACGTAGAATAGGTTAGTAAGTTATGGTTAGAACGGTCGAGCCATTTGACAAGTTAATGATGTAATAATTAAATTTTAAAATATTATATATATATATATTATATGTATTGCAAATTAGTCTAATTGGATAGAAAGTTAAGGAGGTAACAAAATATTCCATCTAATCTTTTTTATAAATAACTTTTATTCTAGTTATGAAAAACGAAGTGATAGTTAAGATTATTTAAAAATAATAAATGTATCAAAAAATAATGTCTTTTCCTAATTTGCTCCAATTTATGATAAAAAGTAGGAGAGAGAATTATGAAATATATGAGAGATAATGAGTAAAAATTAAGACAGTAAATTTGTAATTCATGATTGAATGAAAAGGAATTAGTTGAGAGTGAAGAATAATTAATATAAAGGTATCTATTTAACAAGAGCAAAAAAAAAAAAGAAAGAAAGAAAGAAAGAAAATGATAGTTTAATTTGGGAAAATCTTAAAAAAAGATAATGGAAATATGCAAATTTCAATTTAGAGCAATAAAATTCAGAAATCCCAAATAAATCTTTTTATACTTTTTTTCTTGTGTAATTATGAAAATGCCATTATATTTTTAACAATACGAGTATGGTAATTCACAATAAAAATATCTAAATTAACAACTACAACACAAACAACTTATAGTATAAATACGTAGTACCTAAATGTTTTTGTTGTTAATTTAGATACTTTTGTTGTGAATTACGATACTCATGTTGTTAAAAATCCAGTGGCATTTTCGTAATTGCACAAGAAAAAAAGTACAAAAAACCTGATTTGGGATTTCTGAATCTTGTTGCTCTAAAGTGGAATTTACATATTTTTATTTTCTTTTTTTGGGATTTTCCCTTTAAATTTTGAGAAAAGAAAAAAAGTTGTTTATATTAAGGACCAAGCCCATGAGAAATTTAAATTTTAAATTTAATCATACATAATTAATTTAAGTTTTAAGGCTTTAATAAAAAATATTACAACATAATTTTTTTTGGAAATTTTACTTGGGCCGAACGGTTTTTAAAATATCGGTATGGTGTGGTGGCCCAAAAACAAGTTAAAAACAGCCCAAAATGATTCCTAGCACAAAAAATGTCTAAAGTATAAATCTGGCTCACTTCAATGCCCGGCCAACAGTTCAACTGATTGGACAATGTCCGGTGTAAGTCTTAAATCATTGTCATAAATATAAGTAATGTTATTAAATATTTTTTTCCATTTTAATCATATTTAATTTCTGTTGGATAAAGAGAAAAATGAGAGATAATTGATAATGATTTGTAAAAGTAGGAGAGAAATATTTTTAATAAAATTAAATATGAAAAAATTTATCAATTTAAGATATATCTATTTTTTTTTATATACACAAGAATACATTACACGTTACTTATAATAAGGATTGGAATTGTAACACAAATCCATGAAAATTTGTATAGGTAAACTCTTGGCTTTCTTAAAGGAAAATATAAAAATTATAAGCTTAATTATTTAAAAAATATTTATCTACCAATCTTTCTTGTATTTTTCCAACATGAATAAGAGCCTACAGGTACAGGAGTTTCAAGTGCTAAACACTAACATCCATAAATTTGCTAACTTGATATTTGGGTTTGAGATTTGGGCTCCATTAGTTTCGGTTTCCTGATTACCAGGTTAGAGATTTGGGTTTCTCATATTGGGCTACACATGAAAATGAATGCTGGGCTCCATGACTTTGAAAGCCCTATTATTTGTTTCAGCCTTTGTCTTCAAGCCCACGACTGGATCGACTTAACCATTAATAGTAGTATGATTTCCCTTTCGAACTTCTTTTGTTCTTTTGTTTTTATAACAAGGACTACAAGTTACCAATAAACATAGAATATAAATCACTACATATGAAATTGCAATAAAACACCTTAGAAATGATCCTAACAGTAACACAGTAGAGCTAATATTTCCTATCATGTAATAGTGAGTATGAAAAAAGAGTTTTATAAATTTGCATGAAACACTTGTTGACATAGTAAGCATGTTGACATGGTAGATGACCAGCTAGTGCTTGCAATATGATAGTTGTAATCCAGAATTTCAAATCCAAAATAGAGCAATACAGAAACACTTGGAATATAATGAAAACTTGTTCTCAGAATGCATGGTCTGATTCTGCCATATAAATATTTTAATGGGAGAGCCCTAATGGCAAAATAATTCTATGACAATAATGTCTCCCAAGCTTTTTATATTTGTGGAGTATAATGTCCCATCCATCATTTATTAATAGACAAGAGTCTACCATATGTTTTAAACGACTGGTGAAGCAGAAATGAAGAATGCAAGGCTAGCAAAGTTGGATCTCCTTAATCAAAATCAATGGACTCCCTTTTCCTACATGCAAGACTAAATTTGGCCTTCTCTAGATGACATTTAAGAGGCAAATAACATGATTTACCAAATGTAAATAAATTCTGATAAAATATTATTGTCATGAATGGTCGGAATTTTTATATTTTGTTATTGATGGTGTCTTTTGAATTCCTTTTTCATGTTCTGGCAAGACAAAAAAAGGGAATTCCTTTTTCATGCCTAAAACAGATATCCCCAATGTCACATATCAAAAGATTCAAACTTGCAACATTATGTTTAAAAAAGAAGTATTTAGTGTTAGTCGAGCTACACGGCCCGGGAGAAGATAATTTATCTTTTTTTTTTTTTTGGTCTGAATACTTTATCTTTATTGATAGATACAAAATAACAACTTTGGATTCTCTGATAATATTTTATCAAGAAGATAGAATGCACACGCCAAAAACATTTCCTAAGTAGCATCGTACGATTTTGATCTATAAAATAAGGGAAAATGACAATAAGATCTCAATAATTAAACATATTAGTAAAAAAATTCCCATATTAAATTTCACTACCTAAGAGGTCTCAAGGGACTTTTTTGATAATATATTTAGATGTGCAATTACCTCCCTATTCTCATTAGTGATCGAATGGAAAAGTGAGTATATGTCCATTTTACAATTTTTGAAGTTGTGATGACAAGTACATGTGTATATTTTGACAACTTGTTATGTATGTTTTAATAAGTAAACCTAAAAATTTTGACAACTTATCAGGCTGTTATGTTAAGCACATGTGCACGTTTTGATAACTTGTTATATATGTTTTGACAACTGTTAGAACCAATTGTCACCAAGAGAGGGTGAATTGGGTGTCTAATAAAATTGTAAGAACTTTTAAAAAATTTTTCACATATTAATCAAACCGGTAAGTATGAAAGTAATAGTCCATAAATTCAAAGAAAATTAATCAAGTCAAAAATGCTAGAAATATAAGAGATAAGGGAAGAGAATATGCAAACTATGATTTATCCTGGTTCAGTCTAATCCACAATGACTTACGTCCAGTTCTCAAGCTTCACTTGAGATTTTCAATTCACTATCTTTTTGTTTAATCCGAGCACAAGGGAAGCTGCTACAATCTCTCAAGTTTCATAGGTACTTAAGAACATTTACAATTACACAAGGTTACTCCTGACATTTATGAAGCCTTATTAACTCTCTCAAAGTTACTCCACCTTACACCTCGTAAGAATTCTACTTGGATTATAAAGATTTACAATCAATATTCTCTCAATATAATTGATAGATAATTACTGAGGGTCAAATGTAAAACTTTCTTTATTGGTATATTAATAATTGCTACGAAATAGAGAGTATAAGATATGGAGTTAAAGTGTTGGCATTTTGATACATTATTCGTGCAAGCTCTCTACTCTTATTTTGAAGTCCTCTTCTTTTATACTTGGTGCAGCTTTGATGACTGTTGGAGATGATGAAGAATCCGTTGGCTTCTTGAGGCATTTTTCTTTCTGTTGAAATATAGCCATTGGACTTCTGACACAAAAATGCTTTTTGTGAACTTGAGCTTTAATCTCTTGAACTCCACTTGTAATATGATGTTTACTATGTAAGAACACTTGAACAATTGTTAATAACAAGTGGGAATCAATAATATGAACATAATAATGATTTTCGAATTCCGCTAAGATGCTCTATTTTTTTTGGAAATATGATCATGTGACACAACACTCTAGTTTTTACATAATAACTTTATAAATAAGAGGAACACTTGAGTCTTTAATGAATCAAGACTTGAGTTTTCGATTTTGGAAGTATATAAGCATTTTCAAAAACACTTTATTTTGAGAACACCACTCCTTCAGACAATTGAGTCTTGCATTTGGAAAATTTTTGAGAGAATATTTCACCTTCTAACACTTGAGTCTTCACTGGCTCAATAATTGAGTTTTTGACTTTACATAATATGATCACCTATGAAAACATTTATAAGAAAGAACACCACACCTTTGGACACTTAAGTTTTAGCTTAGGAGAGAATTGATTTTTACAAACCACTCATGTGTGAGAACACCACACCTTCTCACACTTAGTCTCTTTTGAAAATTTGAATATACATTAAGTCAAGTATGAATACTTTTGATTTTAATAAACATATTTATTAAAACATATTGATCTCTAATATTCTAAGATTTGTTTTCTGCTTTGAAAAAGAGTGAAAGTATGGAGACATAGAAGAAAATATCCGGTTTAAGAATCCTGAAAGAGACCCACCAAGACTAAGGTCTTAGCCTTGCGACAATGCTGGTGACTAGGCTAACAATGACACTCACTATGTATCAAAGTCTGAGACTCAAGTGTTGGACACCAGCCGTTGAAAACTTGCCAGTGTAGGTGAGTGTTCTTTCACTTTCACTTCAACACTCGAGTGTTTATAGATCCAACACTTGAGTGCTCGTAGGCAAGTGTTCTATGACAATGAGTGTTCCCTCGCCAGTGAGTGTTCCTTCTCTTTTTCTTCAACACTCGGGTGTTTATAGATCACTTGAGTATTCATTGGTATATGATTGAAAAATAATTTACCAACGTTTTCTTTTAATAATTTTCATTTGGATAAGACTATAGTTTCTGGGGCATTTTTCAACAATGATTTAACTTATCATTTTACCTTAAAATTTAGCAAATGACCTATTCCTAGAAAGCTCTTTCAATTCTCTTTTCAATGCAATAAGAATTATCCACAAAATGCTTGTATTTTGAAAGATATGAACAAAACAATAGCAACTATTATGGGAAAACCATTAAGCCATAGTGTCAACTTCAAAAATTCATTGCTCTATGTTGTGATCTTTGTTTTGGATGATCTAAGCTTATTTAGAAATTTTTATGAGTCTAGTTTCATATCCAAAAATAATCATATCAATTAGAGTTGTGGTTGGATAGATATAACAAAAACATTGAACCTTGTTTAGATTATTATAATGAAATTGAGCACCAACTTTGAAAATTCATATCTCTTTCAGATAAATTATTTGAGCCTTATCTTAATGTCAATTTGTCGCATTGGAGTCTAGTTTCATGTGAAATAAGTTTTAGCTCAATTGGATTTATGGTTGGAGAGATATACCTAAATTACTAAGCCTCTGTCATTGAACGTAAGCAGAGCATGCCAAGACTCGAGTGTTGAAGAGAGAAAGACTCGAGTTTTCCCTTTACAAAATCACAAAACTCAGGGTGTTGGCCCTCACTAAACTTGAATGTTTGCATCTAAAATTCTCATAACTCCCATTTTACTTCGAATTAATTTGAGTCATCATAGAAACCTTCCAATATCAAGTTTAAGAGCTTCAATCTTAACATTCCATGTGGTTTGGCAAATACTTCTTTGTCCAATCTCTTCTCTTCATTTTCATTGATTAGTCTCCCATATTTAACTCAATAATTCCATTTCTTTTCTCGACTTCTTCTCTCCCATATTTTATATCTTCACATTTGAACATATTCACCACACTCTATCTTAAAATCTCTGTCCTCTTCTTGAATTATTCTTTCTCCCATTTCATTTGTTCTTCTAAAGCATCTTCCATAATCCTATTAGATGTCTTATTTAATTGCTTGACTAATCTACAAAATATTTCACATTAAATATGATAGTTAGTCAAAGTAAGAAATAATGTATGATGCAAACTTTTTGCCTTCAATACTTGTCACTTATATTTGTTATCATCAAAACATACATCTAACAACAATTTCTTTTCCTTTAAACAAGAACATGCACCTCTTGGTGTAACAAGTTCACTAGGACATTTTGACAACTTATTAAGCTATCATAATAAGCGCACATACATGTTTTCACAACTTCTTATGCATGTTTTGACAACGTCTTTTCCTTTAACCAACTTGTAGTTGTTAATAAGCCTCCTACCATTGTCAAAACATGCATAACAAGTTGTGAAAATGTGCACATGTGTTTTGTCATGCCAGCCTAATAAGTTGTCAAAATGTCCAAGTGGACTTATCAAAACATGCATAACAAGTTGTCAAAATGTGTACATGTGTTTGTCATCACAGCATAATAAGTTGTCAAGTGGCTATTACTCACTTTTCCATTCCATCACTAATGAGGGATGAGCATAAAAGTCCCTTGGGACCTCTTTAGTAGTGAAATTTTTTGTGGGACTTTTTTGTTAACATGCTTGGTTCTTGAGACCTTATTGCCTTTTTCCTAAAAATAATTGCAAGTTCAATGTATAATTTAAAACATTATTTATGGATTAGTTAGGAATAATAATTATTTATCTATTTAATGAACTATATAAGTGCTAGTCTTGATGCTATTTAAGTCAATTGATGACGTTTTAATATATAAAACTTGTATGAAATTTTTTGCTAGATTCATTGCTTTCAAACCAAGATTATGATCATGATAAAAAAATCATCTTTCAAAGAACAAGATAATTAATTCAGCTATAATTTGTTAGATATAAGATTAGTTTTAATGATGTCAAATATAGATGCATTATATTAAGAGAAAAAAGTTTGCATCATGTATTTATTCTCTATATTGACTAACTACCATATTTAATATGAAATATCTTGTAGATTAGTCAAGTTAAAGAAGATGATCAAGAGAAAGAAGAAAAGGAAAATATTGGAAAGAAAGAATGAAAATATCAAATATGAAGTGTTAGATCCTATGTTTTGATGACTACCAAACTTAGGTTTATCACTTTAAAAGCTAAATAGAAATCAATGAAGTAAAGTGCACTTGAACAAATATTCACCTTCGTTTAATGTAAAAGATATGATTCCAAACT
>JBAGKO010000005.1:3283258-3298537 GCA_037177275.1 Acacia concinna | reverse complement strand
GAATTATGTTTTATGATAGAGACTTATTTAGAATTCATATGTAAGAATGTGATGTATGGAATTATTATTTCCTGTAAAATTTTTAGAGAACTTTTGAGTAGAATTTGGAAAACGTTATACCAATATTTCTACGATAGGTTGCAAATTACCAACGTATGACCATAATTATATTTGGAAATGAATAGTACCATCGGAAACAAAAATTTTCAGTTTTTATGTATTCCGCATTTAGCAAAACTCTAATGGACATTAAGTGACCTAAAGATGGTCCATACGTAAGGTGTGACACTTTTGGTGTAGTACTGGATCACTGAACCACTTCTCTACAATGTCTATACTAATTATAATATAAGGTATTACTGTATGCCCCTAGCAGTATACGATAGACCTTCCCTCTCTCTTTCCCTTAGGGTCCTGGTTTCCTATTACCCATATTGCATCCTTCCCCTGTCAGTACCCTTCTATTGAACACCCTATACAGCCCATGTCCCTCTTAATAGCCATCCCCATTGCCTAAACCGAGGTAGTTGGGTAGCATCTCCCCTTAGACGTGTTTGAAAAACTACCTAGAGCCAACAATTGAGCAGCATCTCCCCCTTAGAACTTATACCTTAGTCTAGGATAGTCAGCCAACACCTCCCCTAGGAAATGCTATTTTAGTCTAGGATAGTTGGACAACACCTGCCCTTAAGAAATGCTATCTTAGTTTGGAAAGATTAGGCATCACTTCCTCTTACGAAGACTTATTTAGGCTAGGATAGTTGGATAGAACCTCCCTTTAGGTTCAATATCTAGATCAGTCCAATTGGACAGAACCTCCCCTTAGAACTATTCTAAAAACTGTTGGAAAATAAATGAATTCAAAAGAGGGAGAAGACTGAAGCTTACTTGTACCAATACCGAGCCGGGGTTGCTTGAACTGCTTTAGGATTACTCATCTTCAGAAGGCTAGGGTTTCTTTAGAGAGGAGGGGAATTTGCTGTGAGGGAGAAGAGGGAGGAGGAAGGCTTCAGGACACATTGGGAATTTATGAATTTGATGTTTTCACACTATTTTTTCCTAGATCTTGACACGTGTTCTCCCATATCCTTTCACACCCTTCCTCACCTTTTCCATGTGCTATTTCTTCCTTGCCCACCAAGCACATGAGGTGGGCCACATTAGTGGGGCCCAGGGGCTCCCCTAACTCAATTTTATTTGATAATTTCCCCCGAACCGGCCAACATGTTGGGAAAATTTTAGAAAATTCTATACTCATCCAAAAATTTCTCAAAAAATCTCTAAAAATACCAGAAGGCTACTATAAAATTTTAGGTCTTTTGGATGTCTAGAAGTCCCAAAAATAATTTTCTTCCAAAAAGTCCATTAAACTGGCGATTAGCTGATCTTAGCAATTGTTGCTAATATCTCTAGACATTTTCCTGATCTCCAGATAACTTTAAACATCCTCTAAAATAATATACTAATTTTCCCAAACCCCAATCCATAATATGGAGGTCCCTAAATATCTTATGTTATTAATTTCTGGCAAAAAACCCGGTCCTATAAAAAATTATTAAAATATGCAAAAATTCACTAAAAATTCCTCAAACCTCTAAAAATTGTTCTGATCATTTTGTACTGTTCTAGATACCCTGTAATATTTACTGAGATTTTATGAGAATTTTTGGAACTTTTAGACCTAACCGCATGTTGACTTGAAACTTTGCAAAATTTTTCTTCTTTGCATATAGGTCCTTCCTCAGATTTCACTTCAATTGCTGTGAGATGTCTCAGTCCTCTAAGACTAGGACCCTCTGTTCATCCTAAATCCCCATCTAGGGAGTTTAAAATATTAGGATATTACAATAGCCCTAGGAATGTGTGCCTTACATTGGCGATCGATGGATTTAATCCATTTGAAAATCTTTGAACAAGTTATAGTATTTGGATGGTTGTTTTAGTTCTGTACAACTTGCCACCATGGATGTGTATGAAACAGAGCTCTTTTATGTTGTCCATGATCATTCTAGGGAAGAAGGCACCAAGTAATGATAGACTCCTTCAACCACTTGTTCAAGAGTTGGTCAACTTGTGGAATGTTGGCATCGAGACATGCGATACATATAAGAAGTCATTGTTCAATTTATGTGCTACCTTAATGTGGACGATAAGTAACTTCTCTGAACTGGGCACATTATCCATGTTGAATGTGCATACTGGGAATGCATGCCCAACTTGCAATTTTGACTTTGACTCACTCCACCTTCCACACCATCGAAAGGGGTGCTTCATAGGTTATGGGAGGTTTCTCAATAGAAATGGAAATTAAGATTGCAATCAAATCATTTCAATAGAAAGCTTGAAAAGTGAGGACCTCCTGAGACTTTATCTGATAAGATGCAGATATCCTATAGCAACTTTAGAATGTTCAATTTGATTTTGGAAAGAAAGATGATCTAGGTCAAGCAAGCAGAAAAACTAGTCGAACTTTTGCTATAGAGCCTAAGCAATGGCGGAAGATAAGTATCTTTTTTAAACTTCCATATTAGAAAACTAATTTGCTTTGCTACAATCTAGATGTGATGCACGTTAAAAAAATGTATGCGGTAATGTGCTATACACGATGCTCAATGAACCCAGCAAGTCAATAGATCATCTTCAAGGAAGGAAAGATTTAAAGGCCATGGTAGTTCATGAGGAAGCATGACCAAATGATCATGACAAATTTTAGCTTGCTAAATTCACCCTGGAAAAACCAAACAATGAAATCTTCCTCAAAACTTTGAAACAAAAATAAAAGTTCCTAATGGGTATTCAAGCAACATTTCAATATGTATTGACATACAAGCTCTAAAGGTAGCAGGGTTTAAGAGTCATGACTCACATGTCCTTATGCAACAATTACTTCCATTAACAATTAATAATACACTGCCAACCAATGTATCCATCGTTCTGGTTGAGCTGTGTTCTTTTTTTTCTTCATAAATTATGTTTAAAGGTTTTGAACATTGAGGAGCTCAATCAAATAGCACAAAATCATTTTAACTCTGCCATTTGAAGTTACAAGCACACAAACATGTGTATTGTTCAATTGCAGCCAAGTTGATCCATTTCTTTGGTAAGACTTATACACTCAAATGTTATATAGCCTCTCATTATTGCCATTGCTTACATAATTACCTGCAGAGAATTCTGAAGTCATGTGAAATGTCAGCTCCGAATCCATACAGTAACTTCGTCTGAAGTTGATAAAAGGGTCCATAGAGAACTTTTCAAGTTGGTTAGCCTATCGAATACAAAATGACTACAACCCACAATCACCAGATATCAAACCTCTTGTAATTGACATGCTAGACCATACTAGAAGGTTTACTGCATGCAATCTCAATGGTTTCAAGTTTTGTACAGTTTCATGAGATCAAGGATTGTTACCCCAAAACTTAAGTGTTTTTTGCACATTTAGGACAAGGAGTTATGCCAACATGCAGTTTAGAGGTGTCCCTTATTATGGGAAGCTTATTAATGTCATTGAACTAAATTACCAAGGTTGTTTCACCATGACACTCTGCAAATGTTGGTGGGCAAATACAACAGCTTTATGGGGACTTGTGACTGATGAATTATGAATCACTTTTGTCATTTTCTCCCAACCAATTCACACTTGTAAATTTGAAGATGATGAGCCATATAATCTTGCATCAAAGGCACAACATGTTTATTATATATAGGATGAGAGACACAAAGATTGGAATATGGGGGTTCACTTAAAGCCTCGAGACCTTTAGGACATGAGTGATGGTGACAGCATCGCTTACGATGGTGAGCCCTTCCAACCGGCCAATATTGACAACTTTTCCCTTGAAGGCAATGGAAATTTACTTATATTTAGGTGTGTTTTTAAAAGTTCTATTCTTATTATTAGTTATTTAATTTAATATGCTTTAATTTGTACAAAATCGTACTCTCAACACTAATATTTTCTTCACATATTTTATTCTTCAAGGAAGTCGGTGAAGAATGAATAACAAAAATTCATTTTACTTCATTTAAATACATCATTATTTTATTAAAAATTCAAAATTCAATTTCGTACTGGTTATATGCCAAATCAAACGCAATAACTGCTAATAACTGAACGACTACAAAAGCTCTCCCTAACCTCTATAAATACCCCTTGCTTTACTTTTTCTCTTACACATTTCCATATCAACTCAATCCGTCTCTCTCTCTCATTTTTCTCTTTCTGCTCTTTTGGTCCGTGATGCTTAATAAGGTTCTCATGGTGAAATATTTTTTTTATTGTTTTGTCATTTTATTTTACTTCTCAATTTTTTGGTTCTAATATTTTTATTTTCTCTATAGATATCTTTTGGCTTCATTTCTTCTTTACTGAAAAAATACTCTAAAAAAGACACACACACACACATTTATGGATTAATAATTACCTGGACAATTTAATTATTCTTACCTAAACCCTTTAAAAATAATATATACATTATTTTTCATCATCAATAAATTAAAAATAAATAATGTAGCATAAATTAAAACAAATAATTATAAAACAACTATTGAACAATTTTAATAATCTATGGTAACAAATTTATTTTGATTTTTTTATTAGAAAACACTACAAATTCAAATTCAAAATTCAAACAAACCCTTTTTTCATACTTTCTTTAAAAATTATCACATATTTGTAGAGGTTTTAGAACTACTACAAATTTCATTGCCACTTTTTCAAAATTATCACATCTCGCCAACTACATTATCTTTAGCACCAATGTTGTAGTGATTTATGAACCGCTAAACATATTAACACTCTGTAGCGGTTCTATAACCGCTTCAAAGATCATACCTTATTTCAATGTCATTTACATCTTGTAGTGGATCATTTTACCTACTACAAATACTGTAGCCATTATTAATAACCACTACAAAAACTCTTGCAATAGTGTATTTTGTAGCGGTTCTAGTAATTGCTACTAAATGTAGTGTATCGGTTAAAACTGCTACAAATAACCCATTTTAACTGCTACAAAATGACAACTTTTTTTTTAGTGTTAGATGGTTAAATGTGGAGACAAAATACAGTTGGAAAAGCATTTTAGATATTAAATAGTGAAATATGTGCATAAGGGAAAAATGGTCATTTTAGGGGAAATAAAGGGGTAAAATGTCAATTATCATTAAATATATGCTAAGTCTTTATGTTGTATGGATATGATACAGGGTTGAAGGAGAAAATAGGAGAAAACTTAGCTAAAAGTGATAAAGGACCAATCTGTGAAGAGAGAAAGGTTCCAAGGGCAGTTGTATAATTTTCCTAAGAGCAAAGAACAGTTATGTAATTACTGGAAGAGGATGTCAAACTCGGAGAAATCTAAGCTATGGATTAGGCTTAATCTTGACTAGATTAGTGCCAGCATTATATTTAAAATATGTGTCACCACCAGAGCCATTAGATCAAAAAATTGCCTGAAAAGCTATGTTTCATTTAATTCTCTAGATACATGGTTGCATCTCAGCCTTCCCCTAGAATGCAATGATCTAATCCTAGCCCTCTATTGCATATACCTCAAAGATTGTAACAAAGCTCATCCCATGGGTTGATCTCTTCATCCAGCCTCAACTGAAACTTGAACCTAATCCAATGACTACATTCTCCCACAACGGCCAGATTAGTTCAACCGCCTCATGAACCAAATGTGTTCTTCATGACTCGGAAGTATAAAATCCTAATTCACAGGAAGTTTTGGGAGGAAAGTTCCATTCTGAAACTTGAGATATGTACAAATAAGAGAGAGTGCTATGGAGAGTTTAAAGGACAGAGATCCAAATAATAGAGAGATTAGAGATGCACTTCCATGGCTTATTTCAATGAAGCTCTGACAACCTTTCCTTCTTTTCTGCAATGATTTCTGGCTATAATTTGCATTCTCCTTGTAATGTTGCCTTTGTATGAGCCTCTACACTTAATTGTAATTTTGGATTAGTTTGCTTTCTGTGATTTAGTTTTACATCCTTTAATGGTGAGTTCATGCTCTAATGGCTTCTTTCTTGGTTGTTGATGAAGAGCTTAGTCATGTCACTCTTATCAAAAATTCTGAGCTAATGTAATATAGAGGCCTAGCTGTTAACTCTTGGAAATTAATAGTATTCCAACACATCTTATATTTACACTCATTTTTGGGTTTAAATTTTGCCTACAGAGAGATTTTAGAAGAAAATGTGGTAACATAAGGGAAAATACAAATTTATGTTGAATTATGAAGCAAATGAGGATAATTGTGATTATTAGGTGAAAGCTTAAGAGCTCATACATTTCTCTCTTTGTAGGTAGAAGATGACAAATATAGAAAGCCCTTAAAAAGCAAAGACAATGGTAAAGAGGAGAGAAGAAAGCAAGAGGAGGATCAAGAATAGCTATATGAAAGAAAAGCATGTATTGGCCATATAGTTGTTGCAACCAATCCATGGAAAAACAATGACCTTTCTATCTACCTGTTGGTTGTGGACTCGTTGTAGCCAATTGCCACAGCAAAAGTGTCTAGAAAGTTTCTGTCTTGTGTCGTTGTGGCATTGTTGTAGCGAACCCACAACAACTACATGAAATTGATGCTGTTCATTTTGAAAAATGAGCTGATAAACCAAGTATTAAATCTAGGGATATGTTGAAAATCTTGAGATTTTGACTTCCTAACACTTCTTCTTCACTTGTGTGCTAAGGTTTATGCTTCCTTGGAGATTTGGAGGCTAAGGCTTGAAGATTGAAGGAGCTTGGAGCTAAAATCCTTAGTTTTTCTCACAGTTTCCTCCATTTCTTTAGTTATTCACTGATATGGCTGTAATTATTCTCAATAATTGTAGCTATTATTTTGTCATGAGCAACTAAACTCTTTGTTCTAGGAATACTTGAAACCTCTTTATGGATTGAAACTTTGTATTTCTTCTTTTCTAACATTTAATGAAGTAATATGTGTTGATTTTATCTTGTGCCTAATGCCTCCACGTGCTTAATCACCATTTGGTTGATTTGTTGAGTGAGATGATGCTTGAGAGAGATTACCTTACTTGAAGAACTATGTTGAAATCATGTTAGTCTTGAAATTCATGTCTATGCCACTTATAAATGATGGTTGTTAAATAACAATCACTATATAATTCTATATATGATAGTTGTTATTGAACAACCGCCAAGTATTTCCTTTTCTGTTTTACAAGAATAACCATCATCATTTTATCTTACAATCCATTTACATTGATCCCCCAGAGAATCTTATGCCTTCTACAGATCAATGTCTAACTGTTTATGATTTTATTAGATTAAATCATAATCTAAAACAGTATATATTGATCCTAAAAGGACAGAAGATTCATCAGGGAGCTCAATAAATAGATTGCAAAACTAAAATAATGACAATCAATCTTGCAAAACATAATATATAAGCCCAACAAGCAAAAAAAAAGGGATATGAATAACGTAACAAAGTCTCACTTGTATGCACGATTCACCACATACACAACTCACTACACAATGACGACCCACACGATACATAGAGCTGAGCATGCACCATACCCAAATCTATAGAGTGTGTAGATCGATTATATATTCATAAAAAATTTTAGCACTAAACGATAATAACTACACTTAAAGGTAGAAAGTTCTCACATTTATGCGATTCATTGGAAAAATAGCAAAGTTCTAAAGAAATAATAGGACTTTCGTATGACTCGCAACGGCAGAATAACAAAGTCCACCGTCTACTACAGATCAAATCTACCAGTTAGCACATTCGTAGAGAGGTAGACACAGTAAACGTATATCAGAAGAATGCGAATGATAGGGAAATCTAGGTGGGTATGCTGGACGTGGGCTATGGTGGAAAAGAGCATGCGACAAATGAAATTTACGGAGTATGAAATAAAGTGTAGTGAGAATAAGGTTTTAAAGGCATTTATATGGCGATTGTTACACAAAAACTGTCAAATATGTTCAATTATATATGGCAATTATTAAAAACTGCCATATAGTTACTTGATTTATATGTCGTTTCTTTGTAGAACTGTCATATATGTGATAGACGCATGGTGCTTCAATTTCCACATCTTTATATAAGGAAATTTTTTAAAAATCGCCATATATTTTTCTCACATTTATGGCATTTTTTGAAAAAAAACCATCATATATAACTAGGCGAGGGCATCGATTCAAATCCCGTCCCTCTATATATGGCAGGTGTCCTATAACCGCGATATATCCGGCGTTATATATACACAATTCTGTGGTGGCATAGGAAAGCGATTTACCTATTAACCTAGTATTGTTATTATAAAATTGGAGCTTAATGACCATTTCTTCTATCTTGTTACAAGAGATTGAATGAGTTATTTGAAAATAGATGTTAGTTTTGACTTGAGAGAGCTTTTTTAATATTTGTGAATCTTAGGCAAACATATAATATTTGTGTAAGTCAATTTATGATTAAGGATTTGTATTGCTAATATTATGCTAGAGCTATTGATTTTGCATAGGATTATTCTACGATGACCATTATTGGAATGAGTTATATTCTAATTCTTTATTATTGCTTAAAATTGCTAATTGTGGTCTAGTTGACTCATGATCTGTGATTTGAAGCAATAGATTCTATGAAAGTTCTTAGTTGTGGCTGTTAGAAGAGTATATGGATTATCAATTTAATTTTCCTATAACCGAATGATCATTTTTGCTTGTTGATAAATTTGGCACAGTTGTGAGAATTAATTGGTAAGCAAGAGAGTTGTCTAGTTGATAGCTGAATTTCTCAATTCGGTGTAACTCAAGATTATATGAGGGTTAGGATGGCTAAGCGTATTTCTAAGGGAACATTCATTTCATAACTTCAAAAATCACCATTGTTATCATCTCACTTTGTTCATTCATATCATCCTACCATAAAAGTAAGAAAAAGACCAAAAATATACATAAAGCATTGTTAGTATAGATTAGAAATTCATTCTCATATTTGCTGTGATTAACTTAGGTCCAATTAGATTGCTAGGAATTCTAACTGATTTGATTAGGCTTCTTGTGCAGAATGACCTAGGCAATGCACTTTATATTGCATTAGTTTAGTAATTTTTTATAGGATTAGGCGATAACTCTTCATCATTAGTAATAGAAAGTTAGTGAGTTAGGGACAAAATTGTGACTTGAATTAGATGCTTTAATTGAAATAGTTAATTAGGTTTAGATAATGATACAAATTGCAATCTAAACTAGCTTAACTTACTAATTAAGTCACCTAGAGAGTAGTCTTAAAAAGCACTAGGAAAACCTATAAAAAGAGTGAAAGAAAGCTCAAAGTGGTAGATGACCTAGGTTAGTTTCTAATGTATATATTAAAATTGACATACTCACTAAAGTCTACATCATTTGTACTTTATAACAATTTTATCCCTGTTATTGCTAAATGTAAAGGATTTCAAAGAAAATTGCTCCTTTATAACATAAAATATTATCTTATTACATTTTGCCTACATCGACCTTACTGTCTAAGACTTCTAGTCAGACTATTACCGAAAGTAACTTTTATTTATAAGAAAACGTTGCAACAAATTCAAGCCATAAATGGAAAGAGAACTTGCATAATATAGTAATGTTCTTTTTTATGTGATGGAATATTTTTAGAAGGTTTAATATTTTTCATACACTGCACTGACGAGAGATTGAGTTCCCCTAAAGCCTTAGTGCACATTCTTAACTGAACATTAAAGTGACGATTGAAAATTGAAATATATATATATATATATATATATAATTTAGAAAGTTGATTTTCATAACAATGGGATTCAACTCACCATGATTAGAGGAAGACTCGGGAAGGTTCTCGCTGTGACCTCTAAGGACATAAGGAGTGAAAGAGCAAGAAAGAGAGAAGGAAAAAGGACCAATTTAGAAGCCACTTGATGATGGGTTGTTTAAAACAAAAGCTTGGAGGATGGTTTCTGTGAATAAAACTATCCATGTATCCAATAAATAATAGTGGAAAGAAACTATCTTTACTATAAGTAGGAAAATAATGGAGAGAACTTTATTTAATATTTTTTGGTAATCAAATTTTTTGGTGAGTTGAGTACAAGTTATTAGGGCACACTATTATAAAATTATGTTTATATGACGATTGATTTTCCCTATATATGTATATATAGTGGTGAAAAAACCATCATATATATGTCCAGATATATAACGGTTTTTTACATTTACCCACCATATATCTTATGTTATATATGAAAATTGTTAATGAAACCATCATCATAAATAGTTGCCATAATTCCATCATATATGAAGGTCTTTTCAAAAATTGCCATAGATTTTTGGCAAAATTTTACACACCATAGGAGCACTTTCAATAAACCCCCTGCATTCATATGCAATAAAATAGTAGAAATGATATCAAGTAGCCATATATAACATAGAACCAATAGATTCAATTTTAGCTGAAATACACATACAACATCAATTATATATATTGATGATCATCCTACCACGACACTGGCAGCATATCACCCTATATTAACGATCATCATAAATATGTATACAAAATAAATATGAATGAATATACAGTAATACATCATTGAAAGTGAATATACAAAGGAAATATGAATGAATATAATATATATATATATATAAATGAATGAATGTAATACATATTATATACATTGCATGTATATATATAGATCAAGTGCCCCGTTTTCTTTTTCTTGACTTAATGGTAATGTTCTTTTTAGTTACAATTACTTTCTTAACAAATTTCCAAACCAAGTTCCCTCTCTTTGATATCCAAATTCCTTCATTGTTATCATGCCTAATGTACAAAGCATCATCCTCATTGATTTGTGGTTCAAGAGATGACAACCCTTAGAAAGGATCATCCTCACTGAATTTATCACCTCCTACATCCTCATTTATTTTGTTGGTGAGCATAATAATTGAACAACCTTTATTTATAAGTTTGAAACATAAAACACTTGTTTAACTTGAGCTGCCAAAATTAAAGGCTCTTGTATATACCTGATCTTGTTCAAGTTCAATTTTATCAATCCTAACTGATTCACTTTTAAAGCAATTTTATTGTTAACCCACATGCACTAAAGAGTGGAAGATGAAGTCCTATGTAGTCTAACTCCCAAATGTGCCTAACCATGCCAAATTATGACATATTGACATGTATATGATTCTTGTATTTTGCACTTGATAAATGCATTGTGCCAGCAAGAATAGTGACTCCACTAGTTTGCATTTTGCTTCTAGCATCTTGGTCTCTAGTGTAGAAGGTGTATCCATTTATGGTATATCTAGAGATAGAATGCACATGTCTGCTAGGGCCATGTGACAAAAACTTTACTTTCTTTGGCACTAAATTGGAGCATCATTGTACAAGTCATCCATGTGCTTCCTTAACCATGAAGTAAACTATTTATTGTGTTCTTTGACATACCAACGAGGTGATTTGTTGGGGTTTTCCCTCATAAACTCACCCTTATGAATATGTATGTATTCCTCAATCTCTTATGAGTTGTGAAGCAGGTAGAAGTGTTCTTGCTCCCCCAGTTTGTTCAAGATAGGGATGACTTGCTTTCCCATCAACCATTGTCCAGAAGTCTGTCCATCATGTTGAGCCATTGGAATGCCAATATTACATGGATGTTTCAAGTAATTAGTATGGACCCTAGCCACCTCTTCACAAATTTTTCGTTCAATATAATCTTCACATTCTCTTTAATGCAACAAACTCTTAAAATCATCCACACAATATAATCTTCACATTCTCTTTATATCCCACTTCATTAATACAAATAAAGAAACTTTAATATATAGCTAAATAACAAATTAAACATTTGAAATATCCACAAAACAAAAACCATCACACTCTCTTATTACCAGCAAAAGCCCACTAACACATCAAGCAAAACGATGAGCAGTAAAACCTCTAATGAATTATAAAGAGATTATATCACAATTAGTAGCTAGCTAGAAGAAAACGTCCGTATATAATAAAAGCTAAGTAAAACATAGAAAAACCAAGCAATTTCATCCTCTTTCAGGAGGAACCATAAAAAAGGATCAAACCTTTGATAATAGAGAGGAGATCAAAACAACGCTAGCAAAACCCATGACCCATGAAAGACAATGCATTGCGCCCCTACTGCAAGACCCTACCACAACCTACGCAAGCAAGGGAGGAGGATGTCTGACAGGGAGTAAAGCAGAAATCCATGATGGAAGAGTGAAAAAGGAAGTCAGAAGACCTTGAACACGTTTGTCGTAGGTGAAAAACTTAGTTTTCTGGAGATTTTCAAAGTTCCAGATTACGATGAAAAAATGGGTATCTTCGATATATTAACACAATATCTTTTGTGTGAAAATTGTCTTATATATAGTTAATGACAGTTGTTAAAATAACAATTATCGTATATAGGCCACACATATATAACGATTTTATAAAAAAACTGTTATATATATGACCGTTTTATAACAAACTGTTATATATATATTTTAAACATATATGACATTTGTCCCATACATCACCAAGTATTATGTGTCATATATACACAAATATGTAGTAGTAGCATGCCTAATGCATGATGTTTTTATACATGATTAAACTATGAAGAGCATAAGCTATCCACTATGTTTTGCTCCTAAAGAAGTGTGACATTTTGAGTGAGATTCATGCATGAGAATCATGAATGCATGGATATAATGGGTGCATGGGTAGTAAAGGATGTAATGTGATAAGTCATAAATTTATATAATTAATTGTGGTATTTTAGTCTAATTATAGATCAATTTCCATGGCTAGATGACATTTCGAGCATTAATTGTGACTAAATATGCATGGGAGGCATTTTAGGTCACGAAGTTGATAAAAATGACACATTTAATATTTTATAATAAAATCTTTATTGGAAATATATTTCTGGATTTTTTTCAGGAATATAAAGGTGGTGAAAATAGGAGAAAAGGACCAAAAAGGGCTTCTAAAGTTTTCAAGATTAAGCTTGGAGTTGATGTAACTAAGGTTAATTTATTTTATATGCTTGTTTTGAGCTATAAGTTGTTTTATAAACCTCACTTTATTATATACTATTTGTATGTATTTTGAAAAATTATGTGTATGTTGTAATATTAACTTAGGGCAGCAAAGCAGTGTATTTTCCAACTTCTATGTATGATTTGTAATTATAATTGGAATTCTTACTATTGTGATAATTATGATGCATATGGAATGATATTGTTGTGAAATGCTTCTAAACAATTAAAATTGGAATTATTACAATTGGGATATGTTGGGTTGTGAGGAAGAGATATGGTGAAATTGTGTGCTCATCAGTTCTCTCATTCCCGGCCAGCATTTATTAAGTTGAGTGTTTTGGGCTGACACTTTTTTGTTATAGTATATCGGAGGTGGATGGGAGGGGGCAATATTATTGAAGTGACTAACTTATCTTTGGCCAGGTATACTAGCACTGATAGGCTGTACCATGCCCATAATAAGAAGGAGTAGGATGGATAAATGTGGATGATTCTAATTGTTGCAAGTATTATGTATGTATTACTATTAAGAATATTATTATTATTATTATTATCATTAAACCTACTTCTCTTACTTGCAATCCTTCCTACATATTTTATAAATTGATTTTGGTTGTTGGGACTTTGTGTCTTACCCCGTGTTGTTAGTATATTTGTCAGGCAAAACCTCTCATTTGAGTAGAGATCAAGGGAAGGAGGTAGAAGCATAGACATCGGTAGCCTTGTATGCTTCATAATTTTGGGGATTGTATTGCTTTATATATTGTCATCCTAGGGTCATCATGTTTTGATATATTTTGATATTATTTAGTATAATTGTCTTAATAATTGCTAGCTTATTCTTGGACTTGAGGCCTTATTTTACATACTCTAATATTTTGGTAAATTCACAATATTACTTGTATTGGAAATTGTTTTATTTATATCTTTATTGTGGGGTTCAGTGATATTTATGTATGCTAGTGGGTTGGGTTATTAACCTTCATTCTAATTGTATGTGCACTTAGTTTTATATGTAAGTTACTATAATGAATTTGTGAGCGGGATTTGTGTCATGAACCTCAATGACTTAATCTTGTTGGATTAGTCAAAAGGGTTTTTTTTTTTTAAAGTGATGGATAAATCATTTTATAAAAATGATAGATCTTTTGAATTTAGTTTACTCTTTTTATTTCATTTATAGTTTTAATAATATTATTATTAACAATAAAGTAAATTTTAAATTAAATGTAAGAATGCCATATCATCGCCTAATAATATGAACCATGCATGTGAGGGATAAGATTAAAAAGAAACTACAAAATTAAGAAAAACACCGACACACACCGACACACACACACACATACATACATATATTTAATTGTCATGCTCTCATACGGATCATTCTGAAAAATGTGAAGCGTCTTAAAATAAAAAAACCAGGCATAATGTAACAACAGTATGTAAATATGTAATCTAGGAGAGATGACAAATGGCGTCGGGGCAATGACCGGGCATCACATAGTCTCTCCATCTTTTGGTAGAAAATTTTGGGAGGAAAACCCAGGGGCTGCACAACTTTTTTTGTCCCACTTCTATCTTCCCACTATTTTTCTCCCCCGTCTAAATAAGAGAAAATTTATTTTCCTATCTATTTTCTTCTTTATTTTTCTCATTCCTAATTTTTCTTCCTCCAAATACCAAAAAAAGAAAGAAATTTTCAAAATATTCTTGTCAACGCCTAAATTTAAGTCCATCCTGTCCCGACAATAAATCATGTACGAGCTAGTAGTAACATGCTTCATTAATAACATCTCTGAATCCGGATATTATTGGTTCCAAGTGGCAGAACCAAATAAATGGGCATTTAATGTACAACACTTGTCAAACTCAAAGAGATTACAACGACATCGTCTTAATCATGATTTGAGATTGCTCATTGTGATATTTCTGCACACTTTTCTAAATATGGTACGAATTGACATGGTTGGCAATGGAATGTGTCTGCCTCAGGACTCAAACCGACCTAGTGACAACCCTAAAGCAAGCCGATTGGGCCATGACCCAAATTGATGTGTGTGAATACTTTATTTCCATTGTGTTTGGATACACAATAGCTAAGGGAAAACGGACGTTTTAGTGAAAATAAGACATTGGATTTTATGCCCACCGTTTTTGAGTGTTTGGTTCAACTTCTATATAATTGAACTTAATTTAAAATAAGATCTTATTTGTATAAG
>JBAGKO010000005.1:3253764-3278601 GCA_037177275.1 Acacia concinna | reverse complement strand
AAAAAATATATTTCGGAGCTCCCCCAAATTGGGCGCAAGGGAGACGCAAGGGAGGGAGACGCAAGGGAGAGAAGCCCCCTCCATTAGTGACAGAGTAGGGCATCAGCGATGGAATTCCGTCGTAGATTAGAGCTGGAATTTTTGCCATTAATCTGTCTCTAAAGTTATGACAGAATTTAAAATTTTGTCGTAAATTGAATTAGTAATGCCCTTTTTGCCAATACAACATTTTCTATCACTAATAAATTAGTGACAAAATTAGTGATGAAATTCCATCACTAGTTTATCTAATGACAGAATTTTTGTCTCTAATACGCTGTTTTGTTTTTTTGGAGTGATATGAGTGAGCTTCACCCTGTGATAATAATTTTTCTAACTCGTAAATTTGTGTTAGAAAGAAGAGAATCATTTTTCCTTTTATTCAAGGATTGACACTACATTTTTTATTAATTTCGGACAAATAATAAAATTTTAAACAACATACTGTATACTTACTTAAATTGCGTTTTAAGTCTCGAACTATAAATGCCCTTGTTGAGCGCGTTTAAGTTGTATTATACATATTTTCCTTGAATTTTGTCTAGATTTTCAAAATAGTCTCACTAATTTCTCCCTAATTAGTGTCCTTGAATTATTTGTATATAATCCTTGATCAAAAAAGAATTATTTCTATATAATTTAAAGTTTGACATGGTATTCGCATACAAGAGGAAAAAGTATAATTTTCCTCAAAAAAATCCAAGCTCATGTTTGTGTTTGTTTATATATTTAGAGAGAGAGACACACACACTACTTAACTTCCAATTACATTACAAAATTATTAGTGATCTACCATCCATTTCTGTAGATATTGGGAAAGTTGTAGAGCTCCATTGGGTGGCGACACATCAAGCCAATTTAGAAGTCAAAGAAAGCTTTATACTTTTGTTTCAATGTTTCTTATTGAAATAAGTGGAGACAAGAAAGGCAGTGTCCATTGTCCAGCTTGTTAATGGTCCAAATTAAAGATGAAATGAGTGGATGGGGTACACTGAAATAGCAATTATTATAGTTATAAATTTTCAGAAATTTCTACTTATGTATTTTTTTCATAAAAGATATACCACACTTCAGTTTTTATTATAGCCTAATTATAAGTCACCTCCAACAATTTCACTATAATTATCATAAATAAGTGACCAAGTTATTAAATTTCTTTAAAAATAAAAAAAGACCCAAATTTAAAACCATGAATTTAGATTAAGTTTTGCAAAGTGAAAAAATTGTATTAATCTTTTTTTCTTTGTTTTACAGAAATGCTTATGCATTTAGAATCAAGCTATATAAGCCAACCGTCTTTACAATAAGAAATATCCTTGGCAAGTCAAACATAAAGAGGGTAAGGGGGGATTAATATTCTATAAAAAAGGCAGCATTCGCTAGCAACTAGATTTGGCTAAATATATAGTTAGCTACCAAATTACATTGTCTAGGAATATACAAACTAAAATATATATGCCAACGAGAAAGACACTTTAAATAAGAATAATGTTTTGGAAAAATGTGATTAATATGGTCCTATTTATAGAGAGGGGGAATATTTATTTTAGTTCTATTTATAAATTGCATAATTAATTATTTTATATAAATTTATAGTTACATTGTTCATTTATTATTATGTTAACTTTATTTTCATGAGGTATATTATAGATTAAATAAAAGTTAAAGTTAAAAAGTTGTTAAATTTTAACGTAAAGTTAGTAAGATTTAAGTTTTTTTTTTTAATATGAGTAGTGAAACGTGATAGAATTAACTTATAAATAAGATTAGAAAAGTACTTTTTTTAATCAAAGACTAGAAAAAGTACTTGGCTTATAATAAATACCACACACTCCTTTAAAAAATAACTTGTAATGGCAACTAGCTACATGAGTGATTTGTTTTGGGACTTTAGTGATTCGATACCCATAATTAAGACCATTGTCTATAGAGATAGATAGTTGGATTATATGGATTTTAGAGAAATTTACATATATTATTACAATTATTGATACAATAAAGTACATTTTTTTTAATTTTTAGAAAATGAAGTAAACATATTGTTTATTCAATTTCATACACAATTTTTTTAATTCAATTAATGCATGAGTTCGAGAAGTATAGCAGTAGCCATAGCGTCCAATAAGGACATATTTTAAATTGCCCACCAAAAAAAATTAGCATGAATTTCATTTAATGTTATAAACTCAAAAGTGCCAGGCCAACATATAGAGCAGTAGCCACAGCCTGAGGTACAGAATTTGATAAATGCGTATGTTATTATAAATTATAAACACATAGTGCAAATTTCCAAGATTATGCACATATATAGATTGATATTATTAATTAATAAATTGGTGTCACCTGAAGGGAAAAAATGGGCATTTATATCTTTGCTCTTACAAACTATACACTCATCGTGTGAATTTTCCCCCTCATCTATAAGCCACACCATTAAATTTTTTTTCCTATTAATGTATAATTTTAATCTATCATTGATTTAATATTATGCAGACTTTGTTCTCATAGCCTGAGGTATAGTGTATATTAATTAAAGAAATGAAATTCAAACTTGCTAAATGTTAATAAGATTGAATTCATGTTCAAACTAACTTAAATTAAATTTATTTTCATGTATTAAACCCTTAAAATAATAACATGTTAAAATAGGACTTTTCAGTGTTGGAGGCTTGGAGCAGAAAAAAAAAACAGACTTTAATTTCATCTAGTTACATAAACCAATAATATATTGATGGAAAAAGACCAATAATGATGCTCGAATTTCAACTTTCCTAAAATGGCTTGTGAAAATTCAAATCAAGTTGCCTGATAGGGCCGAAAATTAAATTTTGGAAGTGACTTTTTATGCTTAGGACTCAGGAGTTCACATTTGTGCTACTAATTAAAAAGCATCTCATTACGTGTAGCTTGTTAAATCATGTATCCATTTTGTTGACAGAAACATCATGTATACATTGAATTGTCTTTTTGGGTCAACAGTAATTAACCATAATGTCTGAAAATACTTTATTGATGTCTAAAGTAGTAATTTATTAACCACTTGGCTTTCTCAAATCCAATCCACTATAGCATTAATAATTTTTATATACATATACTCCTAAGTTAAATTTAGAGAGTTGATCTTGATCTTAAATATAAGATATATATCTTATATTTATCAATATGTTCTTAATTTATTCTTATTGATAATGCCACTTAACAATAATCCAGGAGGATGAAGGAATAATGAAATTAAGGAAAATGATTAGATTATTTTTTTTAAAAAAAACATATGTTATAAAAATAACTCAACCAACTTCCTTAATATAATCACGTTAGATAAATATATCTTATATTAAGAAGCCAATGGACTAATTAAATTTACAAAATATATTCCTTTATAATGTTTCATATATGGGAGGACATGTTCAATTGTTCATTCTCCCCATTAAGGGTCTATTTAGTATGAGGGGAGGGGTGGGGAAGGAAATTTGGGGATTTTACTTCTCTCCCCTAGTTTGGATAACAAAATTTTTAGAAGATGAGAAAAATTTTTCTAAGATTTTCTCTCCCTTCTCCTCCTAACCCTCCCCTCTAAAATTGAAGGAATTTGGAGGAAAAATGTTATATTTTGGCTTATATTAATTGACATGCATATGATTTTTACTCTTTTTTAATATGCCTAGAATGTCTCCTTTTAGATTTGTATTATACATTGTTAGTATCATACTATATTATATTTTTTTCACCACTTTACACATATTTTTAATAAGAAAAAAAATTTAATACACACATTTTGAAAGTTACAAATAAAGTTTTTTTATTACATGACAAATATTAATTCTCCTTTATATGTTATACTTAAAAAACTTTTGCATTGATTAGTGTCTATTTTATTTTCTATTGATTATATTCCTATGTTATTGATTACATTTTTTTTTACATTATTAAAATCCCTCCCCCCCTCTTTTTATGCATCCAAATAAGGTAAAATAAAATCCTTCTCAAACGCTCCCTTCCCCTCCCCTCTATTAAAATGCCTCCCCTTCCCTCTATTGAGTCAAACATACCCTAAAGGACCAAGTTGCTCTTGTCTTTAATCAATTCTAAGTAATTCAACATTTAAATCCAAATTTCATTATTGTTTACAAGCAAATCTGTACATAAGTTTTCCTTTAGATCTATTTATAGGGTAAATAGAGATTTTTTTTTTTGGAGAATGACATAAAAAGAACTTTGAAATTACAAAATATCAAATCAGGCTTGTTACTAAGAATTGATAAAAAAAAATTATGAGACTTAATAAACAATTCATAGCTTATTTTATGAGAAATACATGATTTGGGATTTTGCAATTTCAAAGTTCCTTTTTTGTCATTCTCCCTTCTATTTATAAGATATGTCACTAAATTTTGTATATGAATATACACTTTTTTCCTTCATTTATTATTTATTATTATGTCGACTTTGTTATCATAGAATATAATATATATTATATAGGGATAAATTGAAAGGTTTTTGAATTTTATAGTATAATTAATAAAGTTTAAGGTTTTTCTTGTATGTGCAAAAGATACTAAAAGTGCTATATAAATAAGACTAGAGGAGTATGTGTATTTGCTTGAAGATTTAAAACGTGTTTGGTTTTCAAAAGGGCTTTTTGCTCTAAAAATTAGTTTGCTAAAAGTAAACATGGAAGTAGGAAATTTTTATTTCTTCAAATGTACTTTTAATTGTTTTTTTTTAAAAAAAAACCAAACATGTTAAAAGTATACAGGATTTTTGACCTCTCAAACATTGTATCCAAAGAATCACTTAGAGGTTAAGAAAATACATTTCAAAACTCAACAAAACATTTAATAATGCACAAATTTCTTTTTTGTCTTCTTTTTGTCCATATAATGCACAAAGTTCTTATATAAACAGGATCTACCACATGACAATTTGAAATAAAAAAACAAATTCTAGACATACCTTTCAAATCACTTAAATATTGAAACCCACATATAATTCGACAAGATTTTAAGGGCTTGTCTTATAGCTGACTTCAAACAAGGCTTACAGATCAGTTCCAACTTCCAAGTAAAAAAGTTATTTTTGTAATCCTTCATGTTACGTAATAACAGGGAAATTTTGATTTGTTTAATAGAACACTACAAGAATGTCATTTTGATTTATTAATTATGCCTAACATCTATCCCTAAACTATCTCAAGTATCCAATGTTCTTTGTCTTCTTTATTAATTTATTTCTCAATGGTAATGTTAACATTTTTATATTTTTTTTTTCTAGGTTAATTAGGAATATACGAACTCTAATTATTCCCTTCTTACCTCATTTTTACCACTCTAGCTAGCCTTTATTTTTTATCACATTCAAGGTAATCTTATGCAAGTAGCTAATATGTTTAGTAAATTATTAATATTTTACATGGTCAAAAAAAATTATTAATACTTTACAAGTCTAGTGAATATGATCATATTTATTTGAGAATAGATCTTACATGTAATTTTATTTATATTCACAATGTTTAAATTAAAGAGCTTAAGGGGATCAAGTTCATTTCACTAGAATAAATATTTGCTGCCAATTAAAAAAAATAATGATAACAACTTTTGAGTTAATTTGCATCCAGCGCCTTAAAATATTCTTTTCCATGACACTTAGTTTTCTAAACTAAGTTTTGGTACATTACTCTAAAATGTTTTTTTGGTAGCACTCAATAACCTAAAGTAATACTTGATGTATTTAGTATCTTAAATTATTTTCTTAGTATTACTCAATATCCTAGTCTAGAGTACTCATTGCTATGGAGAAAAATACCTTAAAGGGCAAAGTTGCACTCAAAAAAAATTATTTTAGAATACAACTGAAAATTATTTCAGATCATTGAATGCACCACAGCTTATTTAAGAATATTGGATACTACAGGAAATATACTTCAAAATGCTGGATACATATTAACCCTTTTTTTTCTTAAAAGAACAAAAATTGTAGGACTGGAATCCTTTGCTAACAAAGTGTACTAATCTCTTTAATGGCATAAAACGAAAAAGTTAAACTCCTTACAACTAGATTTGTTACTTGAGAGATTAAAGTCTCTACCACTTACATCTACGTAATTAAGTTGTTAGGATAACTTTTACCACTTTATATAAAATAAATTACAACTTGATTTTCTTTCTTTGAGGTTAAAATCCTTAATTAAGTTGGTTATTTATGAAAGGGATAATGAACCTTTTGTTCCCCCAATTAAGTTTGCCTAAATTATCAATTCGGTCTTTAATTTTAAGTTTAATTTTTATCAATTAAGTTATTGAATTTCTTATTCATATACAATTAGCTAGTCCTCATAATTTAAAAATATGTAATCTTTATTATCTTAAAAGATGTCAAACTCTTCACGCAACATAGAAAAAGTTTTTGACTTGATGAGATGAAATAAAAATGTAAAATTGAACAGAAACTTCAGGCACAATTGATAATTGAAACATACTTGAACGACCAAATGTTTTATTATTATCCCTTTGCAAAATATGAAATCTTCTCCAGTCAGCCTAATCATCGTTTTACATATTGTGTCTATATATATATATATATATACAAAATCCTTTATATTCTTATTATTAAAGCAGTTAGATATATAATTTATGAATATTAAAATAATAATTTAAATTTATCATTTAGAACAAATGTGTGTTGATTTCCCTAAATACCCTGTTGAATCATGTGTGGCATTAGCACCTTCCCCTTGATGAAACCCCCTTAGTTTGTGCTTCTCCAATCCTTAATATATAGAAAATCAAGACAACTAATTTATGAATATTCAAAAGCATTAGTTAAGTTTATTATTTGAAACCAATGTGCACTTTGGACAAATATATTAATATTTTATTAGGTAAATTAAAATTGAACAGATACTGTGAAACAAATACCAAAACACCAAAACCATGGGCTTGTGGTAAAGTGGTAGGGGCTCTTCCACCCTTAACCTTAGTAAGGGGTTTGATCTCTGGCCTGGGTATGAAGCAACGTTAAATCTCCTAATCAGCTGTCCATAAAGGAACCCACAATGAGCAAAGGATTAGTCCTTAGGCTGTCAGGCTGAAGAATACCTTACGAAAGAAAAAAAAAAAGACCAAAACACCAAAATGATATACAAAGCCCAAACAATAACAAAACCATAATCCCGAACAACACCACCAACACAAACTTTAACCCTAAGTCAGATACAAGGAATGGGGTTTCAAAGAACTACGGAAGTGATCCCATTCCACTTAATCACTCATATGCTATTATGAGAATTGGCTTGCCACCACGCAAGAAACCATCTCAAAGTAGAAAACCTAGATTCCATTGCCACTAGATTGGAGTAGAAAACTTAGATTCCATTGCCAAACAAACCATATCAAAGTCAAGATGAAGAGATGATAAATCTTGAAAGTCGCTAATCTGCTTATCACCTCTCAATTGGCTCCACACAAGTCAAGATGACTATCAACATAGAAGAACAATCGAAAACCTTAACCACAAAAAAAAAAAAAAAAAAAAAACCAGATCCCCAAGCTGAATGATCTCCTCGCTGACCTACACCAGAGAGAGAGGCGTCAGAAAGTCTCACTTGCGGAAGTATATCAACAAATGCGTTCTGATTCCCTAATACCCTCTTTAATCATGTACATTAAAATTACTCTTTGGTAAAAAATTCTTAATATATGCTCCCTCCCTCCAATATAAGTAAAGAAATTAGTTGAGTTGATTATTTGTAACATATGTGTGATGATTTCCCCCAAAAATCCTTAATAATGTGTGATTAATTATATGGATATTTTGGAGAAAATTTATAAATTTGACAGATAAAATATATTGAGGTATTATATTTAGCATTAAAGTAAACATTTTATCTAACTCTTATATTTTATACCAAAGTGAGTATATACCACAGAATCCCATATGAGTGACTCTTATCTATTGCTACTTTGCCTCCCTTTTAGTGGTTAAACGAACTTGTAAACCATCATGAGTTGATTTAGTGCTTATCTGAAGTTGCTTATTGTAGGATTTCGGGCGTACCTGTAATTCAGACGATTCGCTGAGTACTCATATAAGATCGGAGCACCAAGATGATCTGATCACATATACGGAAGATGCACCGGAGGGAAGAAGAAAACTACAAGAGAGAATTTGTTTTATGGTAAAACCTTACAAAATGTAAAACTCACACCTTTAGAACTCAATCTCTTCCCATATATAACGTAGGGAAGTCATTTGAATTTTAAATAATATATTAAAATTTTCTTTCATCCATATATTTTACATATTTATATAATAGTCCTTAATCCATTAAGGATGGATTAGACATATTCCAACACTTATAATAAACACATTCGTGTAAGTCAAGTTAAAACTCTTATAGCATGCTTACCCGTAAACTATAAATCGTGATTTCAAATTTTTTATATCAAGAAATGACCTTTGAATCAACCCAAAAGGATAGGATATATGGTGGACACAAACCACATTCACAGCACTAAAATTATTAAATTAAATGAGCCAGGAGACATTACTGGAGTCATGTATACCCATTATTTAAATGAACAATAGCAAACTTTGAACCAGGCACATACCGCCAATTACAACTTCTGTCTATCTCTCTCTCCTCGGAAACACCAAAGTTTTCAATCGAAGTTAAAGTGTGCGTATTTTTGGATATATGTTAATATAAATATAATGTTGGACCAAGCATCGTCAGTACATGAACACTTTCTGTCAAAAAATATGGGTACTTGGTTAAATACACATGGAAATAAAATGATCCCATTCTGTCACACACACACATACACAAATCTTTCTGAGTATACATTCACTTCTTCATATGTATGTCTTGTCTTCCTGTGACTGATTTCTTCCCTACAACACGTGGGTCTCTGCTATCACAGAAGTGTCTCGTTTCTGCCATTTTGATCACATCACATCCACATCCAATGAAGAGATAAGCATATCCATACACACACATGTATATTGTATATAATTATATATAGAGAGAGACAGAGGGAGAGTTGGAATTGAACTTGCGGAGAGAAAAAAGTGTATGTATGTGAGATGCTTCACCATAGTTACAGTACTTTAGTTTATTTTTTATCAGTGTTGCTTTGGTATCCTACATGCGACAAAGCGAATGTCTCCTTTGTTTTTTTCTTTTTGGTAACGAATTTCTCCTTTAATTAAAATAATAGTGACAAATTTTTACCAAAAAAAATAATAATAGTAAAATACAGTGAAAGATATATATGCGAGTTAATTTTTCTTCTTCTTCTTCTTCTTTATACTCCAAGGCTTATAGCGAACATGATGATGGAAAAATAATGCTATAATTATTAATAAGTTGTTCATTATTTTCATATATATAGGGATGTCTCTCAAATATAACACTGTTGAATTATTTGTGTATCCCTTGAGCTGAATCAAGAGATTATTGATATATACACAAATCTATTGACAATCTTTCTCTCTGAAGAGATTGCAAAATTTGCGTGAGAGAAGCTCTAAAATCATTTGCATACATGTTCAGAAAACCCTAATAGTGAATCAAATTGCTATATATATCATTAATGGAAGAAACAAATTGAAAGGAGGAAAGAAAGACAAAATAGAGACTGTGTGTGATAATCACAAATTAAATTAAGCATCTCACAATAGTTAGCTTGAAATTAAAATTTATTACTATGCATTATATGATAATGCTGACTCCCTTTACTTAATTAACTTCATCAATTAATCTAAAGTAATGATGACCACCCCACCAAGTCAATCAAACATATCCAAGAATAGTAAAGAAATTGAAAAACCCTAAGAAAAAAACAAATAAATTCACTTTCAAGTAATAAGAATTTAATAGATATATATATATATATATATATGATCAAGGAGGATATATGTACACACACATGTTACCATTAAATTATTCAGAAAAACAGTAACCTAAACAAAAGCGATAAAGACTGGGATCACCATTTTCTCTTAATTTATTCCAAACGCAGAGAGATCAAAGCAAAAGAGAAAGATATATAGTAGTTCACAATTCACCATAGACATAAAAAGATGGATTATAAACACATGCTTTTTTCCTCGAACTTCTGAGATCTTCACAACAGAACACCTATATTCTAGTTAACCAATTTATTAATCTTAGCTCTTTACTCAAATTCTATTTAAACCATGTTCAATTCCTACAGAAAATTAAGTAAAAGCATGAGATATATATAGTTCATTATTAGATCTGAAACTGATCTCTCTAATAAGGTTGTCTTCCGCCATGAGCTGCCCAAGCAAGAGCTTCATGACCTACCTGCCCTCCACCACCACCATTGGGAATCAGATTTGGTGGCATATTATACAAAGGAAGTGATGAAGGATCTGGAATCCCACCCTGCAAGTGGCCCCCACTGCTTCCGATCCCTGGTTGAGGCGGCGGAGACCCTCCTCCACCGCCACTGCTGCCACCGCCTTGCCCCGCGGCCACGCTGCCGCTGCCGCTGCCATCTTCATCTTCAAGAGGTAGTCTCTCATAAGTTGCATTAGCAAAAGTTGCAGCAATGACCATCACTGGTCCTGCTGCTACTAGTGACCCCACCACGCTTCCACCGACGACCTGCCCTTGGCCTCCGGCGAGGTACACAGTGAGTCCTGTGGATCCAGGTGGTGCGGGTCCCGGCAAGAAGGCTCCGGTGAGGGATAGAATCTCGAACCTTCCATGGAGTGCTACAAGAGCTCCCGGAGCTGCAGGTTGACGAAGGGTGACGTTGACGACTGAGCCACTTCCACTAAGAACACAAACCCCACGTTGACGGCGTCTAGCGAACTGAGCTACGCTTTCGGCTACATCGGCTCCGCTGGCGACCTCCATGACATGGCTTCGGAGGGCATTTGGGCTGTCCCGCGTCACGAAGATCGGCGGTTTGGGCTTGTTCTTCGAACCCGGCGGTCGGCCCCGAGGTCTGCGAGTTCCGACTTCAACTGCACCTTCTTTGGGTTCGTCTCCATCGTCGTCTTCACCACTGTTCTTCCCGCTGCTTTCGTTGATAGAGAGGTCGGTGGTGGTGCTGTGCCGTTTGTTAACCGCCGGTGAATTAGCTGCCGGGTCAACCCCCGGCAACCCCACCTGAGTGCTCCACCATGGATTAGCCAGAATTGCTAGTTGAAGAAGAGAGAGAGAGAAAGAAGTATAAGATAATCGAAAGAAACAACAAAGAAGAAAGAAGAAGATAGATCAGGCCAGAAATTAAGATCCACCCCAGAAAAAGGAACTGATCGATCTCAAAGGGTGATACAACTAGTCGACGGATCTAAACTAAATAAGTTTTGGTTTATGTAATTCTCAGAAAAATTTTCAGACGGAACCGAAAGTCAAAGAGATAGAGACGAGTGACCTATCTAGGGCTCTTCTCTCTGTGTGTAACCTAACCCAGAGAGAGAGAGGGAGAGAGAGAGAGAGAATTAGATTCAATTGTTTGCTGAAAGGGAATCAAATTAATGAAACCAGTGAGAGAGTGAGAGAAGATGATGAGAGAGAGAGACGAGAGACAATGAACAATGACAAGTGAGTTGTTTGTCACCTTTAATTTGTTTATTTAATTAATAATTCGTTTTTACTTTTTTTTTTTCCTGTGGTCTATTTTCTACATTACCAAGTGATGATCTCAGTGGACACAACATGGAACAAATGCGAAACCCCATTCACAGAATTAAAGCATAACTTGAGACAAGCAAGAAGCCATCGAAAAAGAAAGAGTAAAAAACAACATTAATTAATTAATTAATCAATCAATATAATCAAGCCAAAGTTTACAGTGTCAGACGTTAACTTCGATCAATATATATATATATATATATATATATTTTGAACAATATATATTTGACATATTAAAATGTAGCACATACACAGTAAATTAAAAAGCACCGTTGAGAAAGTTAATGCGAGGGAACTTGGTTATTGGTGCCTTAGTTTGGTTATAATATACACCTTACATTTTCAGCAAAATCTGTTAATTATATATATATAAAAAAGGATTAAACTACAAACTTGTTCCCGAGGTTTTCACTTAATAGTGTTAGGCCCCTAGAAGTTCTTTTTTTTTTTTTGGGTTCAATGTTGTCATGTCCATATAGACAGGTTGTGCACAAAAGTTTGAAAACTTATATTTATATATACATGGATTAGTAAAGGAATAAAGCTAAGCTATGCATATACGTGTCAGTCTTCACCATCAAAAGATATACACATCTATCTCTTAGTTATCTAATATTACATATAGTCTTTAATTATAAGATTCAGTTGATTATTTTTAGAAAAATTAAAGAAACAAAATAAGTTACTTAATTATATCATATGTTGTGCTTTTATTATATTTATATATTAGTTCATAAGTCAACCAAAATGGTATGAAGAAAAATGATAGATTTTAATCCTTTAAAGTAATGTAATTAACTTTCTTAACATTTTCTAAAAAGTCAACTAGGTTTTATAATTATAACTGGATGGAGTATTTAATTAGTATTACTCCCAACTAATCCTTAATATAAGACATATTTAGAAAATTGATTTTAGTCCAAATATAATAAATATTTTTCATATTTATCAATTTTTTTATAATTTATCTCTATTAATACTCCCTCAACAATAATTATAGAGGAAAGCAAATGAGGGCATTAAGAAAAATAATCAGGTGTTTTAGAAAATACATATTATATTAACTAACTTTTTTAATTAATCTAATCAAATTAAATAAATTTACCTTATATTAAAGACACAGGGGAAGATCAACTAATGCAGATTCCAATATAATTCTGCTTGAATAAAGAGTATGCCTCCTAAATTAACCTTTTCATTTACAAGATTTTAATACTCACTTTTACTTAAGAAATTTTACTTCCTTCCTCTATATTGCTTGCTTGCCTTTTTTTTTTTTTCCTTTTTGCCAAGAATCTTTATTATAGGTTGTAATTTTAAAATTTACGTGCAAATAATCTTCATGATATGGCATGTTTCTTTGTTACGTTTTAACAAACCAATAAATGAAAAGAGTGTTATTCGTTCAAATTTTAAAAAAAAAGATTGATAAATTAAGTTTTGAAATGCATGTTTAACTCTATTTCATAATTATTTGAAAATAATTTAATTATATGGCCATACATGAAAATGAAGTAGTACACTATCTATCAATTATCAGCGTTAATTAATCTCGTGTCCATTTGGTTCAAAAAATAGTAGCTAGGTAATATAATGTAATGAAATTACGATTACATAGTATTTTGGTATGCCATTAAGTAATTATATGAAAAAATTATATTTTACGTAGAAAAAATTAAGAAATAAATATATAACAATCTTTTGACTCTATCAAGACAACAATAAAGAATGTCTAAATATTGATTCATGGAAGGTATAAATGTGCATGTATTGATTCATTTGAAGTTTGAATCCAAATTATAAAATTAAAGTTATATAATGAGAATTACTTTATTTAGTGTAATATGTTGTAATTAAGATTATTGTTCGTGTCAACCAAACACTCTAAATCAACACAAAAGATATCAAGACATTTTTTTTTACCTGAAAGTATGTAATATTGATACTTTATATTAAACCAAACATAACTATAATTTGGTTGATAAGGATGTGATTTATGTAAAAAAGAATGTACTCTCTGTATTCTAAAATATAAGACTTAGTTAACTAATTCACAAGAACTAAAAAATATTAGTTAAATCATTTAATATGTCTTAAATTGATAATTGTACTCATTTTACTTTTATTAAAGAATGTGGTTATTAAATAGGAATTTGTTAGGGAAAATCTCAAAAAAAAAAAGACAAGGGAAATAGAAAAATTTTAATTCAGAACAACGAAATTAGGAAATATCAAATTAGTCTTTTTTTACTTTTGTTTGTGTAATTACAAAATGCCACTTAATTTTTAACAATATGAGTATCGTAATTCACAACAAGAGTAACTCACTTAACAACAATAGCACAAACAATTCATAATGTAAATATCTAGTACCTAAATGCTTCTGTTGTTATTAACTAAGATACTCATGTATGAATTAAGATACTCGTGTTGTTAAAAATCTAATGGTATTTTCGTAATTAAATAATAAAAAAAGTACAAAAAGACTGATTTGAGATTTCCTGATTTCGCTACTTTAAATTATAATTTCTCTATTTCCCTTATCTTTTTTTTTAAATTTTCCCCATTTGTTATCTGTCACCATTCTCTCTCCTACAAGTAATAAAAGTGAAAAACAATAACTAATTACCCTACCAATAACCTCTTATATTTGAACTAAGATTTCATTGTAGAAGACTTCTTATATTTTAGACAGGAGGGAGTTTATTCAAATCTCACTACCAATAAAAACACTCGTCCCTTTTACAATTTTCTTAAAATTGTTTGTTGCTTAAGAATAGTGTAAATTAATTAATGGGGTGAGATCATAATATAGCAACGACAAGCTCATCTTTTAGAGGGTCTTGGAAATTAGGGTTTTTGTGGGGTAACGTGCACGTGGTCAGGTGGGCTGCACCTCGTTTTCTCTGGTCCCAATAAGTGTTGTGTGAGTAATGTGTGTGTGTGTGTGTGTGTGTTGTGAGCGATGAGCATTTGAAGCCACTATATATTCACACTACCTAATTAGTCAAACGTTCTAAAAGTCTATAAATCACTTTTTTAAAAGTTAAATCTAATTAGCTAATATCAATTAGGAGTTTTATATATCCATGACAACCTTTTACAGGCGATCTAGGTGTTTAGATGCTGTATTTTGTGATTAGATGTTGCTTTGATACAAGTGTTTTTATATTTTATGAGACAAATTCCAATAATATGCTTACCGGTGTAGTATAAAATCCGTCTAAACAATCATGAAACTTATTTAAAATAATTATATGCCTTATATAAAAAGTGTTCAAAGTTTTTTTTACAAAGCATTTGTGAGTTTTAATGAGTATTAAATATTATTTTATATATTCATGTTGAATAAGATTAGTGGATGAGTTAAAATTAATATGATGTTGAAATTTGTGGTAGTTAATAAAGATAATAATAGAAATTACTTGAATTTCATAATAAGTTTAATGGTTTCAACCATTTTTTATACTATCATCTGATATATAATTCAAGGTCGGTGGCGCTCCTTCCCATACATGTTTCTATTCTGAGACTCAATCTCGAAACCCATATTAAATTAGTGGAGATTTATACCACTAGACTAATTTTATATTAGTATTTTCAGTTATTTTTATTGCTATGTGTGAATTAAGGTTTTTTTTTTTTTTGCATTGTAAGTAAGAAATTATTTATGAGGAATATACAAATAATTCATTAACGGATAATTTTAAAACGAAAGTGCGAAGCTTTTGCGTTGACATTGTAAAAAAACCGTGAAACACATGCTTGAAGGGTTAGGAACATTTATTGTCAAATTTGAAATATTAAAAAATTATTTAAAAATGGCTTAAAAAGTTTTGATTAGATTTAGATCTATATGTATAGTTTAATCTCTTGCATTTTTATATTTTAAAATTCTTCAATTATTTGTATACCAAAATCGTTCACATCTTAAACATATTTTTTTGTGTTATGAGATAGCACCTATTCAAAATTGGTATACTATGCAGTTTTGTTTTCCATAATATATACGTTAATTTTAAATAAATAAATAAATAGGGCACACTATCACCACGTTTTCAATAATTAGTATGATATAAATTATTCAAGTAATGATAGTTTAAAGTGGAGGCATCAATTATAAAATTATATAGTGTTCCTTTGAATTTGGTAAAATTATTTTTATATTCTGCTTTCACATGTTTATAAAATATCATTTAACTGCTTTCACATTTGATCATAGCTTATAGTTGATCTAGCCCTAAATCTTTCAGTTTCACTGGTGAACCACTACTAATAATATACCTCTCACAAAATTTGATAAATAATAAATCATATATTTAACAATTGTAACTTGTTGGTTTATTTTTATATTAAACAGCATTGACAAATAAACCTATACTATAATGGTTACCTATATCTTATTTTCACATTCTTTCAAATAAACAGTATATAATTGCAAGAATAATATATCCATATATGAATCCTACCATCTCAAAGAAATAGAAATAATAGAAAGATGAGAGAAATGCGCACATGCATGCACCACGTCTTAAAAGAGAGCTCAAATTTGAGTCTGCGTAGATACAGAAAATATCTTTAGGAAAGTCATCCTTAATTGAGTACAACAACGTTCTAGTATGATCCAATCAGAAAACCATATCAAAAAAGAAATTGTACAAGAATGCAATTGGTATTGTGTAAGCATAAAAAAGTAAGTGATTTTGTCAAAATCAACAACTATTAAAATGCCTGCATTAACATACTCACACTTATATGAACACGTGGGTACACAACCGCCTTTTTCACCAAATTTAATGATATTTTAATTAATATAAAGATAATGAAATACAAAATCCGAAAAAAAAAAGTCCAACAAAAAGGCCGAATAAACTACCCAGCAACAAATTTGACCCTAACAATAGCAAAATAAGGGAGCAGTTGTTGACAAGCTCACCAGAAAGCCCACTATCTATTTACCGGAATCTACAAGGAGGGAATTACCATTACTGACATTGATACCATTATAAGAGCAACCAAGAATAGTTGTTGAAGAGTATGGGAGATGTACCATTCTAATTTTTATTTTAGAATTTGTTTAAAATTTGAGAATAACTACTCATAATAAAGTAATTTATTATGTGAAAAAAGGTTTATTAATATATATATATGTATAAGATTTATGATGTAAAATAAATTAATGAAAAATTAAATGAAAATAAAGAAAAGGGAAAAAATATGAAAGTAATGGGCTCAAGCCCATTTAAATATATATATATATATATATATATAGGACAACTAAAGGGGCATGTGGGTCCTTTTAGTTATCACGTGAGGGGGGTAATATATAATATAGGGAAAAGAATTTTTTTAAAAAATACTATTTGAATTTTAAAAACCTAGAAAGTATGTTGAATTTATAAAATGACAGATTCCTACCTAGTATTAATTTGGGTTTTTTAGAATTCAGAAATGACAAAACTTATGACGAAAATAACAAAACTCATAATGAAAATGATAAAATTATATACTGGTGTGTTTTGACATAATTTGTAAGGGAAATAACTAAAATTGTAATGGAAATAACAAAACTCGATGCTGGTGTGTTTTAACATAATTCGTAAGAAAAATAAATAAAATCATGATAGAAATAGCAACACTCACGATCTTTTATCTAAATTCTAAAAAAACTCATATTGGTACTAGGTAAGAATCTGTTATTTCTTAAATTCAATAGACTTTTTGGGTTTTTTAAAATTCAAATGGTAGTTTTTTGGAGTTTTCCCTATAATATAACCCTTCACTTTTGCTATGATGGCAAGAAGTGTGTAATTTTTTGAAGGAATAAGCTGTGGAGTTTTGACTCTGTTTTAGATTTAGGAATCCATTTTGAGGATCAATAAGGTATTCAAAATTTCTTCTTCTTATAAAACTTCCTTTATGAAAGTTACCTTATGTATTTTTCTATTTCTTTTGATAGTAATTTTATACCAATCAGAGAACATTTTGGGGCTAGGGTTTTGCACAAATTTTGAGTTTTATGAATAGATGTCCATAGTATTGTAGAAGAAGGTTAATGACTAGTTTTAATCTATTTAGTTTTATCATTCAATTTTTGTAAGATTTTGTATTATTTTTTTAATAAAAACATGTCCTACATGATATTTCTACCCATTAATTTTGGGTCAAAAAATTTACTTGGGTTGTTAGAGTTATTAGTGTAGTTTTAAGTGGTTTAAATTGTTAGATAAAGTGAAGACTTGTAATTAACAATTTTGTAGTTGAAACAATAAATGTTAAATTAGGATTTTGTACAATTGAATGAAATTTATCGTAATTAATGTCACAAATGAGTTGTTTGAGTTAATGAAAATATATGAATGGATGTTAAAATACTTAATTGAGATTTTTAGTATGAAATTGCAATTTTTTATTTAATTAGTTATTGAATTAATTTAATAAAGTTGACTGTTTTAATAACTCAAAGATTTATTAATATAATGTGTAGTAATTGACTGTCATAGATTGAATTGTGATTTGTGGTTGAATGTGGAGTTTGAATTCTTGTGATAAATTTTGCTTTAGCTTGAGGTAATTTCCTCTTTTTGTGTAAGCTTGTAACATGTTTGTGAGTAATTTTTACATATATAACTATAAATTTACCATTGATTCATGATATGGACTATAAAGATATTTATTATTGAAATTGTCTCGTAGGACTTATTGTTCATGAGAATAGATAATTATATCATGAATTGATAATGGTTTATGTGGTTGAAAATATTCTCTTGATAAATTGTGAATTGGTATTGGTTGTGATAATTTATCTCTTGAATAATTAATATGAGAGGGGATGACTGATATGGATTTTGATAGAAGGTTATTCTTAGAAGAAATAGAGGGTGAATTCTTGTTCAAAAAAGGAAATAAGGTAGTGGACTTTCAGGTGTATACTTGTTAGTTCTTTGGCCCATTGTGTTTAGTAGGGCATTGACGCCCCACTAATGTATTGGGGTAACTCATGGCTCGATCTTATGCTCTATGGATTTTGGCCGGTCCATATCATTTGTTCAGTGAGCTTATTAGTTGAACTACCAGTCACATGAGTGAGTACTAGCTCATGGGTTCAGTCAAAGAAAATAAGGTAGAAGGTAATAAGGGAAGTTAGAGAGTGAATTGTTAAATATTAATAATTGTACACCCATCTGATAAACTTTGACTTTCAAATTGAGTTTATAATATTATAAATTGGTATGCTTGTATTATTTAACATTTTATAAAATGTTATCGTCCCACTTGATACTTCACAGGCACTTACTCGTATGCCCAATGAGATGGTTTGTTAGTTGCTAAAACATTGTCTCATCCCGTCAATTTAACATTTTTCATGTGATATATCCCATAGTGATCCAATAAGGGAGACTCCATAAGATTAAGTTGTTTCTTCTATGAGTAGTGCTTCCATTCTTTTAGTTTATGCTAGATTATTATATATTGCAGCGTTAAGACTGATTTTCATATTGTAGTTTATTTTTAGGATTCGATGTATTGATTGTGTACCTTCAATTTTCTATTACTTAGTCACCTTCTGATGATTTTAAATGGCCTTGAGGCCTTAAGATTGTATTTCAAGATTTATGGTTCAACATTTTAATTTGAGTTAGGTTTGGTAAGGAATGCTTATTTGGGCTTCAAGAAGTCCAAGCCTAATTATGTGCTTGAATTTCTATAAAAGGGGTTTTGTTCTTTTAACCATAATAGTCCTATAAAAATTAGGAATGTTTATTTGGGCTTCAAGAAGTCCAAGCCTAATTATGTGCTTGAATTTCTATAAAAGGGATTTTGTTCTTTTAACCATAATAGTCCTGTTAAAAAATTAGTTTTAAACTGTTATATCATAGTTAACTTGTTTGATAAGAATTATATAATTATGATTAAGTTAGAATTTGAATGATGATTTAATTAATAACTAAGTTAATTATTTTATTAGGAAAAATATTTTACAAGAGAACCCATACAAGCATAACACCCACAGATACCCAACAAATGTACGATGCTAGAGAAGGGAAAGAACTCACCATCGACCACCCACTGGACACCACCTTTTGATGATACATATGGCCAACATCAATGACTTGGATTCGCCACCATCGAACAAACCCAACGACAACTTTTTGAAAGGTAAAGCATATAGTAGTAGAGACCATTGACAAAACCCTTCCCCTAAAAATGAGAATCCCAGCCACCAAATTGGGATATGATCTATCAAATTTCAAGCAATCGTCAAATTAGGATGTGCCATAATCAGATTCCTTAGATTTGTTTATTACCTAAAAAGCATACAACACAACCACTAAAATCTAACACCAGAAAAGGAGTAAAAAATGGACATCCCCTTCGCTGACGAAGTTTATTGAGGAGGGGGATGTTGTGACAACATCTAGCACAAAGGAATGGGAAGAGCTCTTACCACCTCAATAAAGTTATAGAGAAGGAGAGGAGAAGCTCACCCTAAAGGCAAGATTATTTAAAACTTAGAATTTCTAAGTAATTTGTAATCACTTTTTACATTAAAACTTGTCATTACATGATATTCACTTGTTGTGTGACCCTTTTTTCTTGTTTACAAATGAGAGAGTATTACCCTATAACCAAAAAGAAAAACTAATCTACAGGAAATTAAATCCCATGCAATCTTGATTAGCTTCTTATGATAAGTAGGACACGCATCCATAAGGAAGAACTTTATAATCCTTTTTTTGCTAATACATCTACCACTATATTTTTCTCTATTAAAATATGGTGCATATACATGTCATAGTCTTATCTTTTCATGTTTGAATTTAGAAGAAAACTAAACTGTAAGAATTATTTGCAGAGCTCATAAGCGTATCAAAAATATTTTTAGAATTGGACTCAAGAATGATCTTCTTATATCATAGATCCCAAGCCAATCTTAAACCTTTCAACATAGTCCATTATTTTGCTTCCATATCACTAACCATCTTTTAAGGATGAATTAGTTATGGCACCGTTGACATTAATTTTTATCCACTCACATGATGGGACATGTTATATGACTTTTTTGTTTTTATAAACATAGGTATCCTCCTATTGAAGTCAACCATATTCAAAATATTGTCAGGTACTAAATATAGATATCTCTCCTATTGGAGATTTGAACATTGGTTAACCATGTTATTATGGACTAACCTCTCCCGTAAGGCCCAACTTACACTCAATACTTACAATAAGCCCATATGTATAAAACATAAATATGTGGGTTTTAAGCCAATAACTAAAGTGCTTTTTAATTGTAAACAAAATTAAATCTCATTGGGCTTATTTTCTTCTAGTCTTTTATGGGCCACTACACATCCCACCTTACATTTAAGAGAATCTATGATCCACCACAAAAACCCAACAAATAATGGAAATAAGCAATTAAAATTATCATGAATTGAAATTAAGTTTTCCCCTTATATAACTAGTGCTAAGATAACAAAGGATTCTCATGATTGATTTGACTTCAATCTTCATTATTGTTAAGATTTTTTTTTGGATACATTTATTGTTAAGACTTTTATTTGTATGAAATTGAACTAAATTTGACCAGATATTATCATTTTAGAACTATAATAGTTATAACTTTTATGGCATGACAATGATATCTTCCCTTATTTATGAGATATATATTAGCTAAAATTGGTCTTTTCAATATTTAGAACCCATTTGGTTTGATTCAATTATACCTTGAAGTGCCATGCAATATGATATAATAGTAATGCATTCCGATTTAATTAAGGTGTTATTTTTTAATAATTCTTTAATATTAAAATATCACACCAAGTCTATTTTAATATTACCCTTAATATAATCTTTGTAGAAAAAATACTTAACAACCATCATGCTACCTCATCATAACTATTATGTTACCTCATTGAGGATTGTTTAATGATGATGGTTGTGGTGGTAGATGTGATAGTAATAGTGGTATAGTGGTGTGGTGATAAAAGTGACAACAGTAGTTGAGGAGGTAGTGGTGGTGGCAACAGTAGTAGAAGAGGAAGTAGTAGTGGCGAAGATGGTGGTCATAGCGACAATGGTGGAAGAAAATGTAGCAACAGTGGTGGCAACTATCATAGTGCTGGCAACATCAATGGTGGAAGAGGTAGTGGTGGTGGAAGTTATACAATAGCGTAGCAGGTGAAATGAAACAAGTAAAATAAAAACAAATTAGACTAATGGCTAAGTTGAACTTTTTCAATCATGCAATGGGGTGATAATGACTATTTATAGGTTCAAGGTATGAAAGAGGATTGCTAATTTTTTATAATTGTCATTACCATAGTAAATCCTAATACCATGCTAAAGAGTAACCAAACATTCTTCTATTGCTAATGCAATCAAGCTTATGATTGCATGCATGCAATGGTGTTAAACTAAACAAGCTCTTAAAGTCTACAACACATGCTCTCACCTAAGAAAAAACACATGGATGCAACATATAAAATCCTCAAGTGCCTAAGAGGACTCTTGGTTGAGATCTTGAGGACTTTTCTTTGAGAAGATAAATGATAGAAACATTGAGATTGTCATATATGCAAATTGGGCAAGTGATCAAGAGATCTACAGGTCCACCTTGAGGTACTATAAGTTTGTTTGGGGAAATCTAATCACTTGGCAAAGTAAAAAACAAAGAGCTGTTGCTAAGAGCATTGCAGAATTTAAGTTAAGAGCTCTAGCTTAAGGTCTAAGTGAAGGGTTGTGGTTAAAGAGAGTAGCAAAGGAAGATCATATGCAAGTAAAATATCCATTAAAGCTCTTCTTTGAAAATAAAGCAGCCCTATGCATGCCCTTAAATAATGTTAAGCACAGAAGGATCAAACATGTTAAAGTTAACCAATATTTTATTAGTGAAAAAGTTGAATATCATATCATCTGTCTCTCATATTTCCCAAGAAGTTGCAGCTTGCAAATGTACTTACTAAAGAGTTATTAGAAGATGTATTTGAAGGTTTAATTCACAAGTTGGATATGATTAACATCTATAATCCAACTTGAGGGAGAGTATGGTAATTATCAAGATCAACAAATTGTATATATATTTATGTAAAAGTTAGAGAGATAATATGGAGATTATATAATCTTAAGTATTCAAAATTTTGAAATTCAAATCCGAGGGTTATAGTAATTCACAGATCCATTACACATCAAAATTCATTCATGTACGCATTAAAAGCCTTTCGGCTCTTCAATATGAAATTATCTTACTCTTCCTAAACTTTATAGCTCTTTAACCTTAGCTTCTTCCTTTATCTAAACTTGATACCGATAATAAAACACTAGTGGAGTTATCAAATAAAATCTATATACATATTTGTGAAAGATATACCTAAAGAATTGGTTGTTAGTAAAACAATGGTATCATGCAATTTATGTATCCAACCTCTATATAATAATCAAACTTTTTGTTTGCATTCCCATTGTTGGACTTTGTACTTAAGTTCACCCTTGATGGGACGGACCGATTGCTCTGGAATAAAATCCGAATGAATAAAGGAAGAGACTTGACATGCAATTATTTCCTAAAATGAATTGCAACTAAATCAGGAAATGTTAACTAATATAAATATAGAAGGTTTTCTCCTTATTAGCAAACAACTTGAAATGTAAGTTGGAAGATATTGGTAAACCACTTAGTGATTATAACTTGGTGGATAAGCAAGAAAAGATTAGGGAATCACATAGTATTTATTGCTATTGATTACAACTTGAAGTACAAGCTAAGGATCTCTATAAATATAGCCTGCCAGCAAGCAGAAAAGATATATTAGAGCAATTGAAATATCTTACGCTCTCTCTTCTTTTCTTCCATAATTTCTTTGTGTTCTGGTGCATTGTTGTGCAAGCCTTGGTTAGACTCTTGTAGTCTTAACTAATGTGTGAGTTATCCTCTTGGATCTGACCTGACCCGATACGTATATCTTACCTCTATTCTATTATATTATTTCTATTATTGGCATCAGAGCCACTTGATCTTAAGGCTATAATTTATTCTTTGAGAATAAGCATGTGATATAATTTTTATTTATATCTCTACCATATTTTCTATTGTGCTATTATTATATATGTGAATATATATAATGTTAATATTTACACTTTGTGTAAACATTATTATTATTTCAACTATGATTTTTTTTATTGTTATGTTTAGAAAGTTAGCATTTTTTGAAGAAAATATGTATGTGTGTGTGTGTGTCTAATTTGTTTTTCAAAGGATAAAATCTTTTATTCTCCTTTACTAAAGATGAAATAAATTATTATGGGATGATTTGCATATGTTATTATTCTCCCCCTTAATTATCTCAAGCTTTATATCCTCTTTAGTTTTTGTTTGCTTGAAATTTTTTATATACATATTTCTTATTTACATGTGAATATTTAATGTTGAGTTCTTGAGATTAAAGCTCTTAATAAATACACATATATACGTTGTTGCTCCTCTTCTCCTTCTCTTCTTCTCGGGTTAGAAACTTAAATTCTTGAATCTATGAATGATAAAAAATAAAGAACTTAAACCCTTTATGGCTAGACAAGCTCAATAAAACAAGAGAAAACACATCCAAATAACGTTACAAAGTACTATTAATTTAGGGGAAAAAATGGCTTTCAAAATCAAAGTTTATTGTTCAAAATAAGAACATGGATAAGTAAAGCTCGAAAATGACACATGGGAACGTGTCAAACTAAGATCGGATGAGAGGTAAACAAATGAGAGAAAGTGGTGACTCAGATTATTGTCACCATCAGCTCACACGTGTTTTTCACCTAGAAAAAAGATAATATTTGTGAACATAAATACCATGGAGTTGTAGTTCATTTTGTAACAATTCCAATGAGAATAAGATTACAAAAAATAGAGCTAAAACAAGGAAGATATGACCTTATGAAGTTGGCAGTTTACGATGACCCACCGGAGCTCCAACCGAGTCAAGGCAACCTAGCTGGAGGTTGAAGATGATGATGTTAGATACAAGATTAGTTTTGATGATGTCAAATATGTTGCCAAGTATTTATGATGTCAAATATGGATGCCAAGTATTACACAAAAAGTTTGCATAATGTATTTATCTTATACATTGTCTATT
>JBAGKO010000005.1:3223783-3238131 GCA_037177275.1 Acacia concinna | reverse complement strand
GACTAGTTGTAAAAGGGTACACTCAAACTTATGGGATTGATTATCAGGAAACGTTTGCTCCAGTGGCAAAGTTCAATACCATTTAAGTGTTGTTGTCAATTACAGCTAACTTGGATTGGCAATTACACCAACAGGATGTGAAGAATGCATTCTTAAATGGGGATTTAAAAGAAGAAGTATACATGGAGATTCTAGATGGAGTCCTAGCTCCTAATAATGCAATATGCAAACTCAACAAATCATTATATGGATTAAAACAATCTCCTAAGGCTTGGTTTGGAAGATTCAACAAAGCAGCAAAATGTCTCGAGTACACTCAGGAACAAGCAGATGATACATATTCATCAAATGTGTCAATGACAAAATCACCATACTTATTGTTTATGTTGATGATATAGTTATCACGGGGCATGATGAAGAATCTATTACTCAGCTGAAACATGATCTATCAACTGAACTTGAGGTGAAAGATCTTAGACAAATGAGGTATTTTCTGGGTATAGAAGTAGCAAGAACAAAGAAGGGTATCAATGTATCTCAACGAAAATACACCCTAAACCTATTACATGAAACATAAATGTTAGGTGCTCAACCAAAGGGAACACCAATGGAAGAGGGATGTCATATAGAGATCAAACCTAAGATACTTCAACTGACTTAGAGAGATACAGGAGACTTGTGGGAAAACTGATTTACTTAACTCACACACGTCCAGACATCGGCTATGTAGTTAGAATAGTAAGTCAATTCATACATCAACCACAAGAAGAGCACATGAATGCTATATATAGAATATTGAGTTATTTGAAATTCAATCCTGGAAGAGGAACTTTCTTCAAGAAAAATACTGCCAAAAACATTGAACTTTACACCGATGTAGATCATGCACGGGATGAAGAAACTAGAAGATCAATCACAACATACTGTACTTATGTTTGGGGTAATCTGGTTACATAGAGAAGTAAGAAACAAATTGTGGTGTCTAGAAGCAGTGCTGAAGCATAGTTAAGAGCTATCGCTCTTGGAGTTTGTGAAGGTCTCTGGGTCATTACTACTAAAAGAGTTGGGAATTTCATATAAAGGACCAATACAACTATGGTGTGACAATAAAGCTAGTATCTCAATGGTTAAGAAATCAGTGTATCATAATTGAACAAAACATGTTGAGATAGACAGGCACTTCATTAAAGAAAATATTGAAGAAGCACCATGAATTTAACCCATGTCCCATCTATTGATCATATTGCAGACATTATGACAAAACCTCTAGGAAGAGCTAAATTTGAAGGATTCAGAGGCAAGCTAGATTGATATCTATTCTACAGCTTGAGGGGGAGTGTTGAAAAGCAAATAAAATTAGGAAATTAATGATAGAGATAATGGAAATTAGAAAATTATGTCCATTTCTCTTGATTTATTCTCCTAATCAGATCCCTTATTTTTTGCTCTTAGTTTTAGGAAATATTTATTTTTATGAGGATTATTTCTGCTAATTCTTTCTTAATTTCATTTCCATAAATGGTTGTTCATTAAGCCTATAAATTGTAACCCATTTGTTCATATCAATATATCTTGTAAGAGTGAAATACTCTCTAATTGCCAACCAATTCTCTCTGATTTCCATCCAATACTTTAGAACTTTGCAATTTTGCGGTGAATCGCAAAAAGTGAGAACTTTCTACCCTTAACTGTAGTTATTATCATTTACTACTGAAATTTTTTATGCATCTAATCGATCTGCACTACTACAAATTTGAGTATATATGACGCTCTATATGTCGCTTGGGTCATTATGCAATGAGTCGTTGTGTATATGGTGAATCACATAAAAGTGAGACTTTGTTACGTTATTTCAATCCCTATTTTTCTTGCTTGCTATGCTTATTCTATTTTGCAAGATTGATCGCCATTATTTTTGTTTTGCAATCTATTTATTGAGCTCCCTGGATAAATCTTCTATTCTTTTAGGATCAATGTATATTGTTTCAGATTATGGTTTAATCTAATAAAATAATAAATACTTAGACATTGATCCGTATAGGGCATAAGATTCTCCAATAGGCTCAATATAAATGGATTGTAAGATAAAATGATTATGGTTGGTCTTGTAAAATAGAAAATGATATACTTGACAGTTGTTCAATAACTATCATCATAGATTAATATATATATATATATATAGCAATCTTTATTTAATAACTGTCATTTATAAATGACATATACATGACGTTTCTCACTAGAAAACCGTCATATTTAGGGAAATATATGTGGCGGTTCTTTAACCGCCATATATATATGGCGTTCAAATATATGGCGGTTATGGGAAAAAACAACCGTCAAATATAGACAATTCTGGAGTAGTGAAAATCTGGAAGAGAGTTTGAAAAACTTTTGATAAATTCATTTTTGAAATCAAAGCTACTTAATATTGCTTCAAAATCCACGTCTTTATATATGGCAATTTTTGAAAAACCTCCATATAGTTTTCTCATATTTATGGCATTGTTTTGAAAAACCGTCATATCTAACTAAGTGGGGCGTCAATTAAAATCACGTCCTCTATATATGGTGGGCATCCTATAACCGCAATATATACAACATCATATGTATACAATTATGTAGTAGTATGGGCTGGACCAATTACTCCAGAATAAAATCCGAATGAATAAAGGAAGAGACTTGACATGCAATTATTTCCTAAAATAAATTGCAACTAAATAAGGAAAGGCTAACTAATATATATATATAAGGTTTTCTCCTAATTAGTAAACAATTTGAAATACAAGTTAGAAGATATTGGTAAATCACTTAGTGATTACAACTTGGTAGATAAGCAATAAGAGATTAGGAAATCACACAGCATTTATTGCTAATGATTATAGCTTAAAATGAAAGCTAAGGATCTCTCTAAATAGAGCCTCCCACTAATCAGAAAAGACATCCCATAGCAATTGTTTTATCTTGTGCTTTCTCTTCTTTTCTTCCATAATTTCTTTTTGTTTTGGTGCACTGTTGTGCAAGCCTTGGTTAAACTCTAGTAGTCTTAATCAATACGTGAGCTATGCTCTTGAATCCGATCCAACCTGGTATGCATCTCTTGCTTCAATTTTCTTATATTATTTCTATGACCCATATCCCAAGTGAAAATTATATTAATGTGGTTGTATTTTTTTTTTAATCATTGTTGAAGATTCTGAATTCCAAGTTCAAGTTCAATGTTTTTCAAGTTTCACGCGTAAAGCACATATAGAGGAGGGCAACACTACACAACTAGCAAATATATGTGTGGATGATTTATCTTCTTAAGAACAAAGAAGTTTCTTTGTATGGAAAGAATTAGTAAAAGAGAAGTATATAAACACCATATTTGAATATGAAAAAACAAAAGCAATGCCATGACATTAAATATGAGAAAGCTCTATTATCCTTTTGCAAATCCTACCTAAGGAACGCTCTCAAAAATAATAATGTGTTGAACACTAAAAAGAACAATGATTGTTTCTTAAAGGCTCAAGCAGCTAAAGACACTAATAATATAATTTTTTTAAAAAAAACAAAGTTTTATCATCCTTAATTCCAACCAAAACCTTTTAAAATAAACAAAGTGTAAGGACATTAAACAATAAAACTCTCTGATAAACCAAGTGAATTAAGAAAATTACAAGCTAGCTAGATAAAACTCAAACATCCTCTCCTAGCCATCTTAGTCAATTATGTCTAAACAGGCCTAACTAACTTCTTTTTGTTATTACAATTAATTTGGAGATCCATATAGTTTTTCCTCACTCCATAACCAAAGTCTGCAAATGGCTATACCCCACAGTAAACTCCAACTACCTCTACTCAATCCCTGTGAGAATATGAAGGATGTAAAATTTAGTTCCATATATAGTTTTCTTGGATAACTACAGTCTCTAAGAATATGAATATGGATGATATATATCCTCAACATCAGAATCACTTGGCCATATACTTCGATCGCTTGGCATTAGTGGGAAGCTTTTTATTGAAAGCTATCCACATCAAGATAACAAAAATTGGACCGGACCAATCATAAAACGAAGTGGAACGAAGGGGAGGGGTTGAACCAAGAAAACTGGCCAGTCGAACCGGTTTTTGTCAAAAAAAAAAATCAGAAGAAAAAAATGATACTATACATTTATTTATGAAATTTTAAAAATATGTCAATATATTCTCACCTATTTTATTATTATAAATGATACTTATATGTTTCTTTAATTTTCATGTATATATAGTGTTATTTTATCATTGTCAATTAAATTATAATATTTTAATATAATCAGTTTAACCCAATTGAATCCTTTAAACCTTGAATCCATGTTATAATCGGTTTGTTTCCCGATTCGGTTTTTTATACCTTGATCCATATAAACATCCTTATATGTTCCAAACCGTACCATTTCCATATAGCCCTATAAACACCACTATGACTTGTCGTGTTCATGAAATTCCTCTCATAAGAAATTAATTAAATAGGCACTTTTTTTAGGAGAAAATCCCATTTGACTAAGTTAACCCATTCGGCAATTAAAGTTGTTGGAGGCACTTCTTTCCTTAATATTTTTGTTGGGAAATAGCCACCAATATAATCTTTGAAAAAACTAATACATTGATAATTTCTAACCGTCCACTTCATGGCCCTTTTTCCCATGACGACTTCTTGTTGGGAAATGAATCTCCAGGAAGAGCTTCTAGTCTATTATACAACACAAGTATCCTCCTATATATTGTTAGCAATTATGGTTGAGTCACTGTGGAGGATTCCAACATTGTTACAAGAAACTAACCCTTCCACTATACTTAACACTATTGGTAATACAATTTTATTAATTTAAAGAGAAAAGGCACACCTAAAAATAGGCGCCTTTTCAAGATATATGCAATGAAAAACTTAGGGACCCAAGACTAAACAAACAAGAAAAGAAACAAAACATGGATTCATTGGGCTTTAGAAGATACAGATTACAGACCAGAAAATCACACAAAAGCCCAAAAACCGAAATAAGAGTTTATACTACATGCAAGACCATTTTTTTCGTTCTACCTGATTCAGTATTGAAGTATGAAAGTGAAAACTCTTTTAGCATTTTAATATGGATAAAGTTTGTACCAAAAAATATCTATATAGTAGAAAACTTCTTTAATCTTGAATATAATTAATAATTTTAAGGTTTTTTATTTTAATAAAAAATACCAAAAGTAATTTACAAATTGGGACAGAAGCAGCAATAAATAATTAAATTTATAAGTAGATTTATTTCCCAAATAATTCTTTAATGTTAATAAATATACAAATTTAAGATAATTCATAGTCAAAGTTGACGGTTGAATGAGTTATAAGTCAAAAAAAAACAACGAAATTATGTGTGACTCAATTTTTTTATTTGTTATTTCATTTAGTGCATCAAACGTCTTTTCCATTAACTACAATCAATTTGTGACGATAAATAACAATTCTTTTTATTTTTTGGGAGAAAAATTGAATGAAATATATGCATTAAACGAAACTAAACAAATAATCATATTGATGAGGATTTTTTGTGTTAGTCTTAGGGTTCTCAATAAAAATAAATCAAAAATTGCGTATAGGCATACTTAGAATATTTCTTTCTTTTTAAGGAGTCTTTTATTGATTCCCAAATAATCTAAATGTCATGTAAATACAATAAAAATAAGATAAAATTGATTTTCTGCATTCTTCAATTCTCAGCCCTGAGCTACTCTCGTTACAGCACTCTCTCATTCTCCAGCTGGAAACCACAGCTTGCGGCAGTCACTCCTCTGCTGAAGGTCTCCAGCTCGCGGCACTCCCCTCTCTCCCTCCAAACCTAAAAATCATATTTCAGATGTGACAAATGCTGCTGCAATTCTCTGTCTGTTTTGCAATTTTCAGAATTTCTGGGGCTTCATCCATAATTTTCTATGGGCATTTTCTTCACTGAATTTCAATTTTTCAGAATTTTGAGTACTTTTTGTAATTTTCCCAAAACTATCTGAAAAGACAAATCAGCATTATTTAATCCTTTTTATCCTAAAGATTGATAATATGAAATCAATAAAAATGGACCATTATACTCCCTATTTTAACTCTTTTATATAATCTTTATTAATCCAAAATTATCATAAATAATAAATTTTTATCTTAATTAGCATTATAAAATTCTCATATTAATCACAAAATAACATATAAAAATATGGAATAATCACATATGTAGACATCCAAAGAGTCTACTTACACCCTCGTTACCTCATTCTTGTCATTGATATAACATCATGTAAACTAAATGTTCATTCATAAAATTTAATATTATATATATGTGGGTAAAATTACATCTAGCATTTCAATATCTTTCCAATAACACTTAGTATCATAAAATTATTTTCAATGCAATTTTACTGTTAAAATATTTTTTTCTGAGTATCAATGACCACCTAAACTTCATATATTGGGTACTACTTGAAAAATATTTTAAAGTTCTAAATGCACAAAAAATTACTTTAAACTATTGGGTGCTGAGGAAAAAAAAAATAGGACATTAGATGTACGAAGGAATTAATTTCAAATACTGAGTGCTTAATATATATATATATATATATAGTTATATTTATAGGGTTGTAAATGCCATTTAACCATTAATAAATTGATGGTGAAGGGAAACCCCATATGAAGGTCCATCCACACGTGCGCACATGAATCCAATAAATGCCAGGCGTCTTTAACCACCTTAGACCAATCCACACACACAAAAATCCACAAATCTTTACGTCCAAGGATTTATATCTTAACATGAATTAAAAAAAACAAAAAAAGGACAAAAATAGAGGGAAAATATGCATCTGATGTTGATCCATTAATTTTGAAGTTATTCTTAGGTACTCTTTTTATAAAATTTTATTAGAATCTTTAAAATCTTACAATGTGGTAAAATACTTCCTAAATTTTTGACATTATTAAAATTATGAGTATAGATTCTAACATAGCTCTTTCATATAATTTTACGCATTACTAATGTAATGATTATAATTATAATGTTTCTATGACAAAATAAATAATCGCCGCCTTAAAAATAAAGCTTTTTTTGAAAAAAAAAATTATTTATTAAGGATAATTAAGGTATATTAAAGGTCATATTGATATTGTGTATGTGGATAGTGGATTAAGGATAACTTTATCATAAATGGAAGTTGTGGGGTGACTAACATTTTCTACTCGCTAATTGAATCTAGAACTCTAATATAATTTCAAGAAAAATAACAATTAGGTCAAAAAATTCTATTGTTTGGATAAAAGTACCAAAGATTGAAGAACCCCATTGTATTAGAAGAAGAATAACACAAAGTGCCTTAAATATGTAAATCTCAATTCAAGATCATAACATGACATAATTTCTGTGAAGTTTATAGGATTAATATGTGGTTAAATTCTATAACAAGATACCTAAATATCCTTAATTTGAAAACAAAATGACAAAAAACAGTTTAATAAATAAAACTCTAACTTATTAAATGAGATCATTTAAGGCAATAATAACAATTATTTTCACTAAGGATAATCAGATCATTTAAATATTTAATGCCATAATAAAAAACTTCATAGTAATTAAGTCATTTTGAAAAATCATTTTTGAGATTTCAATAATGGGTGTATATTTTCCTTTCTATATTTTATAACATTGTAGCCTCTGCTAATTATGAATTATAACAAACTAATGATATAATAAAATTCAAGAAATAAAAATGGCGGAAAATTATTTATTATAATTATTATTGGTAGGTCAATTTAACAAGAAGTACGGTGTTGATTGGATTCTTTTTTTTTTTTTTTGCCAGGGTGTTGATTGGATTCAATTATATAAAAACATGAGAAGGGAAGTGGAGCCTTGTTAGATATGCATTATTGCATTGCACACATGAATTATTTATATTTATCCAATTCTATTGAATTATTGTGATGTCTGAAACCAAAAAAGAAAAAACAAGAGTCAATGTGTTAATAATTTAATACTCCATCTGATTATTTTTATAAGTAACTTTATCTCTTTTATACTTAGTCTTTAAAATAAGCAACATTCTTTTTCTTATCTCAAGATTTAAACTATATTTTCCTTTTATACTCTTATTAAATAGGCACTTTTATAATAATTCCACTTTTAACTCTTAAGCACCTGTCAGTTGTCACTTCTTTTATGACATCCTAATTTTTTATTTTTAGGATTTAAGTATAATTAAGGATTATTTAATTATGATTAATAGATCTATCATGTAATTGTCAAAATAAAATTATTAATTAAAGATATGAAATTAGTGGAATAAAAATGTAGAAATAATAATATTGTGTTGTTGTTGTTATTTTTATTATTAAGGAAAATAATAATAATATGAATAAAACTAATATTAAAAAAAGAGTTGGAAGAATGAAAATAAATAAATGAATAAAGAAAGGTATTTAAAAAATGAAATGTTAATATAAAAACAAAAAAAGAAAGAAATGAAAGGGCACATGGCCCTTAAATTAGTAAAAAGGGCTGTCATGCAATGCCTCCATCTTCCTCCACTTTGCGACCAATATAGTGAACTTTGAATTAGGATTTTACGCAACTATTTAAAATTGGTGTTAATTTATAATTTCAATGCGTCAGAGTTGAAGAAAATGTTAAATTAAGGTTAACATAAATATTGAGATTAAAGTGTGAAATTTGAAATTTTTAAGTAATTAGTTCAAAACTTTCAAGATATGTAGTGAATTAATTGTGTAATTTATGTATTAAATTTGTCTCTATATCATTGTCTAGATCAATTTGTGTTTCAAAATTGTGAATTGTGCTCTTGGCTTTTGAAAGTTTTAAAGTTAAGTTTTGAGTTTAAGGAATTAAGGTTAGTTTATTATATATGTTTGTAATAGATTGTAATGTGTTTTCTAAACTTTACTTTCATCAATAATATTTGTAAGTATTTTGAAAAATCATGTGTGTGTTTGATATTAACTTAATTTAGTGAAGCAATGTATTTTCCAACTTGTATGTATGATTTGTGATTATGATTGAGATTCTTACGATTATGATGATTATGATACATATAGAATGTTATCGTTATGAAATACTTCTAAAAATTATATTAAATATATTGTATTTTGTTATGGAATATGTTGGGTTGTGTGGAAGAAATATAGTGAAATTGTGCATTCATTAGCTCTCATTCATAGCTCGAATTTGAGTTGAGTGTTTTAAATGGACCTCTTCCTGTTACGCTATATATGTGGTGGCATAGGGGCAATATTATTGAAGTGACTAGCTAATCTTTAGTCGGGTATATTACTACTGGTACATTGTACCACGTTCAGAAGATCTAAGAAGAAGCCCGATAGATGAGTGAGGATGGATTTAATTATTGAAATTATTATGTATTGTTTTACTATTGAAAATATTATTATAATTATTGACAAACTTGCTTCTTTGATTTACAACTCTTCCTACATATTTTATAAATTGATTTTAGTTATTGAGACTTTGTGTCTCATCCCATGTTGTTGTTATATTTTTTTTCAGGCAAGACCTCTAATCCAGTTAGAGGTCAAGGGAAGCAAGCAGTGGCATAGGCATCAGTAACCTTATATGCCTCTTTGATTTTGGAGATTGTATTGTTTTATATATTGCTATCATAGGGGTCATCATGTTTTGATATACTTTGACATTATTTTATATAAATGTTAGCCTTTTATTGGGTATAAGGCCTTATTTTGCATATATACCCTAATACTTTGGCAGATCCACAATATTATTTGTGTTGAAAATTGTTCCGTTTAAACCCTTTGTGGTGAGATTCCGTTATGTGTATGTGGATTAGTTTCTAACCCTTATTCTGGTTATGCCCTTAGTTTTTTGTGTAGGTTACTGCACTAGGTTTGTAACCGGGTTTTGTGTAGGTTAATCTTGTTAGATTAATCAAAAAAAAATTAGAGCAATGGACAAATCATTTTATAACTATGATAAACCATTTTGAATTTAGTTTTACTCTTTTCTATCATAGTTAATTTTATTTGTGGTTTTAATCTTTTTAACTATGATAATGTGTATGAGAAATGTGGTTACAATTTTTTTTATCATGATTAATTAATACAAACTTTCCAGCTGAAATGTTTAATTCATGATAATTAGTCTTAATGCCTTGTTTAGTAGAAATTATCTTTTCATCTTTATTATAAAAATATGAAAAACAAATATATCACTTAAATTTCAAAATCTCAAATTTATCTTGTTACTTACAAAAGTATAAGTACGAACTATAAGATTATAGTAATTGACAATTCATTTTAGTAGAAAATCATTTATTTAGAATTTTGAAGTTCAAGTGGCCTTTTCTTATCTTGTTTTTTTTAAAAAAAATTGTTGATTTAATTTTCTCCCTTTAGTGTTTGGTTTAGTCTTACATTAAATATTAGAGGAGGATCAATTTTCATTCAAAATCATCAAAATAGCTGGTTTGTCTAAACAATTACTGCCCACAAAACTTTTATATTTCATATAAATAAATTTTTGTACGTTGCATGAAATCTGAAGATGAGTATTGATGTTTAGATTTCATGAACATCAGCACTTATTATTATAAATTATAAATTGTAAATTATAAAATATTGATCTATTCAGTGCATTATATTTGAAACAAAATATTGCATTGAGTCGCCTATTCACAGATATGAAGAGTCACATAACAACGAAAGCAGCAAAAACAATGACAATATGTTCTTTTCACATTTCATTTTCAATTCCAATAAAGTATGTATTGGCCGTTACTTTCTTTGACTGCTTAGCTACGAAGGAACAAAATAAAAAATTGAATGTATGAAAAGATATTGATAGAAGGAAAAATGACAAAAATAGAACTTTAAAATTGTAAAATTTCACATTAGGTATTTCTCTTAAAATGACTTATAAATTGCTTATCAAGTCTTTCATTACCTTATCTACTAACCCGATTTGAGATTTTGCAGTTTTAAAATTTTTTCTGTCATTTTCTCTAAAAAGAATAAATAAAAACAATTATACCAAGTAAAGGTAAACATTTGGCCTTCGGTTCAATTTTCAGTAAAAATTGAAATTACATAATATTGATAACAAAACCGAAACTGAAAACGAGAAGATAATAGAACTGGAATATTTCAGTTCGGTTATTAACCGAATTAACTAAATTTTATATTTATTATCCATAAAATAATATATATATATATATGTATATGTATAATGACATTCTTTAAAAAATTATTTTTATCCTTAAGATTAGATTCAGGGAAAGAAATATATAAAATTAATTAATTAGATTTAAAATATAAATATATTTTATCTAATATAATTCAAATTTTACACCTATTTAATTTAAAAAATATGCATTTATCAAATAGTATATATTAAATATAATAAAATTATATATATTTCAGTTTTTCGGTTTAACCAAAAAAAATTTTAATAACTGAACCAAAACTGAACATTGAAGTTTTAAAAAAATAAAAACTGAAATTTTTAATAACCCAAACGAAATCGAACACCAAAATTGTAGAAAAATAAAATCTGAAATTTTATCAAAAACTGAATTAAACAAACCAAAAAAATCAAAATTAATTCGTTATCTTCAATTTCAGTTCGGTTTTATTCCCTCTTTTAATACCAAGCGTTTAAAATTGAGAAAGTGCCTTTGTTCACACCTAAACCCTATGTTTGGTTCAAAGACAAGAGAAAGCATTTAACCAATCCGATCCTACCACATTTAGGTGGGTGGGGACCATCTATAACCATAAGTGCTCTAAACTATATGTTTTTAAATTACATTCATATGTGTATATCTTATTATTGGGTCAAAAAAAGTAATATATCTTACTCAATATCATACCTTTTTTTTTTTTTTGCGGGAAAAGATTCTTTCATTACTAAAAAAACCATAAACAATATAGTCTGGAACCGAAACAGTCTTACACAATAAAGCCAACCTAAACAGCTAGAATAACAAACTGCAAAACAACTATAATTAACCATGATCATATACTATAACAAAAGCATCACAGTTAAAAGGTTTACATAAACTAGAAGGAGGTCTTCGCATCCAATCAGCAGGACATTACTTAAAGATTAATTATAGGATTACATACAAACTTAGATTGGTTCAAGATTATCTGAAGTGCAAAATGCAACATGTAGTTCGGCTCAAGACAACCAATACCCAACAAGTCCAGCCATATTGACCCACAAGTTGGCCCTACAAGAACAAATTTTTTTTGAAAAAAAAAACAAATTTATTGATTCATTTCTTTTCTTTGATTAATTTAATTAATCAAAAGTATAATTGATCTCAGAAACATTCATTTGACCCCCAAGACCAAGCGTACTATTCCATAAAATTGTAAATTCATCAATTTGTTTTCAATTTTTCCGCCAGTCACTCATCCGTCGGTTTAGTGGGAACAACTTATAGCCAACTGATGAAGCGTCTGACAGTATTGTAACTACTTAATATCTCGATCTAAATATAAGACTTGCTTGATTTATTTTGAAGATATTAAGAAAATTAAATGAGTTATTTAATTATATATTATCATAGGAAAAATTTTATATTAAAACGGTTGAAATTTCTAAATTTTAATTTGGAATGCTAAATTTAAGAAATTATACATTATGTTATATGACACAATTATGAATTTAGAAATTTGGCCAAAATTACCTCTTTACCCTTTAGTTATTAAAATACAAAATTATAAACTAAATTATATTATTTACACATTACGTAAGAACCCTAATAGTAAAGATTCATCGGAGGTCATGTCATAGTCAAAAAATCAATAAAAGAGGTCACAATAAGTTTGTTATAAGGTTAAATCTTCATTCTTTAATCCATTTGTGTTAATACATGTAACTCTAATACGAGAAAAAAAATATAACCCAGAATTATATTTAATATTTAATCACTAAGTTGTCGAAATTGCAAAGATTCATCAAGAAATTCATCTTTTTATAAAATGGAGTTAGTTGATCACAACCTACAACCTCCTAGAGGTTCCTTCTGTTGGACATATCAATAAGTGTGTGTCAAAGAGAACAAAGGAACATGTGTGTGTGTGTGTGTGAAAGAAGGAAAAATAGTCCCACATTGCTTGGGAAAGAGGAAGCTCAATGGTATATAAGACATCATGAGAGTTGGGCTTGTTAAAGGGCCTAAGGGGAAAGTGGGCTCGCGCACACAACAATGGGTCTCCAGTAGGCAAACGCAGTTGAAATCTGTCAATTCCCCTTGCGCACGAGTTAAATATAGACTGGGCACTCAAGGGCAATCGGACTTCTTGCTTTTGGTTAGAACTTCGAGCATTCTGTCTCCCCTCTACGCTTCCTCTCTTCTTCTGGTTGTTGCCTTCTTACTTTGCTATTTCTTTTCGTTGTCCGTCCGTGGACGTGACTCAAATTATTCTCTTCGGCTTCAGCAACTGTGACAACACCTTCTTCTAAGATTATTTGAAATCGATAGAGACAAAATATTTCCACATGAATGAATATAATTCAGAAAAAAAGATCAAGCCTATAGAAATATGTTTACAAAAACATGCTTATCTAAAATTTCACCTTTAATATCTTTGACAACTGGTATGATACGGAAGCTGACAACTCATATGTATAAATCATTATGTTGTTCTGTACATTGTTTTTAGTTAAATTTCATATATGCAAAACACTTCTTTTTCTAAACCCTTTCATCGTTACTTTGCACATAGGTTAGAGGTATAATTGGAAAATAAACTAAATTTATATATCATAAATTGGGTCATTAACTCAATTTAAGATTTATTGAATTTACCAACCTAATATAGAATTTGGGTAATTCAAGCATCTTTATATGGGATTTTCCCTATATCATATGTTGTATATTATTAAATTATATAATAGTTTATAAATAAGGTAAATTAGTTTGAAAAAAAATGATGAAATATAAGTAATTTACAGTAATTTAGTTGCACACAGAGTTGAGGGACGGTATAGGGATAGCTGCTACCTTCCGCATGAAGTCCATCCTAAGTATGACATCGAAGTCATCCATTCGAACTAGGGGTGTGCAAACAATCCCGGTCCCGGTACTCCCAGCCCGGTCCCGGGATTTTAATCCCGGAAAATTCCCGATCCCGGCCGGAACCGGGACCGAGACCGGGATCACCCCGGGTGATCCCGGGATGATCCCGGTCCCGGTTTTTTATTTATTTTTATTTTTTTAAATTTTTTTAAATTAAATTATCATTTTATTTATATATTCTTACCTCTATTAATTAAATTATCTTTTCAAAATATATGTATAATATA
>JBAGKO010000005.1:3197644-3209435 GCA_037177275.1 Acacia concinna | reverse complement strand
ATAACTAAGAGCTTTGTTATAATGATATTAGTATTTCATTAAATTGTTTGTGTAATCATGGTTCTAAATCATCAATAAGTATACATGGTTTTTCTCATAGCTTATTTATAGCTTGGGGTGAGCCATATTTCTCATGATTTACCATGTTTATTGAGTGTTATATAATATACCATTAAATAGAAAAATTAATCATTTATTACTTATAATTTTGTCTCAATTGCAATTTAGTATATAAATGTTAACTCAATACAACTCCATCTTTAAATTTTGATTCAGTACAACTTTTTTTTTTTTGCTATGATTTAGTGCAACTTATTACTATGGCTTTGCCATTAAATAATATTATTCCTAAGTTTAAAAAAATAATTAAAATCTTTATGATTTTATTTGTTAAAATGTAGGGACCGACATTTTGAATAGTTAACATTATAAATACTAGATTATGCTGGGTCAAAGTTTATAGATTGAGTTTATATTAAAACTAGGAAGACCTACTAATGATTAAATTCTACATGGTAAATTGAGGAGTGGAATAAGTTAAAATGTTCTAGTATTGTTATTGAGAACTTGGTTGCATGAAATGACTAGAATATCCTTGTTTATCTTTGAACTCAACTAAGCTAGTAAACAAATTTCAAATATATATATACCTCTATTCTCGTGTGAATTAAATTGTCGATAGGGACATATACATATAAAGTATAGGATGGGACCCAAATTATTTAGTTACTTGATATGGTAGGGGATTGGAATTGCAAAGAACTCAGCATCAATCCATTTCCAAAGGAGACAAGAAAGATAAGAACGGAAGAAAATGGGATGATCAAACTTGTTGAATTGGAGAACTCGATTGTTTTGCGAAGTCTATCTATATTTAATATTTTGTACCAAAGCGGCTATTGAATGCTACACACTTTTTTATTACACAACTTACCAAAAGTGACGACACTTTATTCATTCCTTTGACCGCTATTTTGTTGCTTCTTTTGAATTATCTACTATCTGTGGGCCAAATCTTACCACAAAGCAAGGATCCTAGCTGGTCTAGGAAGATAGTTTAAGTGTTTTGTTTTTCTTTTCTTTTTTTGGATGGTGGATTTTTGGTCCGTTGATGAGCTTTTAGATTAAATAAGCCTACTGACCAATTAGTTCAGCGTACTCAATTGAAAAAGCCTAAAAGGTAATAACCTCTCTAAGGCATTCTAAGAAAAAGAGCTTACAAAGGAAATCTTCTACACCTTTTATTTTTTGAAATCGAACTCAGAAACAGATTAGTGTGACATAGATGATTACCTATATGTGCTAACTTATGTTGGTTAAGTGTTAATCACAATGTTGAGCATCAAAAAGTTGTCAGTATTACTCCCAATTTAAATTAAATTTGGATGATTCATATTGAATTCTTTTCAACTTTTCATTTTATTAAAAAAATTATTTTTATGTGCAAAAAAAATTAAGATAAAGATTAACTTTTGGTGTAGATCTTATTACAACGATAAACACTACATACTTATCATTGTCATAAGTAATAAAACTAGTTTCACTAATTTGGTGTGCACACGCTTGTGTATTTATTCATTTACTTTTTAGGAATAAATTAATTCTGTAATTTGTTTGACGTACAATATTAGGATCAAGTTATTATTGTTGAGCGTGTCATAATTTTTGTTTTGAACCGAGTGGCATAGCCAATCATGTTTCTTTAGGATTTCCTTGTCGTATTAACTATGAGTAAAATTTTGATTCATTGGTGGTCGTGGAGCTGCTTTTAAATGAAACTAGTAAATTTATTTATTTTTTTCAATATGCGTATTTGATGGGGTCATATTTAAGCTTATCAGCTCTAAGAGGAAGTAGTTTTCTTAAAAGTGTTGTTTAAAGGAAAATATTTAAATTAAATTCTTTATATTCATTTCGTCAAATTCTTCAATCACATATAACAATGTGTCCTATTTTTAAATTATGATAATTTAATTATAAACTCAAAAACAATAAATAAAACACATAAGCATGTGTTATTAGAAAACCTAATAAAATAGATATAAAAGAATTTGGGGTAAGTATGATATTTTTTAAAATTTACAGACTATCTCAACACTCTGTTTAAGCAAGAATAAACCCTTTCACTAAGGTCAATGTCAGTTGGTCGAAGTAAGCTCGTGCAATTAGAATGACTAATTAATTACATAATTGGGAAAACAGATTAAGCCAGTTTGAGAAACGGGTCATCTTGGCCCAGTACATTTTTTCTTGGCCCATGTTCCCGTGTATGAACTTAATTTTTAACTACATAAAATTCCATTTTTACGAAAGCCATTATTTTTAAAACGAGCCCCAAATGATATCAACGGATATTACATTCTCTCAAAAGAAAAAATTCTGAATTAAATGAAACAAAATTCTGCTGTCTTTTACTTTAAATTTCTAATGACTTTCAATGGGCAAAAAAATACAAGTACAACACTCCTAAACATTTAATTTCTTCAATTAGAAGTACTAAATGAAAATGTAAAAACCACGTAGGAATGAAGAGTGAGTCCTACATAAAAATATCATAATTTACTTAAGCAAAATTGTAATAACTGCAACAGAAAAAGATAATAACGTACTTAAAAGTTGAGACTCAGGATAATGATTCTCAAAATAGATAATTCTAAAGCCAAAGGATTTACAATTGACAATCCAGGTGGCTTAGTTAGCTCTTTACATGTTAGAAAGAAACAAATAAAACACTAAAGCCTCCTCCACAATGATATCAAAAACTACTTCTATGTACAAAAAATGTGTTTCAACTTTCAAGAGACTTGAATATCTCAACACAATGTTTTCTAACAAAACTAGAGATTTCTAAATCTCCTCTTTCTAAGTTCTGAATATAATTTAAGATTTCTAAGTCTTTCAGCTGAACAGCATCATGAGATCTTCAATCCTACCTGACCGAACCTCATCCTCTGTGAGGGCTCCAGATATCATCTTCTGCTTCTTGGCCTGCACTTGTTGCAGCCTCTCTTCCACAGTATCCTTTTGTTTAGTTTCAACAACGGAAATTTTCCGGTTAGTTAATTCAATCAGAATTAACTTAATTAAGACACAGAAGGAAAAGCTTATGCTCATAGACAACTGAACCAACCAAAAACTAGGAAGGAACCAATTGTATAACAGGGAATGGTGAAAGGACTATGGCCAATAAAAAAACAAAAAAAAACTTTGCTAAGATGATCTATCATTGTCAATCTAGTTCAATCAATGGCAAATCAGACACCGGAGAAAAAGGTTATGATGTATCTGGGCAACTAAACCAACAAGATGTAAGGATTGGGGAAATCAGTGAAGGTCCCCCAAAAGAGGAATTTAATCACCCAAAAATTCTATAGATGCTGAAGAACATGCAATGACAAATTTTAGTACAAAAAATAAGGACGGATTTATGGTGTTCATGAAACTCTTTTGGTAATTGCTCTTAGGCCTCATAGTAATTCTCATATATATATATATATATATATATATATATATAATGCTCAATAAAAACTTGACCAGTATGATCCTACAAACAGGAGGATTAGAGACCAAATTAAGTGATATTTGGCCGGTTCAAGAACTTTAAATGACATTCTAAATCGTTGTTAATCTATGCATGAATGACTGGCAATTTATTAGACTAGATGATGATTGATGAGGGAGAACTAAGTCACACTAATAGAACTTTCTGGTCAAATCAAGAAACCTTCATAAGCCAACTTAGAAATTTTCACAACAGTTCTAGGCATGTTGTATTGACATTGTCAGAAAAAAGAAACATTAGCTTACCTTGACGATGAATCTTCTAACCTGAACTGTTCGCTTTTGTCCTATACGATGGATTCTCATAATTGCTTGCTCTTCAACCGCAGGATTCCACCATGGATCCTAAATGTTCATGAACCGAAACATTAACAAATATCAAGTCAAATGAAACTCCACAGGTTGTTTAACAAACATTAAACGTACCATCATAAAAACATTTGAGGCTGTAGTTAAGTTCAAGCCCACACCACCAGCTTTAAGTGAGATCAACAAAACCTGAAAATTGGATTTATTTTTTTTTAAAAAAAATCAGAAGCTATAATTAGAAAGAATGAGAAGGGTTTGGATTTCATTTTTTGTTCTTTTTACCCTTTCGTTTCTGGATTCATTAAACTCCTTCAAAACTCTTTCCCTATTCTTCTGTTGCAGTTTCCCATCAAATCTAAAATACCCAATTCCTTTCTTCTTCAAAGCAATCTCCAGGAGGTCTAAAAAGGCCGTCCACTGGCTGAACACAATGCTTTTTTCAGAGGGGTGATATCGCTCAATGCATTCCAAGTTTTCCAGAAGTTTTGAAACCTTGGTAGATTCCTTCCATTCCTTCTCAACATCAGAAACCACAAACTGATTCTCAAATGGACAATTGATTAGATCGGTTATGTTTATCTTATGACGGCAGAGAGGGCAAGGACCACTGATTTGGGTACTCCAGCTAGAAAGCAAGCACTCCCTACACATTCTGTGTGCACATGGAGTGAACACAGGATCGTCTGCAGATTCTAAGCATATTGGGCATTCCAGTTTTTCACCCTTGCGAAGAGCCTCTACGGACTTTGTAACATATGCACACTGACTTGTAGAATTAACATTGAACTCAAGTAGTCTTTTTGCGAGTACGTCAAAGTCGACAGATTTCTTTGAGTTACTTCGGCTGCACATTTAAAGCCAGATTTTATCATGAAGAGAAAACCAGAATTATCTGACACTATACATCTATCAGACACCACATGACACCTTATGTTTGCACCAAGACCTTCTTTGAGCTATAGTTATGTACCTTGTGACCAGAAACGGATGGTTACAACATTGTCTCAGCCGCAATAATAACTCAAGAATGTTAGCATAGTTGCTGAGAACTTTTCCTTGTCCAACATACTCGTCGAATTGATGCTGTTCATATGGAATGGGAAAATTTTAAGGCGAGTCTAATTTAAAATTTTGGTCCTAATCCCAAGTTTTTTTCATCAAATTACGAGAAAAACGAAAGTGGAAGAAAAAGGATATCAGGGATAGTGTTGGAAAACTTACTTTAGATTTCCTGAAGAGGGCATTATACAATTCAGCTTCAGCTGATGATTGCTCACACTCAACCAATTGAATGTCAATCGGTGGAAGAACGAGTATGGGCCTGGACACCACAACAGATCAAACATCAACATGAAGAAAAATTTAAACTGGCTGCAGAGGAGAAACACCTAGTTTATTTTATTAAGTGAGAATGATCACCTCCCGCACTTATCCTTTGTTTCCTTTGTTCTTCTTAACATCAATGGCTTCAAAATGGCCTTGACTAACTTCAAGCCTCGAGGATCACCATCCTCGTAAGGTCGTTGAACCAATTTGTTGAACCTACAGAGATTGCAAAGTATAATTTTTTTTTTTTGGGAGAAAAATGACAAAATACAGTACATGCAACATACGTTACAATTTCCTTTAATTTTATACTGTAATTTAGCGAGTCATACCATGCAAAATTGCCCCATGGTTCAACATGCAAGAAGCACAAGAGGCTGAACAGGTCTTCCAAGCTATTCTGCAATACATAGCATGAACTTCATCAGTAAGGCATATAGAGATGGACTGTTTTGCCAAGTAACATAACCTCTTCATAATAAGTAGTTGATGATTGAACAAAGCACTAAAAACAAAACTCTTGCAACTATGACGTACTATCACACATAATATGTATAACATGACAAACTAGGTAAACCTGTAGAGGGGTTCCAGTAAGACACCAACGGCAGTGTGAGGTCAGTGTAAAAGCAGCTAGTGCAGCATGTGATTTATAGGCTTTAATGGAATGAGCTTCATCGAGGACCACCCTATGCCAGTTGACCTTATGGTAAATGCTGTTCTCTCTATACTGTATCAAAAATCATATATGAGGAAACTTCTCTATGCTAATGTGAATTGAAATAAGGACAAGGCAACATAATATTTACAGTTTTATATGCATCTCCAAGGACACGATATGTTGTTAAAACAACATCATGCCCTGAGATCACCCGAGGATCATTGGTTCTATCTCCACCGTAGTGGACAAAAATGGATATGCTTCCTGGCTTGGAATGAGTTTCAAGCTCGTCCTGTGGAAATCGATGAGACTCTTGGTAAGCTATCTTATCAGAAAATAAAATATCACCCTTCCAAGATTGAGACAAAGATATTAATGAATAATCACAGCATAAAATGAAAATAGAAAAATTTTATAATACAACATCAATGGTTTTGACATTTGGCCCATTTTTATCGAAGATTACAGTATAATGGAGACTTACCTTCCATTGACCTAGCAATGCCATGGGACAAACCACAAGAGTGCCGCCATCAACTTTGAATGTGGGGTCAGTATGAGAAACTTGGTTCCTCTTCTTTGAAAGACCAACACTATCCCCTCTCCCTTGTCTAGCAAGGATTAGAGCAATAGTCATGACAGTCTTCCCAAGTCCCATAGCATCTGCGAGAATCTACAAAGCAACAATTTTGTAGTCAGATAAATTGTTATAGCTGAATGTAAATTGTAGTGTATTTAAAGGTAAGACAATCTCACCCCTCCTCTGGGCAATCGAAATGCAGGTGGAAGCTTTGTTGTTGCTTCCCCTGTGAAGTTGTTTACATAAATAGTGGGAACCCTCCTGTAAGAAAGCATGAGGGGTGTCAATTTGCACATGTATAATTGACCAAACAGAGCAAACAAGAATACTTGGCTTCCCATTTTTCTATTCTCTCATCTCCCTCATTATTTTATTATTCTACTTACTCATCATTTATACAATAGGCTGCCCAGCAAGGATGAACAGTATTTTCAGCATTCTGAGCATTGGTTCCTTTTTCTAGTTCTGACATCCAATACAGCGCTTGTTTCTGATAAGGCTTTAGAACACACGTAAGTGTGCTTGGCCCTTCCATCTCCTAAAAACATGAATTACACAAGGTTGGTGAAAAATGAAGAAAGAGCGGTCAATCAGAAGATAAATGATAATTGATTAGCCAACCAATTCAAAGTTCCATACCTCCAACTCATAGACTTCTGCTGCTCCAACAAGCTTATTCAAAGATGACTGTGACACAGCTTGTTCATCATCTTGATCAGGAGGACAACCCTTTCTCCGTTTCAAGACAGGCAAATCTGACGCAGCTTCATCTTTATTACCCTGCTGCGTCACATTATCAGACTTCTTGAAAATCACACATTGCTTATAGAATGAGTGTCTTATGTCTTAAGCTAAAATGCCTTAACATGTTGAAGAACTTCTTAAAAACCAGTGATAAGATACACACAAATGTTGGACAAGATGTCTATTGAGTACTTAGAATCACAAGCTTGACCATATTCCTGCATCAAAACAATTTATGAAAATATCAAATCAAATGAGAAGGTTACAGTTAATAACTACACATACCGTGATACTGAACAAACGTTTCCTAGAATTAAGTTCCTCTGGGGTAAAAGCGGCCTGATTTAATATTATAAAAACACATTAACAATCCATCACATGAAAAAGTAAAAAGAAAGAAAGAAACGTAATAATGTAGAAAAGTTTATCACATTCTGATATGGCTTCATATCTATCAATTTGAACACTCTGGGAAGAGGATAAACAGAAGGATCAATGTCAGTAGAGCCATCAAGCCTCCATGAAGTATTGACTTCTGAAGTGAATAAGCTGTGGTGGATGTAAAAGCTGCAGAAGTCATCAATTAAACTTTTATCAAGATGGAGTCACAAAATGATGGGGGAAACAAAAAACTCCTTTTCAGCAGTTGTTAGATAGGACAACAATACTCAAAATATGCACCTAAATTTTATAAATCTTATAGTGTCATTGTGTGTAATTTGTCTCAAATCTAGTTAATTACATGTTCAAATTATCATAAATGATTTCAAATTTATGTGCTAAACAATTCAAACCGAAATAGCCAAATGGAACTAAAAATCTTATACTGGTTAAGTGATGATCCCCAAGTAATCCCTTTGGTCCACAATAAAAGCTATTTCAAACAATTCTCCATAATCAAAAGATGGTAGTTGGCTCATTAAACCTGTCTTAAATTGAAAAAAGTTTCCAACTTTACCCATAATAAATGAGGATTTTTAAAAGAGAAAAATAAGAAATCGCATTTAAGCACTAAGTATAGGGTAAAATTGACCAATAATTCTTCTAAAAGTCACTTATTATACAGACTAAGGAATTATTCTACAAGCAGTAGAAGAGTCAGAATTTTACCTTACACACAACATGACATCTTGCATCATCTGTAAGACAGGTGGTGCAGCTACGCATCGGCCCATAATCTTGACCTTTGCAGAACGAAAAAGTTGGACGACCTCATTAGCCCATTCCATATTAACCCGTCCAACCTAAGTTGAATCACAAGCTCAACACTGTCAATTATAATGCCTTCGTTTTATTCCGTACGCAGAAAAAACACCGTCACCGCTATTTATATTAAAACAATAATTATAATTAAAAGCTAATAAAATTTAATGAAAGAACACAATAGATTAATAAGAAAAAACCTCTCCGGAGCGCTTGGTTGAAATGCGAAGAATACATTTTGCGTTGCGTTTGGCAAATGCAGGCTGGAAATTGAAATGTACAATCTCATTGTCCACTAATGTCCTCCCTTTGGAAGTTGAAAGTGCAGTGATTATTGTTCTTCCCGCTAAAAACCAGTCTGGATATTCTATAAATTCCCCATCCTCCACGTTTGGAGGTCTAGGAAGTTCATGTTCAACCTTTTTCTTTTTAACCTGTGAAGATTTCCGAAAACAATGGAAGAGACCAACTTCTTTGACGATTTTTACTTCATCGCTATCAGGAGTAGCCACTTGTTTCTTCTCCGTAATATCCGAAACCTTATTCACAGAAGCCTGAACTGATGGCTGTTGTTCCACAGTGGACTTTAGATATTCTTCCTTTGAAATAACTTTTGTATTGGAAGCCTTAAGGAACTGTTCATATCCAGCTTCCCATGAAGATTTCCGCTTACCAGTAGACTCTTGCGTCTGGGTTTCTGACGGCAATGACCTAGAAACATCATCTTCCTCCGATTTCTTCCTCACATTCAACCCCTCGGACGGTTGTGCCACCTCATGAGAATCATCGGAACCATTTCCTACTTTCACTGGGTTTTGATCGTCAGCCTCCAAATGAACCGGTTCCTCTTTTACCTTGCTCTTCGGACTAATTTCATCGGACATATGAGAGTCGTCAAACCCCTCTTGCTTTACCGGCGTCGGTGCCAAAACCCTCGAGCCAGTGCTAGTAACGGCCCGAACCACAGTGACGGGCCGGGCCAGAAAGCCGGGATTTTTGTTGAGATACTCCACCGCATCGTCCTCGTCAAACCAACATTCCGTTAGCGCTAGGCGAACTGCCGGTTCAGGGACCTCGAAATCGAATCGTGACCGTACCTTCTCGATCGACTCGCGCAAAGAATCCATCGTGCAGATAATAGCATTAAGCGGGAAAAAAGAATGGAATGTTAAAGAGGGGACTACTGAGGGTAAAGAAACGATAATGAGAATGAAGCAGTGAGAGAGAGAAATAACAAAAACGAAGAAGCAGAAAACTGGAGACGATGACGAAGAAAATGAGAGAGGCGTGGAGAACTTGTCGGAATTTATTATGGAATCTGAAAGTGGCGCGAAACCAATTTTACAGTGGCGTCTAATATTATTATTATTATAATTAGTTTTGGCGCCAATGGAAGAGAACATTTTCACCAGGGAAATTATTGTTTATTGATTGTCAAATAATAATAATAATAATTACATATATAATTATGATTAAGGAGGGAAGGGAATAAATGCACCAATATTGACATACAAGTATACTTTTTTCAAAATCCTTTCAGTTTTCTCCTTCAAAATTGTTTAAAAACTCACTCAAGGCCCAACTAAGGAATGAGACGGTTAAAACGTTTGTGTTTTTCAAGAGTTTGTGCATTCTGTTATTCTATGTACAGGTATTCCAGTTGTGGGTCTTTTTTCTCCATTATATTTAGAAGACGATGAATTGTATTGTATGAAGATTATATATGTTTCAGATGATGAATGAATCAAATGGCACGAGAGAGAAGTAGACCGCTTTCAATAATTCAATTCTTTGAAGCAACGTAACATAAAGAGCCCTGGCCTCTTCCCCTGACACACAGATCAACTCTGCAGCGAATCACACAACTAGCAGCTAATTCCGATAGATAGAACCTTCCCTTCCCTTCCCACGCTGGTCTCTTTGATTTTGGCCATTTCATTGAATATTTAACAGCTTATGTGCATTTTTAAATGCATACGGGCCGATGGTATTAAAGATAAATTATGTCAACAAATTATAAGTACAGATAACCCATAAAATATAAAAGGTCAAAAAGTAAACACTATCAACATGAATATGGTAACTATCTGATCACATCATATTTTTACATGTTATTTCATATTTAATATGAGAATTTTATCATATTAATTGAGCCAAAAATATATTATTTATGATAAATTTGGATTGATGAATGATTACATAAAAAGTGTGAAAATGAGATAAAATTGTCAAAATTTATTAATTATTCATACAAATGAGTTATTGGGCTTTTCATGCTACCTATTAGTCCATTTTCTTATATTGTAGGCAGACAAAGAGAAAAGAAAAAAGAAAGAAAGAAAGACATTGCAGTTTCCAATAATTTACAATTTGGTTATTGGTCAAAACTCAACATTTTGACTAAGGAAATCAATTAATTAGCTGGAAGCAAATAAGGCAGCCGTCGGGTTTGAAAAAGAAAAAAGAAAAAAAGAAGCAGCTGCAGGAAAAATGGAGAAGTGCGTCGCAAATCACGACGGAAAACAAGAGGGTGCCGAGGAGAAAGAGATCATGAGCTGCAATTTTGGAAATATAACTACAATTTTTGGCAGAAAGAAAGAAGTATCATCTGGAGCTAAAGGCGTGAGCTCTCTGGCCGTAAGCTAGAAGAAGAACAGAGATCACGAGCTGGGTCTGGTTTTTAGGCCAAAAGTGGGTCTGGTTTTCATGCTTAGATAGAGAGCTAAGAGAGAAGGATGCCGCGAGCTTTCACTACCGTGGATCACCATCTACCGTCGTTGCTGATCTTTCTCTGATTTCTCCACCGTCACCATCACTGCAATTACCACCATTTCTTCCATACCTTTACCTTCATCATTCATCTTCCTCTCTGTCGCAAGTTCCATCGAACCACCGTGACCCAGTCACCTTCAGCAGAACCATTATCCTCAGCCCACCGTAATCCATTTCACTTTCGTCACCATCATCTTTTCCAAAACCACCCACCACCTGTTTTCCTTCCTCATCGCAAGTCACCACCGTCTTCAACCATCACCCCCAGTGCTCACCTTCGATCTCCAGACTCCACCGTGACCTCCACTTCAGTCACCATCTTTGTTTCACCATCACCTTTTCTCTCCTCGGTCTCTCTCCTCCATTTACCTTTTTCTTTCCATTTGTTCCACAATATACCATGATTACCATCCCTTTTCTTTCTCATCTCCACCTTTCACGTGACCACCATCAACCATCTTTTACTTTTCTTTTTTTTATTTGCTCCAGCTTTGACCGAATGTACTTAATTGTTGAGTGCATGGATATATTCAAAATAATGATTGAGTGCATGGCTACATTCAAAATTATGAGTGGCTAAATTCATCTGGGTTTTGGTGGTGAAGGAAGTGGCTGGAAGCTTCAAAGTGCTACAA
>JBAGKO010000005.1:3181238-3191525 GCA_037177275.1 Acacia concinna | reverse complement strand
TCTAGAAAATTTTTTAGGATCTTTTTTACCCGGTAAGTAACCATCCATGAACCCTAAATATCCGCAAGTTTTTAGATGACCATTTTTGTCATAGAAGCAGCTGCCTAGGAGCGCTGAGTATCCGAAAGGTTTTTGAATATCGTTTTTGCCTAGCAAATTTATCTTAGCAGTTAGTTAATGTCAAGTTTGACTGTTAAATGACACGCTGAAAAGTTTCACTGTTATAATCCAAATCACATATGGTTTGACCATAACGATCTTTAAAACAAAATTCAGATCCATATCGCATATGAATTGACCATCACGATCTGGTGAATCTTTAAATATTTTTATGTTTTTCAATTCATGATCTAAATGTTTATCCCTAAGATTAAAACAATATTCCCCAAAATCCATTTCTCTCCCTTTTTTATTGTGCTTGAATCCCAAAGATAGTAAAGAGATCCTAAAACGTAACTACTCCCAAAACGTTTTGAACTCTGGTGTCATTTAACGGTCAAACTTGACATTGACTAGCGGCTATAGTAAATTTGTAAGGACAAAAATGATTCTCGAAAAACTTCCGGATACCCAACGCTCTTGGGTGATTACTTCCGGGGCAAAAATAGTTTTTAAAAAACTTTTTGATACCTAGCGCTTCTAGGTGGTTACTTCCAAAACAAAAATGATTATTTAAAAACTTTCGAATACCCAACATTTCTGAGTAGTTACTTCCAAAAAAAAATGGTCATTATCCCTTATTTTTAGTAACATGATGAAGTGGCCTTTTTTGAGCTTTTCATCATATGCACAAAAAGGATTTGGGAAAATGTTCATTTTTTTGCCCTAGAAGTAACCATTTAGGAGCGCTGGATATCTGGAAGTTTTTTTAGGACTATTTTTATTCTAGAAGTAACCACTTAGGTGCGCTGGATATCCAGAAATAACCACTCAGGATTGCCGGGTATTCAAAAGTTTTTTTAGGATTATTTTTGCTCCAGAAGTGCTGGATACCTAAAAGTTTTTTAGGACCATTGATCGAACCATATTTTTATAGGATATTTCTTTATATATTTAGACAATTAATCATAATTTTTAGACTTATATTAGATTTATGATGAATAATTGTGATTAAAGATGTTTTTAATAAATTAAGTTTAAAAATAGTAAAAATATCATATATTTTATGATTTACTTTAATTGATTTATTTGTGAAATTTAAAGTATTATATGTTTAATTACTTTTTTTTTCATATCAATTTAATAAATTAGACCAAAAGGACAATAAAAAAGAGTTAGACTGATTTTTAGAAAGAAGAACAAATATATATATATATATATAAAATCTTCCACGGCCATCACCGTCTACCTTCTTCTTCGTCCTATCACCATCATCCCTTTTTATATATCCGTCTTCCATAAATAACACCATAATCTCTTCTCCATTCCATTATCCTTCTCGCTCCAAGCACATCACCGTCACACCATCCTTCTTTCTCTCCCTCACTGAACGTTGACAGACCCATATTTCTCCATTGCCATTTATATATTATAATTATAATGAGTTTGATGAGTTTTAAACAATTTGTGGATCTAACTGAAATTATGAGTGACTAAATCCTTTTGAGTTTTGTTGGTGAAGGATGTTGTTAGAGTTTTAATGTGCTATTAAAGAGAGTTTATAATTTTCTATAACCTTACTACATGTGTTAAGAATTTTATTTGAATTGATTCACATCTTAATATATGTTTGTGAAATTTGTTTACTATTAAATTATTTTTGTGTTGAATTTTGTGACAGTGCATTTAGATTTTATGTTGAACCTATTCCCTCTTGACTTGATAAAATTATGTATTCTATGTGCTTTCTAGTGTGTATAATGGATTTATTTCAAATTGAGTGTTATAATTGTGCTTTTATTAAGAGGAAACAAATGCATTAAAATGATCTTCAAACACATATCAAGTAGCTGTTAACAATTTATCTAAACAAATGACTATGAATGTGATTGTAAGATTAATTATTAATTAAGTAGATTGGACCCAGTCCGATTGCTTGGGGTTTTTCATTAGACGTAATGCAAATTTAACTCTTAATAAATTTTGAGAAGTTAGAAAATCCAACGATTTTGCTACCAAACTCAATTTATTATATCACTTTTTAATCTAAAAAAATATTTCTTTCTTTATTATTTTACAAAATACCAAAAATATTAGTATATTTCATTTTTCAAGTATTTTCATTTAGAGAAAAACCAATTTCAAAACCTCCTTTCTAATAATTTTTTTGAGCACTTAGTTTAATCTAAGAAATTGAAAATAAAGGTTCATTGATAAGAAAATGATTCCAAGTTGTTTGCACTATATTGCATTCTAATTTGTGGTAAATTTTGTATTTAACCATGAGGCGACTAATGTTGTGTCAAATTAACCATTTTTACCCTAATATACAAATATAGTCAGAGAGGGAGAGAAAGGGATTTTATGCAATATGGATCTAAATTTTACTTTGGTGATCATGATGATCAAATCATATGTGATCTAAATTGTGACGGTAAAATTTTTTAGCGTTATTTAACGGTTAAACTTAACATTGATTAATTATTAGGATAAATTTGTTGAGACAAAAATAATCTTAAAAACAATTTCTAAAAACCCAACACTCTTGTATGGCTATTTCCGGATCCCCTACATTAAAAAAATGATCATTTAAAAATTTTCAGATAGCAAACGGTCCTCAATAACAACATCTTTTGATATTTATTTTTAATAACATAATGATGTGGCCATTTTTGAGCTTTTCATTGTATGCACGAAAGGATTCTAGTACGTGAGAGATATGGTCCCCAAAAGTCAAAACCACATAACAAACATCTGATATTCAATATTGAGATTCAGCGCTCACTCTTTCTTCAATTTACAACAAAGATGTGCTCTCTCGAGAAGCGAGGTTCTCTCTTCATTCTTACCCTCACCGGCGACGACCAGCACCGCCTGAACCCCACCCTAATCGCCTCCCTCCTCTCCGCCCTCTCCCAAATCCGCTCTCAGGCCACTCCCGGCTCCGTCCTCATCACCACCGCACATGGCCGATTCTTCTCCAACGGATTCGATCTCTCATGGGCCCAAGCCGCTGGTTCTCCGTCCGCCGCCCACGACCGGCTCCACAACATGGTCGATTCCTTCAAGCCGGTCGTCGCTGCGCTTATCTCCCTCCCTATGCCCACAATCGCCGCCGTTCCCGGCCACGCTGCCGGCGCCGGTTTTATGCTCGCGATCAGCCATGACTATATTCTGATGAGGAGCGATAAAGGAGTTCTGTACATGCCGGAGGTAGACCTCGGGATGACGCTTCCTGATTACTTCGCCGTTGGATTGAGATCGAAGATCCGGTCGTCGGCCGCCTTGCGCGACGTCTTGTTGAGAGGCGTGAAGTTGAAGGCGGCGGAGGGGGTGAAGATGGGGATTGTGAATTCGGCGCACGATAGCGTAGAGAGCGTGATGGAGGCTTCGGTGCGCCTGGGGGAGGATTTAGCAAAGAGGAAATGGATCGGTGAAGTGTATGCGGAGATAAGGAAGAGTTTATACCCAGAAATGTGTGATGTTTTGGGATTGACTCAGAGAGCCATTGTATCAAAGATCTGATTGGGATTTTTCATTTTAATTAAATATTACTCATAACTACTGTACCCCAGTTATGTGGGAAATAAAATCATAAATATGCCATGTGAATTTCATTTTGAGGTCGTGGGTAAAATAAACAAACAAACATTTTGAGGTTACTTGAGATGGGCAGAGTTACACCTTCCAAATTCCAATATTATGCTTTCTTTATAGAATATAAGTATTTTCTTCGCAAGATTATATCTTTTCTCTTGTGGAAGTCTATTTGAGCGAAGAATATCAATACAATAATAGAGTGATTTTTTTTATTAATTATTTGTTATAGAGAAAAAAGCCATAAGGGATAATTACAATCCCCTTATACATATAAATATGTATCATGGAGAAGCTGAGCTAAGTCATTAGTTATGTGGCTCTTCACTTATTTTACTATTTAAATGAACAATACTAGCTTCCTTTGGATTTCGTGCCACACCTTGTCATGAAGACTAGCTTATTTGCCTCGTGTTATTTGTTTTTTTTCCTACTCTGTACTAGCTTGCTATAGTTGTACATAAATTGTTTACATTTTTTATTTTAATATCCTATTTAAAATATGCTCAACCGTTCACATGGGTGGAGAGGGAGAGATGTTTATAATAGGTCCCGCATGTGATTTGTTAGTATCATGTGATCTGCTTCTTTATCTTTGTTACACAGCTATTTAGAATTGAATTTTTAATTTAAATCTCCTCTTAAAATTTTGCTATGCTATTTTTGCCCTTGATCCAGCACGCGTAGTAAACCGACTGCTTCTGGTGCTAGCTCTTCCTCAGCTACAACGGCAACAGTTGAAGGTTGGTTAGATAAATTTTTGTATTATTTCATTTTATTTTTTCATGCTTTATTTTATCAAAATCTCATTATATTGCAAAAGCATCTGTAGTTAAAATACGAAAGTTTAAATGGAAATTGAGATTTTCTTGGAAAAAAAAATTGGTGCAAAAACTGTAGAGGAAAATGATTATGAAGCTGCCGGTACTGAATATTATAGAGCTAAAGCGTCAAAGAAAAAGGAACAGAAACGGCAAGAGAGGGAAGCTCGCCGATAGGTATTGTTCAAACCTTTAGTGCGTCTACAGGACACTCAATTTTCTCCTTCTTGAGTTCTTTTTCTTTTTTTTTTTGGTTACAAGAACAATATGTCTGTTTGCTTCTTGTTGAATCATGCTTTGAAATCTGAAGGGGAAAGTAGTTTGTACATTTAATTTGCTAAAAGAACAAAAGGTTGTTCTTTTAGGTATCCATAATTGAAAGATGATATGTTGTTAAGGTTTTATAGTATCTAAGAAGTAGATTGTTCATGAATTCCTAGCATTGACTTTCTAAAAGTTTTAATTTCTTGGCTTTTCTGCTAAATGAAGTTTAAATCATTCCTTGTATCATGGTTCGTTATTTTGGAAGGTTGAAGAAGCTGCAAGGGAGTCAAGGTAGACAAAACAAGACCATTATGCAGAGATGCGGAGGAAGAAGGACGAAGAGCGTGAGGCAGAGAAGTGTAGGCTGGTGGGTTTGTACTACTGCTGATTTGTGTTTTGGATTTTCTTTCTTTTGAGTTCGCTAATAGCAAAAGTTTGATCATGTTTCATATATGTAGACACGATTTTTAAGATTTCAAATGGTTGAAGTGAAGGGGATTGTTACCTAACTTGTAAGCTTTTTATTCAATGATTTTCTTCATTGTCCTCAAATTAAGTGTTTGGAATGTGCTGTCAATTTTTCATTGGCTGTAAGTAATGAACTTGTGTTGAAGATCTTCTTCCTCCCCAAAAGATCTCAAGGGTCAGAAGGCTACTAGCTCATTTTGTCATATCATGTTTTAAGTAAGAAGACGTTTAACATGTAAAGGGAGAGTCCACTTTAGTTGATTTTGATTTTTTAATTGCTTTCTGTTGGGAGCTGAAGTGGGAAGTTGCTATTATGGGGTCATTCAATTCACTTATGATGTTATTTGTAGTAGATTTTGTCATACTTTTTTCCATTATACTAATCCCATTCATGTGCCTCACATAACCAATAGGTACGCTAATCAAACTATAAGAGTACACTCCTGGTGTTTATTATTCTGATGCTTATTGCTTGCCTTTGATTCTACACGATCGTGGGAATTAATTGCAAGAGAGTTGGCTAGTTGGCGACTCAATTATGAATTTAATTCAGTGTTAGCTTCATTCTCTCTTGTGGACTGGGATAGTTTCAAATAATCATAAGGGAACATTCACATCATCTAGGGAAACAAACTTTTTTATCTTGCTCAATTTGGTTACTAATTTCACTATTTTTTTCATTGTTGAATCTGTTGCTAGGAATAGGTTTAGGTACTGCATTTTCATAAACTCATTTACATTCTTTGTTACTTAGTTAAATGGTTAAGTTAATGGTCCAATTTAGATTGTTCTTAGGGAAAATTAACTCATATTTGGCTCCTTATGGAAAATGACCTAGGCTTAAACATCACTACACTATAAGTTGGCTTAGTTTTCTTTGATTTCTAGGGATATGACTAACTCTTTAAATCAGCTCCTAATTAATGTCCAATAAATATTTGTTCCAACCATTTGTTATTTTATAAAATCGTTGGTTTTTGACCTAGTATTGTTAGTTTTGGCCAGGTTATTATGAATTACAGGTTATATTCATGATGACAATACAAAAATTGGGATGTTGGTCATGAATAATAATTTTTCATCCTTCTCTAATTGATTCATTATGATCTGATTTACTTCATGATGGTAATACTTTTGTTGTCCTCAGATTCTGACTTGCTAATGAACAGTAATGATCTTATAGAATTAATCCACCAAATGTCACTGTAACCTGAAAGGGAGCAACAAACATATTAATTTATATGTTCTTATGGTGAAAATATACATACTTGATAGTTATTTAGCATATCACCATGCATCATGTCAAGTCTATTAAAAGAATGAGATTTTCATGTTTTTAACAGTGCATTGGCTGAACTATCTGTCTATATATATCCCCTAATAAAAAATAATGCAAATGAATTGTTTCTGTCGAGTTGTTGATTGTTAATGAGTGAGGAATAAATATTTCACTTGGCATTTTCCTTGACTTAATGGGATAGTAGTGTGCGTACTGTGAATTAAACACAAACAATGATTAATTACCAAATCAGTCAACTACTAAAGCATTACACGATCTGCAAGGCTTGTTGCTGTATTCTTTTGAAGATATCATTTCTATTTTCACCAGAATGTCAGAGAAAGTTTGTATGTCCAAGGAAGTTAATTTTATTGGGGTTTACAATGTGGATAACTATGTTAAACATTTGTGTTTTTCGGTAAGTACCTCAACAAAATATATATATATATATATATATATATATTTGTGAAAGAGCAATGTGGGGTCCTTATTGTCAAAAAAGTGTTGTTTAAGTCGCAATGATGGTTAACCATGGAGTTCACACTACCATAAGTTAACAGTATACTTACTTTTTAATGTTAATAAAGCATATGTTATATGTGTAGTTTGCATGGTTCAGGTCAATTTCATTAAAGCACTACATTATCATTTATAACATAAATTATGGTCAATATCCAAACAATCAATAATTGCTTCTAAATATAAGTAGGCACGTTGTACGCTTCCCATGTATTTGTTATTTGTCAAGATCACAGTCTTTTAGCCTTTTTGTAGGCGTGACGTAGTCATTTCTTAACATGTGGCAAGTTTGTGAGCCCTCTAGATGTTACATGAACCGAAGGAAACCCATTACATTATGATTTTTTTAAGATGTGACACGACTGATTTTCAGGATTTTGATCTTCCGATATAGAAGCTTTTTAATTGTTGGTTTTAATTTTATGCTTTCATTTTCGTATAAATTTAATTGTCAGTCCGAGGGCTAAAAAAAATTAATTGTCAGTCTCTTCTTCCTTAGTTGGGGATAATGATCTTATGTTCACCAGAACTACCTTTGCCTGATTCCACAACCTTTTTGCTCAATTTTTAGGTTTACTCCTATATATTTATTTTGTCTAAATCACAGTCTCAACCTTTTCGTAGGTTGTGACCCAGAAAATTTCTTTAGCATGTGGTGGGTTTGGGAACACTATAGAGATGCCATAGCATTAATTTTTAAGATGTGGCACGCTTATTTTTTTGAATGAGCCATGCTAATTTAATTTCAGTTTGAACTACTTCAATAATAAACTCTCGAGGATGGTCATTTGGTTCATTTTTGGCACAAAGATACTTTGGTCATCTCAAATTATTTTAATTGCTTATTAAGAATAAGAGATTATAAAGGGAATTATTAGGTCGAATTACCAATTTTAGCATATTGCAAATTGGTTGATGATGCCTTCAACAGGAGAGTACACAGTCTAGATTTAAAAAGCATTGAGAGAGAGGGCTGCACATACTCCACAGTATATATGAAAACCAAAATTGTATGATGCAATTCTAAAGTCAACACTACTGGATTTCAACTCAATATTTTCTAAGAAAACAATCAAAGTATTTGTTGGTACATTAGTTTTTTCTTTAGTTCAACGAGACTTTTCACATTTTTAGTAATAATTTGTTTAGTGATTTTCATGGAATTAATTGCAAGGGAAATGAACAGGTGAGAATCTATATATAATTGTTTACTTCTCATGGACTAAAATAACTTATACTCTATATTACATTAAATATCATATCATTCATTTCTTATTGACCATATTAATTAGTCGGTGTTTGCTATAACTTTTTTGTGGTGATTTTTTCATTTTTGTTGGGTATGGGATTTTCCTTTTTAGAATTTCCAAAACACTTGGGCTTAACATTTGTAATGCACACATTGCATGCAACTTGAGTGAATAATATTGATGCAAGATTATTTATGTTAGGAGTGGTCCTTTAGAATTGTCAATTACTCTTTAATTGATTCTGTCATTTTTTTGTTCTCAAAATGAGATCATGGAATCTTGATCCCTATGATACATTTACTTCTAACAACAAACACTCACTCCCCGTGCGATGCACGGGATGAATTAAATGCACGGGGAGTGAATGTTTGTTGTTAGAAGTAAATGTATCATAGGGGTCAAGATTCCATGATCTCATTTTGAGAACAAAAAAAATGACAGAATCAATTAAAGACTTGCGAAATTCCATGTCAGGAAAGGTATTTCCATTTGGGCCCAACAATAATAATTTTGCACATAATTTAGTATTTCCACTTGAATATTTACTTCATGGTTTAGCTACAGATTTATGATGCATTGGCAATTTTTTACCATGCTTGTATTTTGAGACATCTAATTGTATGCTATGCCTTTAGAGAGTGATGGTTATGATTTGAGCCATGAAGATGGGTCTCGGTTGGATGGCTTTGATGAGTTAGAGAAATCATCAGTGGACAGGGAATGGCAGAGGCGGCATGACCAATTCCATAAAGTAAGTTGATAATTTAGATTGGATAACATAATTTACTGTTGATGTGTGTGCTGTGATGTAGATTGGATATCGTGATTCATAGCTGGGAAGGAAGCTTCTTCTCAGGAGGGGTTTAACATCGGTTTTAAAGAATCGGTGCTTGCAGGTTATAAATGGGGACTCGTTAGAGGTGTTACAAGGTGGTACCTTTGGTCCCATGTGTTTATGTTAAGGTGTAGTTTGACACAAATGATTTTGGAGGGTGTTTTTAGGGAACCGATACACATCTTTGACAAATAATTAATTTACCTACTTTCCTTAATGTCACAAATTAAAGATTGGGTAAATTAGTTATTTGTATAAAATATGAACTATCCTCTTAAATCATCTTTTAGTTTTTTTTGCCAACTAGTTAAGAAGTTTTTGGATTTATACTCTTTCTTATTATTCTTTCTGTACAAAGGACATTTCAACTTGAGAGAAATGTATTGTAGGAAAAATTAACATGTCTGCCAAATTTTATCAAACACTATATAGTTTTTCTTCTTTTTTATTTGGTATTTATAGTTTTTTTCAAGTATAATTATCAGTTTTTAATACTAATAATTTGTTAACTTGTAAGATAAACCATATAAATAGCGAATGACATGACTATCACTCAATATGTACTATTACTTGGATTAAATTTGTCACAACAAACAAAGATCAATTATCCCACGAGTTGGAGTACACTATAAGTAGACAAAAATTATATCTTAGGATATATATCAAAATCACTTAAATTATCTATTATATATAGATGCAAGGTGAAGACTATTAGTATAATTTTTTGCCTCTTTTATTTGGTATTACATGGCAATTCATATGTAACTTATTTAGCCTTTACCTCTATAACAAATTATAAATATTATAAATATAGAGAATGAAGAATACGAAATATACATTATAAATTTAAGAGACTAAATTTAAATTTCTGTAAAAGGAATAAAGTATACTTCAAATAATAAAATAGCTGAAGACAAGAGAAAGGCTACAATAATTTAGTTAATTTATACATTACCCGCAAAAATTTGGAGTAGGACAAATGGATTTTTTCGCACCGACAAATAAAGAGTATGGTATTTAGCAAACTTACATACAGACAGTACATATATAGATAGGTGTGTGTGGGCGAGCGCGGCTATAAACTTGTTAAGAACTTACGACAGTCGCTTCCCATTGACTTGGTTTGCCCCTGCTATTATTTTGAAAAGACGAAGT
>JBAGKO010000005.1:3165216-3179064 GCA_037177275.1 Acacia concinna | reverse complement strand
AGTACAAACAATTAACTTCATTACGTATTTTTATTAAAATTTATATTAAAATAAATTTTATTTACTAATTCACCCTTAATCATTACTACTTCCCTAATTTTAGATAAAATTGTTAAGTAATTTAAGAGTTTTTTGTTCCTTAATTTAATTTTTACTTTAATAAATTAATAAATGTAAATTTTTCCATATTGAGATAAATACTTAATTAACTTATTCAAACATGGAAAACTCAATTAAAAAATGATTCAATATTTTTCTATTTGCATACTTGAATAAGTGTGTTTATAATGTGCAAAAATATTTTTACAAATTTTAAATTAAGTTAAGTCATTAAGGATCTATTTGGTAGGAGGGGAGGGGAGGGAAATTGAGAGATTTTGCTCCCTCCCCTTGTTTGGATAGAAAAAAATTTTAGGAGGGGAGGGAAAATTTAAATTCTTCCTCCCCTCCCCTCCTAACCCTCCCCTCTAAAATTGGAGGAATTTGGGGGAAAATGCTAATATTTTATCCTATATTAACCAATATGTCCATACTATTTTCAAATAGTGTAGATAGAATTATAATAATATTTATATATTAAACAAAAAATAATTATATTTATTTAATTTTAATAATTATAAACCTAAAATCCCTCCCCTCCTATCTCTTTTCATCAATCCAAATAAAATAAAATGAAATCCCTCTCAAACCTTCCCCTCCCCTCCCCTCCATAAAAATCCCTCCCTTCCCCTCCCTTCCATTGAGCCAAACATAGCCTTAATATCTCAAATTTATATTATTAATAACATTTGAAGATTTAAAATATGCATTTCAAATATATTTTCAATCATAGTGTGGGAAAAACAAGAAATATATTTATATTCATTTAAAAGAATATTAAATAAATACATCTCAATAAGTATGATAAATAATTTAAAAATTTATAAAAAAAGAAGAATAAATTTTATACTATAGTGGAAATTGAGAACATATATGTATTAGAATTATTTTTGGTTTGCATAAAACTTATTTTAGGTAAATATAAGAGTTTATTCATTTGTTGAAAGAAGGGTATTTTGCTTAAAAAAATTGTTTAAATAGTTAAACTTAACGGTCGACTAACGTAACAATTGGGTGAATATAAATGAAATTTTAAATATATAAGGAAGGTTTCTGTAACATGTATTTTATTTTTAATGTAAGTGTATATACATTTTTAAAATAGAGAGGAGGTTTGTATAATTTAAATAAAATAAATGAATAATCATTGTATTTTATTCTTTACTTTAATACAAGTTAAAAGCAATTAATGTGCAACATATGCATCTTTTTTCCCTAATTGTACCCTTATTTATCAAGAGAGTATATGAGACATAATGAGTGATAATTTGTTTCAGAAAAATAATAAGTAACATATGTTTAATGAGGCTAAAAATGGAAAAGTATTGGTTTAAAATTGTAGACAAAAAATATTTCTTTATATTTAAAATTTCCCAGATGAGATATTGTGTCTTATAAAAAGGGTATTTAATAACTCTCTCAACACGATTTTTTTTATTGATATATGATTTTTTTATTCATCACAACTTTGAACCCTCAGTGTTATATATATTGTTTGAGAAAATAAGAAATATTACTATATATGTTCTTAATTATAAGAGTCTATTGATTTTTTTTGAAGAATAATAGAAAAATCTTAAAAAAGTTAATTACATTATTTTAAGACATTAAAATTTATCATTTTTTAATTTATATTATTTGATTTATAAATTAATATCTAAGGTAATAAAATACAATATATAATATGATTAAGTAATGTAATTAATTTTTTTAAAATTTTTCTATACTTCAACAGAAAAAGTTAATAAAATTTTATAATAAGGAAGAGTATGTTACTTTTTCTTAATTTTGTCTCCCCTTTGATAAAAGAGCACTTTTAGCAGGCGTAGGTTTGAATTCAATGAACTCCACATGTGCATTTCGCTTTCACCATGGAAAAGAGGAAACAATGTTTGAAACTTCTCTCCTCTGTGGACGCCACGTTTAATCACTTTTTTAAGTGTAAAAAAGATCTCAACAATTTTTCCAATTTATAAGTAGAATTGGGAAAGTGAGCTGACTCTAACATACCTTCCTTTTTAAATCTGTTTAATTTAAAGTTTTAATTTATATTTTAGAGGTTGAAAATAGAATTAGGCATATAAAAGTCGGCCTTATAGGGCCTTGGGTTTAAAAAAGCCAACCTTTTTAATCCTTTCAATTTTTGTTTAAAAAAATGTCTTACATAATTTAATTAATTCCCTTTTAAAAAAAACCCTAACCCAACTAGAACTGGGAAAACGGGCCAACTCGCGGGTTGCGGGCTGTCTACAGGTTGGGATTTCCAAAAAAAATGTTTTTTTTTAAAAAACGTTTTTTCAATATGATTTAAAGGCCAAAACTTATATATATTAGTTATCAAGTTTGTTTTTCCAGTATCAACATTCTACTTATAAATATTTAAAAAATAATTCACAATTCAAGAGATAAAGTTATTAAATTTATAAAAGTTTACAAACAAAACATTAAATCATCTTCAAGTAATCAATATATAATAATATAGTATCAAAGAAGAGGGAGATTGAGAGTTTTTTCTCTTTAAAATTTTAAGATATCAACATGGAAGTGTAAAATTTATAAGGTTTATAATATAAATATTTTTTTAAAAATATATATATGCGGTCCAACCAGCAAACCCGCAGGTTTGCTAACACCAACCCGCGGCCTAGGCGGTGTAGGCCTGTGCAACCCGCACCTTCGCGAGTTGGGAAAACCCCAACCCCAATCTTGTCCCAACCCGCGGGTTCGTGGGTTGAGCCTGCAAGTTGGGTCTGTTTTCCAGACTCTAAACCCAACAAGGCAATAAAAAAAACACACACACACACCCATTGACTCCTTGAACAAGATTATTGATACTTTATTTGTCGCAAAGCAAGATTATGGATGCATTCATGATGTTGGAGAAGTGATTTTTGACATTTTTACCTTTAAACTAGATCCTAGCTAGACAGAGTGAAGCATGATCAAATATCCTTAAAATTGATGATAGTGGAAAAGATGAAAATAATAGTCATCATATTTATGTTTTTTAGGATTTATCTCTTTATATTTTTTGTGTGTTATTTGTATTTGTAATTTGTTAGCATTTGATAATAGTGTACCTTAAACTATATCGTTTGTTAATTTATTTGTTGCATGTTGTATACCATTTATACTTTATTTTGATACAATTTCTGTATTAAATTAGAAGTTTACTTGTTTTAATTTATTAATTTTATTTTTTAAAAAATGTTAAAAAAATATTCAAAAGACTATCAGCCTTGTAGGGCTGGCCCTACCTGGCCCTTATGTTCTCAGGCTGAATTTTAAAAAATAAATGTTTTTTTAAATCGGGGTTAATGCACCAGACATTTTAAGACCATGGCCCTTGATGGACCTGCTCGTCTAATTCTCAATCTATTTATAGGCTAATGATGCGTTAAATGATTTAGAAGTTTTGAATGGAATTTTTTTTAAGAAAAATTTATAATATATAAATTATGTGATTCATCATAAACTATAACTCAAATTATTCTTTGGAGGCCTTATATTTAAGACCGTAGGAAATGCTGATATGTGTAATACATGAGACAATGTAATATTTTTCTTTCTTTCTTTTTTTGTTTTGGGATAATATGTGAGGATAAAATATTAATGAACTCTGGATTAAAATATTTTAAACAAAAAAGAATTTATGAACTTTTGTTTTAAGTTAATGTGATGTATAAAATATTAAGACACACATAGCAATCATACAACTACCAATGACATACATAAATAAAGCCACAATTTTTTTAATTTGATATCGACTAAATTAATTCTCTAATAATAATCCATACGTACACGGTACACTAGAGCAGCCATAATTTATTACATAAAAAAAAAAAAGATTTACTTCACACAATCCCAACTATCATTATATTCCCACGACTCACATAATCACAGTCACGTACCAAAACATGGCTTCTTGTACCCGCTCCTTATTCTACCTCCTCTTCCTCTCTTTCTCTTTCATCCCTACTCACTCTGCCACCTTTGAGATCCTCAACAATTGTCCTTATACAGTCTGGGCTGCTGCCAGCCCTGGCGGTGGCCGCCGCCTTGACCATGGCGAGACTTGGAACCTCACAGTAACTCCCGGAGCCACCGCAGGACGCATCTGGGGTCGCACCGGCTGCAAGTTCAACGCCAGTGGCCACGGCGACTGCATGACTGGCAACTGCACCGGCGGCCTTGAATGCACTGGTTGGGGTACCCCTCCGAACACACTTGCCGAGTTTGCCTTGAATCAATTCACCAACCTAGATTTCTACGACATATCCTTAGTGGATGGCTTCAATATTCCCATGGATTTCACCCCTCTGAACAGTGCCTGCCGGAAGGCAAGCTGTACGGCGGACATTAACGGACAGTGTCCTAATGTATTAAGGGTTGCTGGAGGATGTAACAATCCATGCACAGTGTTTAAGACCGAGGAATATTGCTGTTTTAAAGGACCAGGAAGCTGTCAACCCACAACTTATTCAAGGTTCTTCATAGTTAAATGTCCTGATGCTTATAGTTTTCCTCGAGATGGTCCACAAACCACTTTCACTTGCCCTACTGGTTCCAATTTCAGAGTTGTATTCTGTCCTTCACGTTCCTCTCTTTTCAATATAGAGATGCCTGCAAGTTTTTGAAGACGAAGTTTTCTCGTACTGTTCTAAAGAATTAATGAATAAACTTTTGATCAGTTTTTGGTGTGGGTTTTAGGAGTAAATAAATGAAGGCTATATATGGATCCAATTAGTCTGTATGTAACACATTATCTTAGCTATGTGAACTTTTTCTCGTTTAGATAATGTGTTAAGTAATAGTAATTCATTTTCAGATGTCATCTCTGTCACATAATAAATTAACAACAACGTCCTATATCTGATGCTATATCTTCAACTAATAAACATTATGGTCATTTCTACATATTGCATAATAATCAACCACAAACAAATACTTTAAATAGAGTAATTGGTTAGAGGACAAAGACAGTCTGTTGTTTTCATTTAGTTACGTGACGCTAATGTCGTCTTCTCTATATTTAATTTTAAACATGGTAGACAATATTCATTATTCACACCAAATAAGAAAAAATAAATTTGCAGGCATCATATCACGCCATTGTCAGCTTAGGTTTAGTACATATAGGCAGATAGCAAAAAATAAGCATCATATCTGGATATTATGTATAAAATTAATTTTACAAAAATATATATATATATTTTTTGTGTGTATTTGATACTTATATGAGATATTTTAATATTACCATTATTATATCATATTTAGTTAATCAGTTTTAAACATTCGACCCGTAATCAGCCTAGATCTAATACAGATTGGGTACTTAAACTTTGTTCTTGGAGGATGTGTCTACAAACAAAGCTACAATTAATTATATCTTCCTCTACTTTAGGCGTTGAGTAAATTGCACGTTTTGAGGCTTGAGAATGTGGACTCATCACCTGACCCATTAGAACGTACTATGATAACACAGTTATGATGACCAAAGCAAATAATATAGTGTTACAGATATTTCTAAAATGGGCTCAAGCTTACCAATGAATGAAGGCCCAACGATAGATGACAGGTCCAATATGTTAAGGAAGAGCATTAGATCCAGAACGAAACCATGGAAATTGTGCGATGACTATTAATATATCACTAAATACTCTTCCATCTAATACTCACAAGGGTTACTGTTCATGAGCCAAATAACCATTTAAGCTACATCTGGCTGCGTGCCATCAGCATTTTATAAATATTCATCTTTTTAACTTTCATTTTTTATCTTTTAATTGGGGAAAAATTAGGAATATATAATAATCAAAGAAAATCAAATACTCCTACCCACCACTCAATTCCTATATTTTAGGATCTTGATTTCAAAAGTGATGTGTTTGTTTCATGTTAAATCTAATAAGGTCTTTCTAAATCATTTATTATTGTATAAAATCTTTTAAATATTTACTTTTTAACTTTTAGTTTTATACTCCTTCCTATCCACAATATAAGGCATTTCAACTAATTTACGGAAAATAAAAAATGGTAGTTAACTTATTTAAATTATAAATTTCTTTCCATTTTTACCCCTTCTTAGAAAATGTATTTGAAAATTAAATTAGTGGACAAATTAGAAATGAGCATTAATTGTAAGGACAAAATTAGAAAATGATCATTAATTATCTTGCAAATACTTTATATTGTGAACCATGCAATTTTTCAAGAAGCATTTTATATTGCGGACCGAGGGTGTATCTTGTAATGGGGACAAAAATTAGGGATATAGAATAATCATAGAAAATCAAATAATCCTACATACGCTCAATTCCTATAATTTAGGATCTTGATTTCAAGAGTTCTATTTTTTTTTATGTAAAATCAAATATATCCTTATTAAATCATTTATTATTTTGTGAAATCTTATAAATATTCATCTTTTTAACTTTCATTTGTTATCTTTTAATCGGCAAAAACTCTGGGATATATTATATTAAAAGAAAATCAAATAATCCTAATGAAGCTCAGTTTCTATAATTTAGGGTCTTGATTTCAAGAGTGCGGTTTTTATTTCATGTTAAATCTAATATGGGCTTATTAAATCTTTTTTTTTTTGTTTTTTTGGTCAACGGCTTGTTAAATAATTTATTATTGTATAAACTGTTATAAATATATTTTTAACTTCCATTTTTATATCTTTTAATTGAGGAAAAAATCAGAGATATATAATCAACAAAGAAAATCAATAATTCTACAAACACTCAATTCCTATAATTTATGATCTTGATTTCAAGAATTCTAGTTTTATTTTATGTAAAATGAAATATGTCTTTATCAAATCATTTAGTATTGTGTGAAATCTTATAAACATTTATCTTTTTAACTTTCATTGTGTTTTCGATGATCTTGATTTCAAGGGTTCTATATTTATTTCATGTAAAATCAAATATGTCCTTATTAAATTATTTATTATTGTGTAAAATTTTATAAATACTCATCATTTTAACTTTCATTTTATATATTTTAATCAGGTAAAAATAATGGATATATAATAATCAAAGAAAATCAAATAATCCTAGGAGGTGTTCAATTTCTATACTTTAGAATCTTTATTTCAAGATTTCTATTTTTATACCAACATAAGTTGACACACATGGATAGGCATTTGCGTCACACCCATATGTTCATGAGTTCGATCCCAGAGAACAGAAAGTGTAGAAAATTTCTGTTGGGAGCTCTCTCTCCTGGGGCACCTCAAAGAGGTGATTACCTTTTAGGCCTATTTGATTGAGGGTGCCTGAACTAGTTGCTTCGCGGGCTCATCGGATCGGGAGCTCAGATTACGGCTAGATATCAGGACTCGGTGGGTTCGTAGACCAAAGGTCCATCATAGAAAAAAAAAAGATTTCTATTTTTATTTCATGTAAACTCAAATAGGTCCTTATTAAAACATTTATTACTGTATAAAATCTTATAAATATTCATCTTTTTCAATTTCATTTTTTTCTTTCATTCCCGGGAAAATGAGGAATATAAAATAATCAAAGAAAATCAAATAACCCTACAAACACTCAATTCCTATAATTTAGGATCTTGGTTTCAAGAGTTCTATGTTTACTTCATGTAAAATCAAAGGTGTCCTTATTAAATCATTTACTATTGTGTGAAATCTTATAAATATTCATCTTTTTAACTTTCATTTTTTATCTTTTATTCGGGGAAAAGGCAAGGATATAAATAAATTAATAATCAAGGAAAATCAAATAATCCTAACAGGCACTTGATCCTTATAATATCTTGATTTTAAGAGTGTTGTTTTTATTTCATGTAAAATAAAATATGATTATGAGGAAAAGGAATCCAACATGTTCTTATTAAATAATTTATTGTTGTGTAAGTTCTTATCAATATTTTTTTTAAATTTCAATTTTATCTTTTAAATAAATGGAAAAATGTATTATTAAATGAGGCAAGAATGAAGTTTTCTTGCGATAAAATTGGATATTTTGTTAGAATGAATTTTGATATTTTGATTTAATGAATGAGGCTAGACAACTATGTATATCAAACTATGAATGAGGCCACAACTATGTACATGGTCAAAGTTCCCACCACTTAACCCGACAAGCACTATATTGTGAATTTATTTTCCTCCTCTTTCCTCTTCCAATCATGATTTAGTATGTTTCAAATATTTTCAGCTCCTATGATGAGAGAATTGTTGCTCTGTATTTAGTAGTTTGCATAAGTGTAAAATTTTGTGTGTGATCTAATCATCAAGCATCCGAAGAGTTGCTGTCTACATATCAGAAACCAACTTGCACAAATAAAAATATAACATCACCTCTGGAAAGTCCCACTGAGAAGCCTATTTCTACTCTAATATCAATGAAATTTCTTCATCGAATTAAAATGGTATTAATGTAAAACATACCTAAGTCGATAGTCATTATTAAAAAATATGATTTTTCCTTTCAGATTTGTAAAGATTTGTTAAGTCATTATTGGGGAGTGTCACATTTAAATTTGTTGACTTGGCACTATACAATAGTTTAGTTAATGGTGTTAATTTGAAAATATTAAAAACACACTTTTGAATAAAATGAAACTCATTTAAACTTAGAGGACTAAAAGTATATTTTTAACTTTTATAATTGAATAGTTAAAAAATAAAATTAAATATAAATTATATTCCATATATAATGTCAAGTATTTCAACTCAAAGTTTTTACCAAGCATATCTACAATGTTGAAGAGCAGGTATGATAATCTTCAACAATAAAAAATTATTAATTTCAATCATTGTGTGCTTAGGGAAGAATTTAATTCTAAGTTATGATCCTGGATAAAATGTTTCTTTTAATTATACTTTACATTATGAAGTGTGGGAGTAGAAATGGATAGAAGTAGTTATGCGTAGAAGTAATGATGGGCCTAAAAAGTGAGCTTCTCTTCCAAATAAAGATATATTGTTAGAATGGTAATATCTTAAAATATATGTGATTAAAATATTTGTTTTGTATGATATGTGTGAATTGGTTTTTATTGAAATACAAATGAAAGGACTTCATATTATCAATCTCCTTTCAAGCTGAGAAGCACATAAATATTCTTTATAATTGAAGGAGCTATTTAGAAATCCTTATAAAAAAAAAGTTATTGTTGGTAAGTAGTAATTATAATTTAGTTGTAATTGTTTATGCTTAAAGTAATAAAAATAATATCAGCAACAAAATATAAAATAAAAGAAAAATGTATCATCAATAATAAGACAAATTAAAAGACGTTATATGGGAGGTGTGGATAATTTCGGATAATCTTCTCTTTCTGCATTTCTCTGCTGCTTTCCCTCTATTGGCTCTCCTTTTGCCATTTCCATATGTTTTTAGCTCTGTAATACACTGTTAACATCAGTATAAATATGATATTACGTTTCAGAGCTATATATATTCTGCTTCATAGTATATTGTGCATTTCCTAACATTACATTTGGTGCTTTCATTTGGTTCCGAGCTCCGATGGCAGAAAATACCATAATTAAAGAAATGCAAGAAGAACTTGAGAAAACGCATGAGTTCATTGAAGAAGCTTGTGGTCTTTTTTCTCATATCAATGTTCGTTTCACCGGTGTGGAGGACTTTCTCAAACGTTTGGTGGTTTCAGTGGATTCTTTGACTCATACACCAGATGTGCCTCCGTCGACATCGAAGGATGGTTCCGGTTCTCATCCTTTCCCAGTCGTACAGCCTGTCTAGTACGTTTCACACACTTTCAAACCAGTGAAGCTGGATTTTCCCTGTTTTGATGGTCATGATGCATTGAGCTGGATTTTTAAAGCAGGGCAATATTTCAAATACTATGACATTGTTGATCCACAACGCTTGGTTATTGCTTCGGTACATTTGGATGGCCATGTTCTTCCGTGGTATCAAATGTTTGAAAAAGCTAACTGTCTTCCCCATTGGACAGCGTTGGCTCAAGCGGTGAATGCTCAATTCAGTTCTTCTCCATTTGATTGTGCTCGATCGTAGCTTTTCAAACTAACCCAACAGATTGTGTGTGGTGTTCTAGACTAGATGATTATAACACTAAATTTTTTGCTCTGGCAAATCGTACAGAGGACATTCCAGAACCTGCCCTCTTAAATTGTTACTTAGGCGCCCTCAAATTTGAGCTCAAACGTGATGTTTTAATTCAGCGACCAACTACTGTGTTGAGTGCTATGTCGTTGGCTCATTTATTCGCCGATACTGGAGTTTCTGGTGCGTCTACTTCCAAGCCTAGAGTATCATCGAGTGGGTTGCACAAAGCCATCGTTCCAATAGTATCCGCCACCACTCAAAACAGCTTCAACGGACTCTGCATCTAGCAAGGCAAATCTACCTCCGTTACCGCCCACACCGAAATTTCATCCAATTAAGCATTTGACCTCTGCTGAAATGCAGATACATGAAGAAAAAGGCTTATGCTACACTTGTGATTTTCACCAGCGCATAAGTGTCCTAACAAACAATTAATGATGATGATCAGAGATGATGATACGGATAATATTCCAACAGATCTCCTGAAACAGAGGTGGAAGGCATACTTCATCATCTCTCATTACATGCGTTATGGGGAATGCATGGGCCAGCCACGATTAGGTTTCATGGCAATATTTTGGGGACTGAAGTGCAAACCCTATTGGACGGTGGTAGCTCTGATAATTTCATCCACCCACGGATTTTGCAACACTTACAATTAAAAATCGAGTCTACTACTTTGAAGGTTGTGGGTGGTACTAGGCAAATTCTAAAGAGTGCGAAACTGGTTCAAAAGGTGCCCATGCAGATTAATGGACAGACTTTGTACTTGACTCTATATGTTCTACCTATTGCAGGGGCTGATGTGGTCATTGGTGCTAATTGGTTGGAGACATTAGGGCCACACATTGCTGACTATAGCTCATCTATGATTCGTTTTTTAGCAAATGACAAGTTCATTACACTACAGGGTTTTCGTTGCCCAGCAGTGACTCAATAAAATTTCCACCACTTAATCCGGCTGCAGCAAACTGACGTGGTGACTGATTTCTTTATGGTTGAAGGATTAGACCTTGGTTCCAGTGATGAATCAAGTATTAGATTAACCCTAGCTGATTTGGTCCAGGTGTTATCGTGCTTTGATTCGGTTTTTGATGTTCCCCATGAATTACCTCCAGCCAGGGATCATGAGCACTGTACAGAGTTCTATGCTAGTACTAAACCAGTAAAGGTTTGTCCATACCGCTATCCAGTAAGCCAAAAACTGAAGATTGAAATATTAGTAAAAGAGTTATTGGATAATGGTTTGATACAACCCAGTTCAAGTCCTTTCTCAACTCCGATTATGTTAGTTAGAAAAAAAGATGGCTCTTGGAGATTTTGTGTTGATTATTAGGCAGTCAATGAGGTTACCATTACAGATGCTTTTCTAATGCCAATAGCGGATGAATTATTAGATGAGTTACATGGTTCAATTTTGTATTCTAAGTTAGATCTTTGATCTAGCTATCATCAAATTTTAATGCATTAAGAAGATTGAAAAAAGACCGTATTCTGAACATATTTAGGTTTATAAGAGTGGCTTGTAATATTTTTAGATTAATAAATGCTCCAACTACATTTCAGGCATTAATGAATACCATTTTCATACCATTTATTCACCAACTTGTACTGAATTTTTTTTATAATATTTTAATTTACAAGTGCTTCATGGGATGCTCATTTACAACATTTGGCGGTGGTCTTAGAATTATAATGCTCATTTGCAAAGACATCTAAATGTACTTTTGGACAGAGAAGGATCGATTATTTAGGCCATATTGTTTCTCAGAATGGTGTTGAAATGGATTCATCCAAAATAAGGACAATTAAAGAGTGGCCCACTCCCATTACAGTCTCCCAACTAAAAGATTTTCTGGGGCTTAATGGGTACTGTAGGTGGTTTATTAAGAATTATTCTCAAAGGGCTAGCCCACTTATACAATTACTTTCCAAAGATGGATTCAAATGGTCTGAAGAGGCCCAAGTTACTTTTGATGACCTCAAATACACTTTAACAGAGGCTACTGTCCATGCTTTACCAAATTTCTCAGCCGTTTGTATTGGAAACAAACGCTTCGGGTACGGGGATTGGAGCCGTTTTAAGCCAAGCCAATCATCTAGTTGCATAATTATCTACTCCAATGCAGTCTCAGTTAGCATACGTGTGTGAGCTTCATGCTATTACAGAGGTCGTTGCCAAGTTTCAGCGCTATTTATTTGGTCATCCATTTATCTTTAGGACTGATCATGCTAGCCTTCATCATTTACTTGATCAAACTATTCAAACACCTGAGCAGAATCATGTTTACCTAAGTTGATGGGCTATCAATTTTTCATTGATTATAAACCTGGTAAGCATAACACAACTGTTGCCGCTCTTTCATGAGTTTCATGTATGGCTCTTACCTCGTTGACTGGTACATTTTGGACTGGATATATAAAAAACTTGCTTCTTCTGATTTTATCCATTCTCTCAAGGCTAAGATCGAGAATAGTCCTAATGGTTTGCCATACTATCAGATCAAGCAGGGACATGTTTATTGGCGAGATCGCTTGGTTATTCCTTCTACTAGTCCTTCGATCATTAAATCCATTTTAGAAGAATTTCACTCATCGGTGATTGGAAGCCATACGGGTTTTTTTCATACCTTTTCCTGCATTGCTCAACCCTTTTATTGGCACCGAATGCGTCAGGACATCAGTGATTTTATTCAAAGCTGTACCATCTGTCAAAAAACTAAGTCTTCCAAATTACACCCTACTGGGTTGCTGAATCCTTTGCTGATTCCAAAAAAAATAAATAAAAATAAAAATTGGGAGGTTATTGCGATGGACTTCATTACTGGCTTACCTGTGTTAAAGGGGTATGGAGTAATAATGGTTGTTGACGATCAATTATCAAAATACGATCATTTTGTTGCTTTTTCAACTCATTTTTCCAGTTTGCAGGTGGCAGAGGCTTTTGCGCGCCATATAGTTAAATTACATGGTATTCCAAAATCTATAGTATCTGAGATAAGATCTTTACTAGTTCATTCTGGCGACATCTAACGAGACTACAAGGCTCGCACTTGAATTTTAACTCGGCTTATGTTTGCTGATTACCTTACCACTAGCGCACGAGTTGCAAATAGTATAAAATTATCATTTCTATAAGGACTAATATAAAAATGGATTAATCGTCATAATTATGCAAACAATTAGGTTGAGTAAAATCATTTGAAAAGTTTTTAATCCTAAAAATTACTTGAATGTAAGAGAAGGAAAATAATGATTAAAATAAAATTAAATATCTACTTCAAGACAAGAGGGGTATAGGATTATTTCTCACAATTGCAATTCATGAGACTACAACAATTACAACTCTATTAGTGATTAAATGGCATTACATGTTAGTCTAAAGTTCAAAAGTATTTGATTAAGCTTTCACAAATCAAAACCAAATTAATATCCTTGATGAATATGCACAATCTCTTGCTAGATTTTAAGAGAAAACATTTATTAAGCAACAACCTTAATTTGACAATGCTAGGTTAATAACTATATATCTATGATACTAACAAAAAAAACTTTAATATTTAAAAAAAGTTTTTCAATTAATTTTTTATTTAAATTATTACCCCTCAGCTCACAGGATCTCACCCATGAGCTGAGGGGGACAAAGCTGAGGGAATGGTTCCCTCAGCTCACAGGCAAC
>JBAGKO010000005.1:3140293-3155336 GCA_037177275.1 Acacia concinna | reverse complement strand
ATCTCACACTACCTCCGGTTCTAAATATATAACTCAATTGATTTTTTTTAAGAAAATCATAAAAAAACTAATTAAAATAATTTAATGTATATAAATTTATTGTTTTTCTTCAAACTATTTTATTTAACTAATAAATTGATATATATATATATATATTATATAGATACAATACATATAATATGATTAAGCAACTAATTTACTTTCTTTAATCTTTTAGAAAAATTAATTAAATCTTATATTTAGGATTGAATGGAGTATTAAGGAGTGGATAGAGTAGTTTTTTTTTTTTTTACCTTGAAACTATTGAATCCCTACAAGTTTTTGTAACATCATGACCACTTATTAGCCGCTGTAATTCCTTGATTATATTCCTTAATTAACTTGTATAATGACTAAGTTGTAACAAGTTAAAATAAAATTAGGTACTAAATGAATAATTAATTAAGAGAGAGTTCATAGATATATATAATATTATACTTTCCATTATTATTTAATCAATAGTTTGTTGAATAAGCTCAAAATCTATAATTACCTAAAGTAACTTCGTTTGAAAAATAGTTTAAAACTAAATAATATATGAAACAACTATACACAATTAAAATATATAATAATAACCAAATTTAATTTAATATATTAATGGTTCATTTTTGTTTATTTAAAACTTAATTATATATGTTTAAATAACATATTTTTAATTCAATACTAATAAAATGAAATTTTAAATCTTACTAAATATAAAAGATAATTAAAGAATGAATTGTGTTTTTTTTAATCTTCGCAGAGAATATGCCTCTGTCGCAAACAAAATATCAGGTTCGTGTCACAATGTCAGCACATATTCATGCCACCAAGATTTTTTTTTTAATTTTGAAAAAATTCGAGAAAATACCGTTAATATTTGAAAATCATCCGTGGGTGATGTCCTATTAAAATAATTTGTGGATTACCAATCAACTATGCTCAATACCTAAACTATAGTTAATACTCTTTTTTTTTTTTTCTAATTATAAACGCCTTTTAGAAAATTTTAAGAAAATTTTTAAAAAGTTAATTATATTATCTAATGATATTATATATTATATTTTATTACATTATATATTAGTTTATAAGTCAAACAATATAATTTAAAAAAATGACAAATTTTAATATATTAAAGTAATGTAATTAATTTTCTTAACATTTTCCTATGATTCTCTAAAAGGCTTTTATAATTAAAACCCGATAGAGTAGTTAATAGTTAATACAACACTATCAGAAATAAAGTGTATTTGAAATTTTAATATTTTGAAAGTATTTATAAGAACTTTTCTCTTTTATTCCTTAGCAGATTTTTTTTTTTGGGGCCCCTATCACCTTGTTTTGCCGTGGAAAATTGATATTGTGGACGCAAAGTTTGCAACAAAATCATATTTCTCGACACTGACAGCAGCAAAGGAAATTCTTTTTTGGGTTTTTGGTTGTGTTCCCTATTCTTCAATTTCTATTCTAGATTCTAGATCATATTACGTGGTTGCCCTCCCAACAAGAACAAGTTTCATTGCCTATCATTTGGATAGACGTGCCTTTCCATGTCGACTGTCCAAATGGTTTAGATTTATTTTTTTTAAAGGGTGATTTTTACATAAAAAAATTATTTTTTTGATAAAATTATACTTATTAAAAGATTATTTTTATTTTAAATTTTCTACCTATTAAAATAATTTTCTTAAAAAAAAATTCTGGACTATCTAGATAGGAAAGAACTCCCCATGCCCATTCAAAGATAGGCAAGGAAATTGGTTTCTCCACACACACATATCTCATCTAAAACTTAAACTACGTTTTATGTGGTCAAACCAAATCTGTGTTAGTTGTTTCATACTTGGCAAAAGGTTTAAACAATAGGGAGAATTTCATTAAACAACCACAAGGCTAAATTTATTTTAGTCAAGGACTAAAGTATTTTTAAATTTCATTAAATGGTCAAAGATCAAAATGAAAATAAGTTTTATAGGTAAAAAGACAATAATGCTCCTACTTTATTTTATTCTTTTGAAAAAAAATATATTTTATCACGCTAAAGCTCTAACAACAGGAAATTAATGTATTCCATCCGATCCTAATTATAAAGGCTCATTGACATTTTTGGAAAATCTTAAAAAAATCTTAAGTCTTAAGAAAACTAATTACATTACTTAATCATATAATAAATTATGCTTTATTACATTATATATAAGTTCATAAATCAAACAATATAATTTAAAGGTAAACAATAAATTTTAATGTCTTAGAGTAATGTAATTAGCTTTCTTAGGATTTTTTGTATGATTCTTCAAAAAAGTCAACGGGCCCTTATAATTAGGACCGGAGGGAGTATTGTTTATAGAAGGATTCAACATGTTTATGAAGAAAAGCACACTTGGTTATGATTCTACTCAGAGCTCCGACCACTGGAAATTAAATTAATGTTTATTTTATATGAATTTCACTTATTTATAAAGAATTGTACACTTATTCATAGAATAATTTTCCTTATTCATGAAATAAGGATAATATTATCTTTTTTATCTGTAAAATTTATTTTCACTTTAGATATTGGTTTTGCAGCAAAATTTTAGAATAAATTTATTACTTTAATATTTTCCTGAAATTTTCCCTTTAGAATCGGTGCTGCTTCGACAGATTCTCAATTTATAACCAGTCATTATTTTCTTAGCATTAACATTTTCACCATGATTTGTCATTTTCTTTTCCATATATTTTCGGTAACAGCCGTGTCTTCCAGACAGAAGCAATTATTGCACATACCAAAAAAGCTTGAACACTCCAGGGTAATGTGAATCTCAATTATTGCACGGACCCCTAGCGAGGATGTACCGGTTAAATTGATAAATTCACTACAATAACTCAAACATTATCAGGTTGGATTTATTAAAGTTTCCATGCTGTAGGTAAAAAATTATTAATCTTCTTACCGAAAAAACATATATACAATATAAGAAAGCTGAAATGATTTTATTTTTCTGGTTTGATATAAACCATTAGAGGATTAGCGGGGACAGAGAATCTCACAAGTTTAAATTTACCCTATTAAATCCGCGCTTCATATTTATATAATTATATGAACCACAACTTTTTTTAAAAAAGAAAAGAAGAAGAAAACAATCACCACCACCACTTTGCGACAAGGAAACAATTGAAAGACAACCATCGCTGACGAGAGTTTCAGATTCACGGGTTCTAATAAAATTATGGTCCAATAATTGAGCTTAATTTGTGAGCCACAAATAATGGAGCCCTAGGAATTTAACTTGCTTGTCGTCGTGTTAAAGCGGGAGGGGATCTCTCCCTTGCACATCTACTCCCTTGTAAAGGATATGAGAGAAGAGATACTTAATTATGAGTTTTTTTTTAAAAAAAAAAAGTCTTTCCTCTCACATTCTTTGTAAGGGAGAGGATCCCAACTCGTTAAAGCCCGGGAAATACAAGAGATATTGGGGTTAATTAGTTTCTTTTTTTTTTTACCGGAAAAAATAGTTTCTTTTATTTTTTTTCTAACTAATTAGTTTCTAATTAATTTTAAGGAAAATTGCGTTTTAGTCTCGACCAACGAAATATACGATAAAAAGGTCCCGTGAATTTCCGTATTTGCAAAAAAGTCCGGGACTTTTTTACAATTAATTTCATTTTTCAAATGTCCTTTTTGCCCTTATTCACAATTGTTGTCATTAACAACTATATCTGACTCCATTGACAACTTCAAAAATATCACAATTATTGTCATTAACAACTATATCTTCCTCCACTGACAACTTCTTCAAAAATATCACAAATTGATGCACTGAGTTTGAAGAAGTTGTCAACGGAGTCAGATGTAATTGTCATTAAGATCACCGATAGTTGTTAATAACAACAATTTATTATAACTTTGAAGAAGTTGTCAATGGAGCAATATATAGTTGTTAATAATGACAACAATTGTGATATTTTTTAAGAAGTTGTCAATGGAACCAGATATAGTTGTCATTGAAGGCACCGATAGTTGTTAATGATAATAATGAGTGATATTTTTAAAGTTGTCAATAGAGCGAGATATAGTTGTTAATGACAACAATTGTGATATTTTTGAAGAAGTTGTCAATGGAGCCAGATATAGTTGTTATTAAAGGCACTGGTAGTTGTTAATGACAACAATGTGTGATATTTTTGAAGAAGTTATCAATGGAACTAGATATAGTTGTTAATAACAACAATTGTGAATAAGGGCAAAAGGGACATTTGACAAATGAAATTAATTGCAAAAAAGTCCCACAGGACTTTTTTGCAAATACAGAAATTCACAGGACCGTATTGTCGTATATTTTGTTGGTCGGGACTAAACGCAATTTTCCCTAAAAATTAAGATAGTGTTTTCTTAAAGCGCACTCTCAAAATAACGATACCTTTAATAATGGAATAATTCCCTAAGTCACTAACAATGGCTGTGCTATATTTGAAATAAAGCAACTTATGTGGTTTGAAATAAATCTATGGTTAATGTTCTTAAATAACCTTTAATATTTTTTAAAAGAGTAAAAATAATATTCAACAATTTTTAGTACTAAAAGTAACATTCAACTTTTGAAAATGAAGCAAAAATAACCATGGCAATTAACACCGTTAATTCTAACATTTTAGGATGCAAAAATAGCCATTAATTTATACTAAAAGTATAAAAAGTAGCCATACATTTTTTTGACATGCACAAGTAATTGAAAGTTAACTTTTAGAATATTAATTCACAAGTTTTGTATTTCTTATATAAGTGGGAACCTAAAAGGATTTTAATTATGAGGTGATTAGGAGTTACATGGATTATCTTAACCCTATCATATGCATATGCGATCTTCCATCGCCTCCCAAATAAAAGTCAAATAAAAACTTATTCAAAAAGTCATATTTTTTATTATAACGAAAATGACGAAATAAAAGATATTTGTCACTCAATTTCAAAAGCTAAAATATCAAACATAAACACCAACCTTTGAAATATTGTTATCACAATTGTTAAAATAATCCTACAACTAGCACTAAGTACATTTTAAGGTAGGATGTCTGAGAGAAAAACTAGAAGGCAATAGAAGATCACATATACATATAGTAGGATTGTGAAAATCAATATATCTTATAGTTATCTCATAATTAAAATTCACTTAGACTACAACTTGTATAAGCAATATAAAAACTTGTGAATTAATATTCCAGAAATCAACTTTCAATTACTTGCGTATGTAAAAACAATGTATGGCTACTTTTTGCACTTTTAGTATAAGTTAATGACTATTTTTGCACCACAAAATTTTAGAGTTAACGGAAGCTAACGGTGTTAACGGCCATGGTTATTTTTGCTTCCTTTTTAAAAGTTAAAAGTTACTTTTAATACCAAAAATTGTTAAAGGTTATTTTTACTCCTTTGAGAAATATTGAAGGTTAATTATTTAAGAATCTTAACCCTAAATATTTATTTGGAATGGTGTTGATTTAGAAAGTTAAATATATTTATTATAAAGGAGCTTACGTTATTTTAAAACCATTCCGTTTCAAATTAATTATTTTAAATTATAAAGTTAATTAAAGGCGCTTTAAATACAAAGTAAAGGTGACAAAGATAATAAAAATCAAATAACCCATTTGCCTCCACACTTTTTTTTTTGGATAAACCTAGGTATCTCCTAGTCTGATAAGCCAAGGACTAATCATCCGCTTATTGTGGGTTCCTCTATGAGAAAGACAGCTAGTCAGGAGATTTAACGCTGTTCCATACCCAAGGTTAGGGATCAAACCCCTGACTAAAGTTAAAGGTAGAAGAGTCCCTACCACTCTACTATACGCCCTTGGTTTGCCTCCACACATTCACATGGGAATCTAATGCCACTTTGTAACCTAATAAGCCACAAAATATTGGTTTGCCTCCACACATTCATACGGGAATCTAATGCCACTTTGTAACCTAATAAGCCACAAAATATTTTCCAATTCTTAAAAAAAAGTATTAATTTTCATGATTATATGCACAATCTTTAATCAACACAGCTACTAAAAGTTACACACGCACACACTATAATATTTTTTAATGTACCCTTTTTCCCTGTTCCAAAGGTTAAAACTAGCTAGAGGCACTATTCAAAGTTATTGAATTTCCTTAACTTTACCTTATTCTACAGTAGAACATGTATTTAAAATGCCCTAGCTTTTATTTAATGTTTTTTGACCATGACCATATTTATATTTCATATACTTCTTTCACCCTAAATATATGAATTAAATAATTAATTTGTATATATTTAAAAACTAGTTATTTATTAAAAAAATGTGTGTTCATTTTCTTAAAATATATTTTTTAATCATTTTCATTAAAAACTGCCCCTAATGAAAAATCTATGTGATATGTGCCATCAATAGAGAGAGTTTAGGGGGGGAAAATTACTCCATTTGGTTTATAAGGTACTTCAACTAATTTACATGAATCAAAAAGTGACAGTTAATACATTTTATATGTACTGACTTGAAATATTTTTTTTCAGATTTTACCCTTATTGAAAAGTATAGATTCAAATTATAAAAAAAATTCAATATATTTTCTCTCACATCTGTATGTTTTTCAAGGGAAATGATGATTCGAGGAAGAGAGTATATTAATTAACACTTCATCTTGTTAATTGGACCCCATATGTTATTTTGAAGAGATAGAAAATATAGCAAATGGATAAAATTGAAAATAAAGGTTAATCACAAGAATAAAACTAGAAAATAAACATTAATTATCTTATAATATATTTCAAATTAAGCTATTCTTCTAAAAACACTCTATATTATGTTTCAGAGAGTATAAACTTAAAAGACAAAATAAATTAAGGCCACACATCTATGAACAAAACAAAAATCTTCACTTACTCTTATATAAAGATCCAAAGAGAATCACACGTGTATAATATATAGTGGGAGTCAAATCACGAACAAGATCCAAAGAATCATATTCTTGTATTTGTATTTTTTTTATTATTCCATCCTCTTGTTCTTCTCTATATTATTGAACGATCTTCTTAATTAATAACGATATTTGTTATTTGGTAGCTAGCTTGTGTTGTGAAAATGATGAAGCTCAAGGCTCACATGCTCATGGTTTCAACACAGATAGGCTATACGTTTTTGTATTTCATCACTGAGGCTTCCTTGAACCATGGCATGAACCCTCATGTTTATGTAACTTACAGGCATATTGTGGCTGCCATTGTCATGTTCCCTTTTGCTTATTTTCTAGAGAGGTAATAAATTTTCATTTCTAGCTGTTGCAGTCTTTTTCGTGTTTGGATTGAGTGAAAATATAACTTACTGATATCTTTTATGTAAATCTTTAATCAGTCCAAACCTCATGAATGAAGAACACACTATATGATGGAAGAGTTTTGCTTTACATTTTTGAGATCTGAATCAATTCGAACATGGATTAGTCAGCAGTCTAATAGTTTTGAACAGATTGTCTAGGTTGGACCGTATATTTTTTTTCTTCCTTCTTTGAGCTTAAAAAAGAAGCAAGTTATAATTACACTTTACTCTATTTTTTTTCAATTGTATTTGTGCTTTATTAACTATGTTTTGTACAATTATATGTTGGTTGTGAATAAATGTTTTATTTATTTGTGGGTGAACTTTTTTTTATTTAAATATTATTACTCTTATTAAGGTTATATATGAATATTCTTATAGTTTAATCATGGCTGGGTTAATCTCTATTGGACCACATTGCCTTAATTTATTGTCTCAATTGGGTTAATGGCCGATCCATTATTTAGTAAGTACCTATTCGATACTTATAAAAAATAAAAAATTGATGTTGATGAGATGGTAAGTTTGTGCCTTTTCTCTCTCTCTCTCTCTCTATTTTCTTCCACATAGTTTACCAAAAGTTTGACAGTTAAATTTCAATATAATTTCTTGCAGAAAAATGAGACCAAAGATGACAGTAAATCTTTTCCTAGAAATTTTTGTGCTTTCTCTGCTGGGGTAAGCACAAAAAGAACGTCAATTATTTTTACATAATATACATGTCTGTGAGAGAGAGAGAGATTATATGCATTTAATTTAAGGGAAAATCAAAAAAGACAAGAGAAATAGGGAAATCACAATTTAGTACAATGAAATTGGGAAATTCTAAATCAGTCTTTTTGTACTTTTTTGCGTAATTACAAAAATACCACTGGATTTTTAACAATATGAGTATCATAATTCACAATACGAGTATCTAAATTAACAACACCAGAAACATTTAGGTACTACGTATTTACGTTGTGAGTTGTGCATGCTGATGTTGTTAATTGAGATACTCTTATTGTGAATTAAGACACTCGTGTTATTAAAAATTCAGTGACATTTTCATAATTACGCAAAAAAAGTAAAAAAGACTGATTTGAGATTTCCTGATTTCATTGTACTGAATTGGAATTTTCCTATTTCCCTTGTCTTTTTTTGAAATTTTCCCTTAATTTAATCTGGGCTATTTTTTAATGAATTTTTAGGATTAGCTCAGCTCTGAACATGTACTTCACAAGCCTGAGATGTACATCTCCAACCTTTGTTTCTTCCATGGTCAACACCATATCTTCCATAACCTTCATCATTGCGGTGATACTCAGGTTTGCTTTATTAATTTCCTAGTTTCTTTGTTTGTTGATCAAAATGATACTTCCTCTAGTCATTAGTTAATATAAGAGCTACATAAGAAGACTACTTTAATTCTAAATATAAGGTTTCAATCTCCTTTATCTTCTTATGAACATTATCAATGAGAGTATTTTAGTGAAACTAACACCTATTTATTACAAATAACTAAAACTACAAATAAGTTGTCTAACTCTTATTTAAAAACAAGAGTCACGTAGCAGTACTAGTACTTAATTAAAGACTAATCCTAAAATGCCATTTAGTGTGTTAAATATACTTATTACTTAATGTTTATCCTTTATATTAAAATAGTTTATGGTATAAACAATTTGATAGTACTCACCTCTAACATATGCTCCTCTAGTCTCTATTATAAGCATCTCTATTCATCTCACTAGAACTAAGGAAATGTAGTTAAATTATTAAATTTTGTTCGAAAAAAAAAATATTTTCCCCCAAATTTACCTTTATTTAAAACCATGAATGACATATAGAAAGTGAAAAGAGAAAATTGCATCAAATTTTAAATAGGGGCAATGTAGGAAAAATGTAATTAATATCTCATTGAGTGGACTTATAATAAGAAATACTAGTTACATTCTTTATAGGAAGTGTTTTAAATAGGAATTAGAAGCCATATATCCTTAATTTGTCTTATAAGTTATGACCTATGGGACGTCTACATTCTACTAGATATATAACCACTAAACAACACATATTACTGAATCTTATATCATGAATAATTTCCATTTTCAATTCTTTAAAAGCCTTGATCCATACATATTTTTGAGTTGGATGATCCAGGTTGGAAGTTGTTGATTTTCTTCATCCCAGAGGTATGGCAAAAGTTGTTGGAACTTTGTTATCATTAGGTGGTGTAATGACCATGACACTATACAAAGGTCCTGTTATAAGGAATCTATGGGATCATCCTCTGATTCAGATTCATTCAAAAACTACTAATCATATCCATGAAGATTGGTTAAAGGGTTCAATCCTCACTGTCTTAAGCTGCATAACATGGTCTATTTGGTACATCATGCAGGTTTCGATCTCCAACTTCTTTATATAACATCCTAAAAACTAGAGCCTTTAGTTCCAGCATTTCATCTCAACAAAGAGTTCTCTTGCCGAAGTAAATGACAAGGAGGAAATCCCATTTAACTTTTGTGTCATTCGCTTCAGCGAGAGAGTGACACAGAAAGACACTCTTAATTTAAAGCCATTTTGCCACTAGATGCAATGAAGAAGACTACTGATGCAATTATATGTGTGGAAATTGCAGGCTATGACTTTGAAAAGATACCCAGCCCAACTATCACTAACAGCTTGGGTGTGTTTTGTTGGAGCAGCACAATCAGCTGCTTTCACAGTGATAATAGAACATAAGCCATCAGCTTGGGCCATAGGCTTCAATGTTGACCTTTGGTCCACCATTTATGGTGTGAGTATTATAATCCACATTCTTCTAATGTTGCAAATTTCTCAGCCATATATGTAGCCTTATATTTAATATCACAGGGAGTTGAAGGGTTAATTCTGATTCTAAAGGTAATATCTCAATCCAACTGTACATTAGTTATAAATAACTAAATTAACTAATTTGCTTAACATTTTTTTAATACTACCAACTGTTATTCGAAGCATTTTTTGGATTTTATTATTAAATATATGAACGACCGACTACTTCAACTTTGGAGTTTTTGACTTCTTCTCTGAACACAAATGTCATCCTTAGGAACTCAAATTAGACCTAGAGGATCTAGTGAGGCCCATTCCTTAACATCTACTACTTCCGTAAAAGATTTAATTGATTTTTTTTAGAAAATCTAATAAAGCTAATTATATTATTTTATTTTAAAGTATTTAAATTTTTCATTTTTCTTCAAACTATTTTTTCTAACTTATAAACTGATATATTATACAATAATATACAATATGTATGATATGATCAAGTAAATTATTTATTTTCATTAATCTCTCTAAAAAATATCAACTTAATTTTATATATAGGATCGGAGAGATTAGAGTATACATTAGTTATTTAGCTCTTATGTTTAGAAGGGTAGGGATAATTTTGTTCCAGTGCACAACAAGCATGTGAATTGAATGTAAGAATATTTAAATGCTTTTGATGATGTGAATAATGAGTAGTGATGATGAATGGCAGGGCATTGTGGTCTCAGGGTTGATAATCTTCATTCAACTATGGTGCACTGAGCAAAAAGGGCCAGTTTTTATCACTATGTTTAACCCTCTCTCTACAATATTAGTGGCAATTTTAGCATACTTTGTCTTTGGTGAGAAACTTTATTTGGGCAGGTATGTAATAATAATTCATCCATCTTTTTTCATTTTTTCAATTTCATGGCAAAACAAAGCAGTGGATCAATATATGAACCCATAATATTAATGCTTTCTTTGATCTAAATGTAGGAATAAAAACTGAGTTTGTTTTGGTACTTAATATAAGACCTTAAATTATCTAATTAATCTCCTTTATCTCTTATATTAGTCCCCCCCCCCCCCCTATCCCTATTGATTATATAATTCTTTTTAGGTATGTTACAATAGAGATGCATTATTGCTAAGCGAAACCGACATGGAAAGTCACTTTCTACATCGTTTGTTTCACCAACATAGATTTAGGACAAACTACTATGCTCTCATGTACTGTCCTCTGCTAACCGACATGAAAAGTTCTCCTTAACCGATTTAGAAAGTCTTATCTACAATAGTGAGAGAGAACCCTAAGTAAGGTATTTCAAGAAAATCAATAATGTTAACAATTAGTAAACTCACCGAGTTTCTTTAACATTTATGAATTTGTTGATTAGTACATCTTTGAAGGTAGATACCAACAGATTTAGACCACCTAAATCACATCGAGATCTATATAGCATTATGGCTACAACAAAAACAAATTTAAATTAAATTTAAACAAGAAGAGTGGAAGAGTAAGTTTTGAGATTGTAATGAAATTTTTGTACTCACATAAGCCCTTTTCTTCAGCATAATTGGAGCAGTTACTGTCATCATTGGCTTGTATTTGCTGTTGTGGGGCAAGGAAAGGGACCAACAGACTCATCATATCAACAACACTAAACAACAATTTGCACAACACTTGTGAAGTTTCTGTAACTGAAGAATATAGCCAACCTTACTTATTAGTAGCTTCAGCCAAAAAATGGAATTATTTATGATAGATTCAAGAGAGACAGGAAGGAAGAAACGTTGAAAATATGTCACATCATCATCAACAGCTTATTTCAGAAGTATTGGATATTCTTGTAAATCAACTTCAAATTAGTCTATTTGAAGTTAGCATGGTTTTAATATAACATTATTATCAATAACTTACCACTTTAATGTTAATAATTTATTATTAAAAAGGGATTTTCTTTTCTGTAATGTAGCTTTTATACATAAGAGCTTCTAGCCAAAAAGTCACAAAAAATCATGTTAAAGGCGCCCCCACCCCCCTCCCCCAAAATAAAAAAAAAACAATATTTTTTGCTCCTAGCGTCACGTTGCTTCTCCTCTATCCTTGTTTTTCACTTTTTTGTCCTTGTTCGCATGGGCCAGTGAGGATGAACAAAAGTGTCATTGGATTTTAATATTTTGTATTCTTAGTTTTTTTTTTTCATTTCATTTGTTGTTACATTCTATTATTTTCTTACGTTACTTATTTTATGTATTTTTACCATAATAATTTATTAATTTTAACCACCATGTTATGAAAATAGGAAAATATAAGAGATAAAATGTAAGATGAAGAGGATTGGAGAGAAAGAGGGAGCAATGTCTTATTCATTTGTATACAGCAAGTGTAGTACATAGTGCTCTATTTATAAGCCATCATCCTTAACCAAAAGTTACATAAAGTAAATAAGAAATTTACTCATCATGAGTACACAAATTGTAACATTTGAATTATGAGCATAAAGACTCCTAAAGACTATTCATTAGAGTGTTTATGAGGTAAAAGATGTAAGGTTAAGAGTTGGGGTTTATGGACTTCCACATTCTAGTATTTTCACAACACTCTCCTTAGATGTCTATGAACGAATACCGTACTTCATCAAACCCTTATTATGAAAAACACAATGGGATAAAAACCTAGTGAAGGAAAAAATGTACAAAATTCATATTGAAGTTGTCTCGTTAAAAACTTTACCAAGAGAACCCAGTGGGACAAAATCTTGGTCAAGGAAAAGAGTGCAACATGTGGTGTCTTCTCTCCTTCATGATAAAATTTTATTTACTTCCTCTCATAGCAACATCAATTTTATTCCCCCTAATCACAACATCACTTCCAATGTTCGAGCATATTTTCTTTTAACTGCCAATCTATAATTATTCCCCCAAATGTATTCATCTAAAACATCTTCTAGATATGTTAAAATATCAATATATGTTACTTTCTCATATGATATGTTTATAGAATTATCGCACTAAATCTCATTTTTGTTATTCGTTATGTACTTGTAAGAATTAAAATTTACAAATAGAATCATAATAATACAATATTAGCATGTTACATAAATATTTTCATAAAATATAATGTACTTATAGACCATTAAATTCAATATATTTTTTTGCAAGCAAAAATCATAATTAGAGCAAAAATATATGATTTTGAAATCATTCGGGTTTGCAATAACTTGATCTATTCTTTTTTCAATATATCTTTTAATCAATTATATATATATATATATATATATATTCAAATCATTTCAATCCATGTAATATTTTATATATTAAATACTTTTCTTGGAAATGCTTCTAGTATTTTAGATTCTTAAAAAAATTCTCACATAAACTTCACTATCCATATGCATATGCTATACATAACGATATCCAATAGATGGATAATTTTTCTTACATATATTGTCAAACTAATAAATGCAATAATACTGTATCCACCACCAAATGATATACTGATCATAATCATCTTTAGACCTTTGTGAAAATATTTATTTTCACATGAAAATTTATACATCACAAATGACTTTATATTTCAAATGTTGGACTGCAGGTTCATATCTCTCAAATATTGAAAGAATATTGTTAATTGCATTTTTTCATTTTTACTTTTTCTTTTGGCCAACATTTGTGTCTACTTTTCATGACTTATCCATGAATAAGATCCTCATTTAATCACGTGATATCATTATCAAAACTATTGTCAACAACTTTATCTTTTTCAGTTCCATTTTTTCTATAACATAATGCATTGAGGTTTCTTTATTGCTTTTAGCTACCTAAAGCTCTTTTAAGCTTTTTTGCATTTAGTTATATCTTGACCTCTTCTAGAGTACCAGCCTCCTTAATATGATCATCTTAATTATTTGCTCATTTTTCTTTTCTTGTGGAACCAATTATTCTCTCATGCTCTAGCCATGTCTCACTTTCTTTTATCTTGATTAAAGCATTTTCAACTAAAATATGAGATTTAGTAATTCTCGTTCAGGTCAGTAATTGCATCTGGAAAATATTATACAATATTTTATTAAAGCAAAACTTAATGAACTTTTGGTTCATACCGCTATATTTTAGAATATATACTTAATTGATAGTAATAATGCATTATTTAATTTCTCTCCCTATTTTAAGAAAACTTTGTCAAATGACAATAAAATAATTATATAGTTTAAGACTCCTAAATCCGTTGTTCCCATTAGAAACATTATTTTGTTTCATTTAGAGACAAATAAGAAGGAGGATGTTCTTACTCAACATTTATACCAACTTCATTTTAATATCCATCTATGTGTATTATGGTGGATTAATAGGATACACATTCAAACACTACTAGAAAAAAGACCTTTTAACGTCTGTTTTAAAACCCTTTCTATGTCTATTTTCAAGCAATCGTCTATGTGGGAGATGTAAAAAGTTAGCGTCTTTTTAAAAAAAAACAGACGCCCATAAAGGCATCTGGTTTGAGGTAAATAAAGGACGCCCAAATTGGGCGTCCTTTATTCGATAATAAAGGACGCCAATTTGGCGTCCTTTATTTTAAAATAAAAGAGGCCCAGGGCATCCATTATTTATTTGAAATAATGGACGCCTAGGGCGTCCATTATTTCAAATAACCTTAGGGCATCTGTATTTGTATGAATTATCAAGCTTAAGTAGTGTAATACGCTACGCAAAGTTAGCTACGGCGGTCTCGTACCGGTTAATAATCAAAGAAACAATAAAATTTACATTATCCTACTAATGTAAAATTAAACAATAAAGGAAAAAATATATAAAATTGTTCGTACCGGTTGATAGCAAAGGCTTCACAAAGAGTCTTTCAAAGAGCCTCACTGGTGGCGCGCGGGCTTACTTTGATGGCCGGCGTGAAGAGTAGGAG
>JBAGKO010000005.1:3092109-3110634 GCA_037177275.1 Acacia concinna | reverse complement strand
GAGTTGGCCACTGGATACACAACAAAATACTTTAGGGTAGTGGGTGCATCTAATATAAAAAAAAAATACTTGAGAATATTAGATACACCTTAACCCTATAATAAATTAAAGACAAGTGGTGTACATGTGTGTACGCAAACACCAATTCCATTTGATTGATATGCGATTAATTAAATGTATATTTCCTCCCATTCTTAATATAAAAGTTAGATAATTATTTGAAGCTATTGAGAAAATATGGTAGATTACTTATTTGTAATCAATGTGCGTTAATTTTCCTAAAGTACCCTTTTTAATAATGTGCACTAGAAATATCCCTTGGGGGAAACCTTAATCCTATCATCCTATGTGCATCAATAGAATTATTTTGAGAAAAATTATAAATTTAGAAAACAAAGTTGATTGATGCTACTTTATATATAGGATCAAAACAAAACCTTTGATTAGCTCCTATATTTAGGACCAATTAAGGGAGAATCCTTCACACAACAAATACTACTTTTAATTTTAAATATAATATTCAGTTGATTTTTTAGATAGTTCTAAAAAAATTAATTACATTAATTACTATAAGACATTTAAATTTGTTATTTTTCTTTAAACTATTTTATCTACCTTATAAATTGATATGTAATATATTATACACTATATATTATATGATTAAATAATTTATTTACCTTCTTTAATCTCTCAAAAAATAATCAGTTGGATCTTATATTTAAGATCATAACCCAAATTAGTAGTGTGTGTGTGTGTGTGTGTGATCTTGCGTGTAGAATATGACATGAATTCACAAAATTTCTTTATCGAGAACTCGTGATAAACCCTGCTGCATTAATGAACTTGATGTCCAATAAGTTATTATACATCAAAAGCGAATGATTATCACTAACAGTTGCCTTAATGTACAGCTAGATATCATTCAATTGGGTGCCAGCTAGTTATAATTGCGTAATAGAACCAACCTCTATCTATCCAAAGAAGCTTCAATTCTGTCTAAATCACATAAGCATGAGCCATTATAATTCCTTACCTGTCTGGTTGCTGACAAAAAACGACAACCAAAGCTACATGATCTTTTATCCAAAACCAAATCATTACCAATTAGTGGATATGCAAGCGCAACACTTTTCATTCTTCTTACAAAGACCATGAAATCGCATATATCTTTCATGGTGACAACACAAAATTAAATTCTGATTTGATGATGATATATATGATGGGCATTTCTGCACAATTTGCTGCGTAAATCAATCACACACACACACACATGTACACACACATCTGAGCCAAATTCAACATAATTGTCAGTCAATATTCTCATATTGATGTCATGATTTTAACTCTTAACTTCACGAGTTATGAGGGAACTACTTACGAGCAAAATCAATTTTCATTAGCATAAATAATTCTGATTCGATAATATATAGGATTGACAATTTTGCAATATTTGCTTCGTAAAATCTATCACATATGTACATGAACTAAATCCAACACACCTTAACAAAAGTGTTTTTTCTTTTTTACCTAAAAGTTTAGATGAGTTTGTCCTAAAAACTCATTAGACGACGATATTATCATCAAATTAAAACAAATCATCAAATTAAAACAACGCTTACAGAAATACTTACTAATTGTCTATCAGTAAAATTTTTATATTGGCAGTATGATTTAACCTCATTGCCTGATACCCTCTACTTATCAAGTGAACTAATTTTTGTTGGCAAAAATGATTCTGATTTGATGATATTTTTTTGGCCAGAACTGAGTTGATAATATATATGATTGACGTTTTTGCACTATTTGCTTCGTAAGATCTATCATATATATGAGCCAGAAATTCAACACAAGTTGATGAAGACAACAGCGAGCTTACAAACAAACATGTAGATACATATGTGGCCCCCCATATCCCGATGAAAAGATAAATCAATAATTAGCGATAAACCAGAAACATCACTGACCACTGATAAAAACAAAAGGCCGTTATTAATACATACATATCTAGAGGGTGTTTCAAAATATTCTTTTTCAAAATGGTAAGGCTAGCTAAGCCAGGGCTTCTGGCTACCACAGATTATCATTCAAATCACTGTTTAATTCGTTATCTTTATTTCTCACTCTCGACATGAAATTAAATTGCTTCACGTTTTTACGAAAGCTACGTCCTTTTTTGTCGTAATAAACTCATCAAGTGGGTACAGGAATCACAACATAACTATGTTTACGGGCCAATTAAGACGAGGAGAGTACTGTTCGACTGTTCGTACCGTACAACCACATAGATCATGGAATATTTCTACTTTGTCTCATCCGAAACTGTAGCCATACTGTAGCCATTGGTTTTGGTCCACAGCTTCAAAGCGTTGCTGTGTTTGTGTGTGTTGTGCACCACCACCACCACCACTACAGCTAGCATCAAATTAGTGTCCAACGTTAACGTCGTGTTTTGGCGAATACGACCAGGTTGTCTTGTTACAAAAGATGAACCCCATTAGTAGGATATTTTGAAATCCCTCACGAAGGAAACAACAAGGTACGATTCTTCTAAGAAAAAGCATCCAAGAAAGTAGAGACTCACCTTAATATAAGATGTCTTTCGTAGTGTAAGGAGTAGATACTATAACCGGATGTGATATACTCATAATTTGAAGGAAAATAACTAGTTTTCTCTTTCACTTGTCTCAATTGTAAAAAGTATTTGTTGACATGTTTCACTTCAAGCTTCACGTGATTTTACCTTTTTTCTCTTTTTTATTCTATTTAACTTGTTTACTCTTTAATTAGTCATCAGAGACGTTATTGTTGATTTTTTTTTTTTTTTCTTTTTTGACCTGAGACGTTATTGTTTATTTGTTTTACAATTTTCCCCAACTTTTAAGGAATCAATTCAACCAAACTGGGTGAAAAAAGGAATAACTGGATTCACCGGCGGATTCATGTCTTTTCACACATCCTACAAGACCCATTTTCTTTGTTGTTGAACCCGTATATATCCGAACAATCCTTATGTCAAATTTTCTATATTTATTACGTCAATTTCTCTAGCTATGTGCTATTTCTATCATGTGAACTTATAATTAAATAATAATTTTTCAAAAACATGACATATAACCTAATGTATTTGGAGAACTTTGACATACAGGACATAATAAACTTAGCCTAGATAGTGATCCTTCTAATGAAAAACTAATCAGGTCACTGCATTTTTTCTTCTTTTTTCATTGTAACCTTGTAGCTTCACTTTGTTTCTTAATTAGGTTTAATTTTATTCAACTTCTATTAGTACACACTTATATCCTTTAGTGTTTGGATATAATTGGAATTTTTGAATAATGTATTAGACATATTTAAATAAGCCAACTCCCCCCCCCCCAAAAAAAAAAATAAGTGTCTACTTATATTAGCAATCAAAACTGCTTTTTCAACGTAATTTATAATATATTTTTATCTTGACTTGTGCAAACACGTTTTTTTTAATGCCAACTCAAATAAACATTAAGAGGATGTTTAAGAGCAGCTCAAAATATAAAAGGATTTTTTTCCCTATAAGAATGTCTTCCCATCCTATTCAACGGAGAAAACTAATACTTCAAAATATTTGACTGAAGTTTGCACCTCTTATATAGGTACTAACATAATGGAATTGTTTATCCGATATGGAATTCACTAACACTAGACGATGTTCTTCATTATATGCCAACTCAAGTGATAATGACTAAAGTGTAAAACATATTCATGTAATAAAGCCATCAAGGAATAATAATAATAATAATAATAATAATGTGATAAAAAAATTTGATTAATTTTTAGAATTTCAAATCATCAAAGTAAAAGAAGAAAAGAGAAGAGAGAGAGTGTGTGTGTGAAGGAAGGAAGAAAAAAAGACCGAAAAAGACTTGGGAAAAGAAAGAATAAAAATATAGAAATGAACGCCTGAATGGGCTGTTTTGAAGCTGGAAGTCTGAAACTACTGTCTGAAGTCTGAACAGTGTATTGTTTATTTGGGCCAATAGTCCTCTTAAATGGGCTTGGCGTGTTGAATGTTTCAAAGAAGTGTGGCGAAGGAATAAAAAGAGGACTCAACTGATGGCATTGCGGGCTTTTTTTGGGCTTTAGAGAAGTATGGAATGTAGTGTTACTTGTGTTGACTAATAGTATCTGTGTCTGACCCGGTGAGTCCTTACATTGTTATTGAAGCACAAATGTATGGATTATACTAACAAATTCACTTTTCAAGTTTTAACCATGAAAAACACTTCAAATCTTCTTGTTGACTGACATGACTCTGAGTAGAACTGACTTTGTGTCTTGAAGAAATTTTCTTGGGTTTATTGTTCTTCATATTTATTTTTTGTATGATAAGTCAAAAATAAAAAAACTACCACACCACATCAGAACATAAAATATCAGTAAAAAAAACCAGAGCAACACTAAATCCATGAAACCCTCCGTAAGCTGATGAACCTCCTTAACCAATTTATTAGCAGCCATATTTGTCTCTCAACAACACCAAACCAGAGAAGTCTGTCAATCCTTTGCCAAAAAATTCTTAATCTCAGTTAACAGTTCTCCTTCTTGGTGATCTTACCCCCATCCTATTGTAATCAACTCCACCACCATTTTTCGCCAATTCCTATCCCAAACCCTTTTAAACCCCCCAAACTACAGCCCACAATTCCGCATGTAAAATTGTCCCTTAACCAATTCTAAAGATGAACTCCTTTAACACAACTCCTGCATGATCCCGAGCTCACCACCACAAGCTGTCCGTCCGCTATAAGCCGATCCATTAACATTATATTTCACTGTATCTACAAACGGTGGACACCAACAAGTATCTGAATTCGACCTAACAATTGGAAATACTGCAAAAGTTTGAGAACATAAAACTATTGCATGAACCTTAGCAAGCACCTGGAGGTGACTTAATCGATATTCTTCAAAAACACCCATATTGCAGTTAAGTTATGTCTGATGTGTTAAGACAGCAAACCAAACTGGCCACTTAACACCCATAACCTCACTTTTTTGAGGTAAATTTCAATCCACCCACATAAACGGTTGACTAATGGAGAAAAATTTATTTCGCAAAGGAGGTGGCAAAAGTAATTTCCGCCCATCTCTAGCAAGCTTACAATCTCTAATTGCATGGATAATATCTTCCGTCACAACATCACAAAAAGCACAGACAGGGCTACCACTTAAACCTCTACTAGTTCTTGCTAGATTCATTAATAAACGACCTCTCAAACATAACCAAAGGAAGTGTTTACAAAGTTGTGGGGCCTTAACTTTCAAAATCTTTCGCCACACTCCTCTACCAGGACTGGGAGAGTTCCTTTTTAAAATTCCATAAGTTGATTTCACCGAGAACTCACCGGATGAAGTAAAATGCCAAATCGGATTATTACCACACCTACCAGATGAATTCACACAAATCTGCTGAATACTCTCTCTAAGATTGAACTCACAAGAAGTCTCATTAGTTTATTGAAATCCCATCCTCGAGATGGTGAGAAATATTTCACATTCTTCAAATCTATAGTATCTGCATCCAAATTAATTAAAGTATGATCACATAACTTGTCGTGATAAGGAAGCCAAAAATCTTGCCAAAAACGAATAGTCAAACCATCCCCAAGCTTCCACCCAACTCCTTTTCTAGTATCACTCCATGAACGCCTAATACCCTTCGAAGTTTGTGACTCATCTCGCCTAGCCTCCACCCTTAGGATAATATTATCCCCACATTTATATTTCTCACGCAAAAATCGAACCCATAAAGCATCTCTTCATAGTACTAAGCCCCAACCCAACTTCATCATAACAGCCTTATTTTGCATACTAGCACTCCTAAGGTCAATACCTCCTTCCTCCTTAGACATGCAAACATCATCCCACGCAACAAGGGGAAACTTTCTACTAGTGCATGTTCCTCTCCATAGAAATCTTTTGCAGCGTTTATCAATTTCAGTACAAATTGATATAGATAACAGAGCTAACTGCATTGTATACGTCGGAATAGCTAAAGCAACAAATGAAATAAGGGTATGCCTAGCCTCCTTTGACAAATTTGTAATCTTCTAATTGGCCAGACACTCGTCCATCTTGTCTAATATATATTCATAAGTTTGTTTAGACACTTTATAGTGATGTAATGGCACCCCTAAATATTTAGCCAGATCGGTTGTAGGAGTAAATCCTAAGAACTAACTAATTTCGTGTCTTTTGGAATGGCCCACATTTTTAGAAAAATAAATTCTTGAATTAGAAGCATTCACCTTTTTCCTAAAGGCCTCACAAAAATCATCTAAACACGCCTTGATCATCCCAGTTTGCTCCATATCAGCCTTAGTAAATAATAATAAATCATCCACAAAAAAGAGATGAGAAATCGACATACCATTTTTCTTAAGACAGAAGGACTTCCAATTACCACACCGAACTTCACTTTGAATAAGATAAGATAGTTTCTTGATCACCAATACGAACAAATAAGTGGATAAAGGATCGCCTTGTCTAATACCACTTGTCGGTTGAAAAGATGAACCTTTAGAACCATTTCATAACATTTGCATTTTCACGGTTGACAAACATGCAGATACTAAGTCATCAAATAATGGTAGAACACCCAACTCACGCAGGTAATCCAGTACAAACTCCCAACAAACACGATCATATGCTTTCTCCAGATCAATCTTTAAAATCATAAACCCTTTCTTCTTCTTCATACTACGTATAGAATGGATCATTTCCTGAGCCAGAATAACATTATCTGAACTCAAACGACTTGAAAAAAAACTACACTGATTTGGAGCTATAAGATTTGATAACACACGCTTTAATCTATTAGCCAAAACCTTTGTCACTATCTTGTATATAACATTACAGAGACTTATGGGCCGAAAATCCCAAAAAGTCTGAGGAACTTCTTTCTTTAGAATTAAAGAAATAATAGTACCATTAATCTCATTGATCCTCATGGGCATTCAGAAAATGTCTTGGACCATATGGACAACAGATTCACCAACAGTATCCCATTAACTTTAAAAAAAGTACGTTTAATTTCCTGTCTATCAGCCATATGCCATAATACTTCCAAAGATGTTGGGCAAAGTTGAGGATAAATATCACCAAAATTAATGGTTGGAAAGCAAGACTGATTGTCACTATAAAGATTTTGGAAAAAACAAGACCTTTCAAGCTTACTCTTTTATGGATCATAACACCATTCACCATCTTCTCCCTGCAAAGCTAAAATAATTTTTCTTTTACTCCGACTATTCATAACTACATGAAAATATCTTGTATTCTTATCCCAATGAAGATACCAGTTAGACCAAGATCGTTGTTGCCACATCATCTCTTCATGCACAAGACACTTTTCTAAATCAAGCCACACTTTATCACGATTTTTACTCCAAAAAACACTAGTCAAATCTCTCTTATTAATCTCTTCCAGATCAGATAGAAAACAAGACTTTCTTTCATTAATATTAACAAAGACCCTCCTATTCCACACCTGAACATCTGACTTAAAATTCTAAATTTTATTTTGCCAACTATTCGCACTATTCCATGCTTTCTTCACCACATCAGAGAAACTATCATTCGTAACCCAAGGTGCAAAAAATTGAAATAAACTATCATACTTCACTTTGACTCTTTCCTTGAATTGTAACAAAAGAGGCAATGATCATACTTCAACCTCAGTAGATGAATTACAGAATACATTGAAAAACCATCTATCCACCCAGAATTTGCAAGAAACCTATCAAGTCTGATACTAATAAGACCCAGAGTCCATGTAAAGAATGGGCCATAAAAAGATAACTCCTCTAAACCACGATCATCAATCCATTCTACAAAATTATGATCTAGACCAACTCAGAACCTATTTGTCTTACGTTCATTATACTTCAAAGTAGCATTAAAGTCACCCCCACAACACCACTTCCCAACTCCAGCATCCTCAATACTCCTTAACTATTGCCATAAAAGTCTACGTCGCATAAAATTTAAATAACCATAAACTACTGATAATTCCCAAGCATCAGGTTTATTTATGTTAAAAATCCCATGAATAACCTGAGAATATTTAAACTTAACTGTGAAATCAATATATTTATTCCAGAAACACCAAATACCACTACTATAACCTGATGCATCTACTACCTCAAAATTTTTAAAACCCCATATTCACGCCAAACTACTAGCATTTTCACTCTTTTGTCGAGTTTCTAATAAGGCAAGAAATTGAAAATCATATTTTTTACATAAATCCCTAATCAAGCCAGGGAACGAATGACCACTAACACTTCTCGCATTCCAAATACAAATTTTGTAATCCATAAAAAATAAAATATGTATATTCAAAAAAAATAACCGTATTGTTCATTTACCTTCTAAAGCAACACAATCACCAAGCTCCATATTTGCACACTCCTTCGATAAAGGATCAGATCGAATAGGAAACTTCAATTGATCCTTTGCACCAGGATCAATTGGATTATATGCCCCTATCACTGTCAGCGTTAATGCATGTGTAGTTATCTCCTTAGAAGTTTGTTGAGAATGTTCCTCTAAAACACTTTGCATGGCTAATTGTAATTCACCATGCACTTCAGCGTCAATATCCATATCCATACCTTCCTTATGTGTTAAGCCCAATCTCTCCCTTGCTCTCATTAAAACCTCATTGTCACTCTCTATCACATGCTCTTTATGACTTGGCCCATTTTTAATATGTGCAGCTTGGTTCTTCAACTTTAGAGGCCCATCCCTCCCAATATTATTCTCCTTTAAAGTCTCTTTATTATTTCATAATATATTAGATCTTAAGTCCATACTATTATGCTTTATTAGCTAATTTTTCTCCTTTAAAGTCTCTTTATTATTTTATAATATATCAGATCTTGAATCCTTACTATTATGCTTTATCAACTGATTTTTTGGATCACCCATATCTTCCTCCAATAACGCTGCATATTGTGATCCTCTCCCCCCTTTCCCAAAATCTGATTGTTGTAATTGCCCCAACTTCACTCCCTTTCCAGTTATAGGTCCTTGTCCGGAAATTACGTTAGTGTCGCTGTACCACCATCCATGGTTCATAATGAATCTGTTGTTCATCAGACAACACCGTCCCTTCCTTATTCATCCTATCCTGTACCATATCTGAATCATGACCTTCACACTGCTGAACTCCATCATCATTGTTAGCACCAATCATATACATCTTGTTAGAATAGTGAATGGCATAGTGATCATAGTGACCACAACTCAGACAAATCAGATGCATGTTTTCATATTGAATCTTGACTTCCCTTCTATTAACGAGTACTAAAGGACAGAGAGGAGATTAAGGTCCAGTTGCACGTATATCTGCATGAAACATCCCTTTTTTCGGTTTATGGTGTTTGTGTCAACTTTAAGTACTTGACCTACTTGAGAGCCAATCACAAAAAGCACTCCTTTATCATAATAATCTAGAGGCAAACCAACAACACGAATCCATGCATAAATCGTCGACTTGGATGCATTTTGTGAGACACTCCCCACTGGATAAAATGTTTAATTCATTTCTTCCTGTCTCATCCTTTATCACAATATTTGTGAAGAAATGTTGACAAACTAATTACTATCTCAACTTTAATTGTGGTTAAAATAACATGGGAAAACTTACTTACATAAGTTCATGGCACTACAAATTTTAGGTTTTATGTGAGTCAAGATTGTATTATTTTCTCATATTCAAAACAATTGTTTGAATACTTTTCAAATACAAATAACATTGAACATTATTAATGTTGTACACAAACTAGTTTCAAAAGCTAAAATATTTGAATTTAAAATTCAATTTAAATATTTTTTAAGAAATTTTCAAGTGTACAAAAGATTATTCAATATTGAACTTGAGTTTTAGCTAAAATATCATGTGTTTTTACACCAACTAATTCCAAAATTCAATTTAAAAGTTTTTTTAGCAATTTTCAAATGTATATTAACACTTTCTTGACTCTAAACATATTGAACATGCTTCAAATATATACAAATTATATATTAAATTGAAACTCACAAATGTAAGGATTTTTAGAAACAAACCGCATCCCAATTCGAACCCTCAAGCTCCCCGAGAAGGTGTCTGGCTAAAAAATCCTGAAAATTTGGAAAATTCCAACTAACTCCACTCTTGATGACGGTGCGTGTAGTCCACACACTGCCTTGCTGAAATTCCAATGGCAACATGATAAGGGAAAATTTTGCAACTCAATACTTCACAAGTGCACAGGCCGTATTAAGTAATAAAGTAGTGGGTAAGATACTGTTCCCAACAATGACTTAGTACCTAAACCCAGTTAGGCATTGATTTTACACTTTCATTTAACTTGAACAAATCAAAGTTGAATTCAAAGTTGAACAAATCCTTAAAACAAACTAACTACTATAAATATTGAAAGAGCAACCCAAGGTAAATAATCACTTATTAGTTTCATAAACTTTGTTTCCACTAATTTAATTAGTCTTCATGTCAATTCCATTAATCTCGAGTATAAATAGCTATAAGTGCCTTTCGATCCACTTACAACATTCTCTTAAGTATAAAATGTTAAGTCTAACATTATTACTCAAGAGGCAAAACAATTCAAACACACTCTTCAACAATTATATGGGGCCATTAGATATATGTCTATCATAATCGCAAATTTAAAATCTAATCTCATAGCCTAATTAAAATTCATTTCGTCAAGGTAAATTCTAATACTCAAATTCATACTTAACAGTGATCAAACACTAAGTACATAAGAAATAGACAATATTAAGTAACCGAAGTTAACACTAAAACATAACTAATAAGTGAAAGACAAATTTCAATCTACTAATAAGCTTATAGTTGCTATAGGTTGAAAACAAAAGTAACAACAAACAAATAAAATCATCTCAGCCACAATAACCAGATTCAAGGACATAAAGAAGTTGATAAGCTAGAAAACAAATCACTCTTCGAAGAACAAAATCAAAGCCAACAATGTGTGTTCTTCTTTTCTACACATTCAGCTTCCTCTTAGACAAATTTGTTGCCCCTAGTTTTATCTCCCTAACATTTTCGAGCTCTGCCCCACTTCCCAGTTGTGAGGGGAAGAAGATGAAGACTGAACAGTGAAGCTCCTCCTCTGTTCCTTTACCTCATGGCATCTCTAATCTTAGAATTTATCTCTCTCACTCTAGACAGCGACTACAACCTTTCTCTCTTTACTCTACCCTTTGGTCTCCTAGCTCTCTTTCTCAATGATTTTCTTCTCTCATGTTTAGTCGTTGAAAAAGACGATGAATAGTGCTTCTTTTGGTTGCTACTTCCTTATTTCTTTTTTTTATTTTGAATCTGCGTCTTTTAGGTCTCCAATTCATCCTTCAAAACATTGCCATATTTGTTTTTTTAAAATTTTTTGAAAAATTTTATTTAATATTTTATCCTTATGATTTCTTTCCTTATCTTGAAAACTTATTTTTTATTTTGGAATTCCACAAAAGATGTATCAATTTGATATCTTATAAAATCTCACCAAAATCTTTTAAAATTGTTTAGATAACTCTCCAAATATGTTCAAAATATACCTTAAGCACATAAAAATGGAGAGTTATCACGATACACATAAGCAAACCATGCTTCACGCACTGTTATAAGTGGTCCCCATGGGCCGCATGTGCCACATCATCATTCCAGAACAAAACTCTTCTTTTTAAAATAGCTTCTCAATGTTGACTTTGACCATTGATATGGCAACCTCATATTAGTCAATGTGTCAGATGACGTGGATGCATTGTCATAAGATGACATGTCATGCTGACAAATGCGTCACGTTATCATGACGTGGCAAGGTGCTGACACGTGGCGCCTTATGAATGGCCACATGTAATGATTGACTCATGATGTGGCAGTCAACGCCACATCATCATCTTAACCTCCAACCAAGTCACCTTGACCCGATTAGAGCTACAACATGTCATCATTACTCGCTGACTTCGGAAGGTCATATCTTCCTCATTTTAGGTATGTTTTTCACTTTTTTGGTCCTGTTGGAATTGCTGCAGAACAAACTAAAACTCTATGACCTTTATGCTCACTAAAAAGATTGTTTTCTACGTAAAAAATTCATGTGGACAGATGGTGACTGTGACCCAACCTGCTAACTTCTTTCCTTCTCCCTCATCTGATCTCCGTTTGGCACATTTTAAGTGTCGTTGAAATCATCTTTTTGAGCTCTACACATCAATGGATTTATTTGAACTAAAAACTTTGATTTTGAAAACCTAATTTTTGCTAACATTGACAGTGTTCGGTAACGTTATGTGGATGTGTTTTCTCTCATTCTTATGAGCTTGTCTGGCCGTAAAGGGTTTAAATTCTGTTTTTTTTATCATTCACATTCAAAAACTTAACTTTTGAACCCGATAAGGAGAATAGGAGCATTGATGCATATTTGTGTATATATTAAGAGCTTTAAAAACTCCATATCCCAATATCATATATCCAAAAGAAAATATATATTCATGGACATAAAAACAGTCAAATAGTATGTGGAGAAGAAATATATGGGATTACGCATACATAACATGCATACCTATAGCAGTAAATCTTTCATGCATGCATAGCATGTGATTGAACAGATTTAAGAGGCAGAGACATAATCAAGAATTATGAACAACATATATACATATATGCGTTAACATGAGAAAGCTTCATCTTTTTTGGAAAAAAAATAAATCATGTGGACATATTTTATCTTATAAAAAAATGCTGCATAAAAATAATCACGCTTACACATAAAGCATAAATTATTGCCTTAGGATTAAGGTGGATTTAATGCTAATGTTAGAAATAATAGAAGAAAATATAGGTAAGAAATGCATACCGAGTCAGGTCGGATTTGAGAGTGTAGCTCACGCATTAGTCGGATTTGAGAGTGTAACTCACACATTGGTTAAGACTACTAAAGCTTAACTAAGGTTTGCATAGCAATGCACTAGAACATAAAGAAATTTGAAAGATAAGAAGAGAGAGCACAAGAGATTTCAATTGCTCTAGTATATCTCTATTGCTTGGTGGGGAGCTCTCTTTATTGAGTCCTCGAGAGCTCTTCTACCCACCAAGTAAAATCTTTGTCATAAATGCTAAGTGATTTTCGAATCAAGAATCTAATCTTTACAAATCTAGCTCTAAACAATAATGCTGAGTGATTTACCAATCAGGAATCAAATCTTTTCAAATCTAGTTGTAGTTGACTTGCCTTATTTGATTGCAATTTATTTACTAATAATTGCATATTAGATCTCTTTCTTATTCATTTGGGTTTTATTCTGGAGCAATCGGTCCACCTTTGATAAGGCCGGACTCAAGCCCAAAATCCAACACAAACTATTTTGTTTGACTTATGAACTAATATATAATATAATAAAACACAATATATAATACGTTTATGTCATTTTTAGTTATTTCTCATTAAAAATTACTTTTCAACATATCAACAAAAAAGTTTCATTTTTACATAATTAACTTCTGCTACCGTTATTCTAAATATAAATCACATCACACAATCTGAACTTTACTCAATATGACTTTTGCAAAAGTCCGATTGCAAATGAGTAACTTTTCCCATCGCTATTTTAAACACACCCTATTTAATATATCATTATACTATTATATATTAGTTTATATCTCAGACAAAATATTTTGAAGTCAAATGAAAATTTTAAATACTTTAAAATAATGTAATTAGTTTTCTTAGGATTATCTAAAAAAATTAATTGAATCTTATATTTAGAATTAAATGTAGTAGTTTACTTAGGAAGTCACATGAAAAAGAAAAGTTTATTTGGGAAGAGTTTTTTTTTTCTAAGAACTTTTCGTCAAGTCAAGATAATACTCTTTCTTATAATTGTAAATCTTCTGCATCCATTTCACTCATAACTTATCATATATTCTCAAATATTTGTATGTATAAATCACTAGAGATATTCTCACATTCAAAAGGGATATAGAAGGAAGTTGGGAGAAGGAAGAAGAGAGAGATTTCCCAAGGATGGGACCATAAACAAATAAATCATCCCAAATCATCAACACTGGCTTCTCCTCAGGGCATATGACGTGGCACTGGCTGTGAAAACACTGGTTGAGATGTGAAACAATGATTGATCATAGGAGATCGGCACTTGACGATCCTTGGTGGTTGATGGTAGCAGCTATTAGAGGAAGTGAGGCATAACAACATGGTTAGTTCTTCAGTGGGTTGTGAAGCCAACTGACAAGGGAGGAAGCTTTTGGGATGGCAATTGAACTCCAGTGCATGGGGCAAGGGTGTTTCCATTTATATTCCTCTCTATTTACTCTCTATTTAATATACCAAATCAACTTTCATTAGTTGAGATTTATTATTATGTAACCAATATTATTATAACAAAAATCAACCATGATAAATCTTGACCATTGAAAATTGATCTAATGATACATACATTAAATAAAGAGTAAATTAAGAGGTGCCACGTCATATGCCCTGAGGAGAAGCCAGTGTCGATGATTTGGGATGATTTATTTGTTTCTGGTCCCATCCTTGGGTGGCCGAAGTTGGGACTGGATTATTGTATTAAAATGACAAATTTTTTAAGAAGATATTAATTTGTTTAATTCATAACCAGGTGTGTTTCAAGTGTCTGGAAGTTGGCAACTTTCTCTGCTAGATTTCACCTTCAGCTTGAAGGCTAAATTATATTGTTCACCAAGAACTTCTAACATAAAGGCATTGCATACTTGAGATCAACGAAGCCAGATCTCTCATTTTCTTAAATTAGGATCTGTAGATTATTCATGCCCATAGAGAAGCGATGAGACGCTGATTTTTTGGCCAATATGACACATGAGATGAATATGGAGCTAACCTTGATTGACTCTCCTCCAACTCCTTATCGGAATTTAATGTTAACTAATTTAAACTAAGACTGAAAATATCTTATTTTACTTACATGTTTTGACGGCTTAATGTTGTTATGTAATCTCAAGTTTAATATTTACCCATTGATATCGAAAAAATAAATAAATAAATAAATAAAGGCATTGCATACTTGAAATATAGACACTGGATCGAAAAGGGTCATCAATGTAGCCTAAGCATCAAGTGCTCAAATGTTTGGAACATACAAAGGCTAAAATACGTCACAGACCACAAAAGAATCTGTCCTGACTTTTATTACAAAAGCTGTTTCCTCAATTAACCATGCATCCAAAAGATCCTTAACATTTGATAAATAGAACCCATAATGGAACATATTACCGGCTCCATCCCTTGCTTTTGGAAAGACGAACGCGAACTTCCATTCCAAGGAGCATGTTCCCGGGGATATGCATTATCCCAGATATAGTACCAGAGTTTGTGGATGCTGATAAAAGTGAACTACCAGATATAGTCCCAGAGGAGCCTGTGAAACCATTGCTAATTAACTGAAATTCCTTATTCAGAAGTACTAGCTCCATCTAGCAAAGAAGAAACAGTTCTCCTTGCTGTGGAAGCTCTCGAATTGTGAGGATATTGCCCAGAAATTCACGTTGGTCCATCGGGGCACAAGGCACAGAACTGTGGAGCTCATAAACACCAATAAGCATGCAGGTTGGGGCCGCTGTACCGGAACAGTACAAACCAACAATGAGGCTGGATGTGGGGATCCCGTCAAATGTCAAAAACTGAAATGGTTGTTTGAGAGGAATCTCTTCTGAATCTCGAGGGTATGGATTGTGAGGATAGTTAATGGACTACATACTATCTAATCTACGACTCTCACTAGTTTCTCTAATGGCTTTCTTCATACATATTTAAACCACCTCAAACAATTTTTATCCCTTTTTCTTCAATAAGTGCTACACCTACTGTTCTTATATGATCATTTCAATCTTTTATGTGAAACATGCTAGGTGCCTCTAAGATATTTTATATGTCTGCTAATTTCCTTGTAAACGCTCTCATTCATGCTAAACCAGGCATCATCATCATCATCATCATTTTGGGGGCAAATCTATCATTGAAAATAACAAAGGAAATGAGGAATAGCCTATTATGCCCTTTACGACTATTTCACGTCCTTGGGACAATATCAAAACAAGCATCCAAACCTTTGATTTTACAGAAAGAGGATACTCCCAAAATTCCATAATAGTTCTTTCTTGCTATTGGAAAACTGTCAGGCTCAAAATAAATAAATAACTTATGTTAATTGGACATTCAATCAGTTTGGAAAACATAAGTTCGCATTCAACAAGTTCATTAAAAAAATTGAAAACAAACATCTAAAGTATGATCACAGGGCCCCCTATAAATATAAATCTTTAAAGGCAGGGTCAACATCATGCACAAGAAGTTTTAGTACAGCAAATTGGGCTTCTTGTTTTCTGGCGCCCCACCACATGCACAACAGTTACAGAAGAAAGTGCAGTCCAATGCATAATGAATACATTTTTTGCCAGGTAAATATGAAGGGGATGCGCCTAGATAGACTAAAAGCGAAGCAGTAAAGCATACAAAAAAGTACATGGCATATTAGTCAAACACAAAGTCATCGCCTCTGTCAATGGTCTAGTAGCCTAATGGCATAATGGATCCCAGTGAGAAGTGGGTTCAACTGTGTTTGTAGTCTCAGACCATAAACATCTGGCTCTCTAAATTAAAAAAAGACACAACATCAATTTGTAAGAATGGCAGAGTGGCCTTGAAGCCAAGCTGGGAGGAGGAAATGAAGATTCACAGCCTTTGGGCTAGGTACTTTGCCAAAGAATCAACTGGCTTAGTAGAATCAACACTTACAACTCCTTGATTCCTTATCTTAATACGAGCCAGGTAATCGACTGCGATCCATGGGAAACTCAGCATCACTTTATTGCCATGATCAACGGATTTGTCCTGAAGGTCAAGGGACTTTTTCACCCATTCAGGATGATAAGTGACCTGGTACCAGGCTGATGCCTTCTGCTCATATAATAAATGCTTTTCTTCATCATTTAACTCATCCATATTTGAATTCAATTTCTCAAAAGTTTGCCTAAATTCTTTTTTCAGGGCACTGTAGGCATGCTTGAGCCTTTCTTTAATATCACCTTGTTTTCTGCTGCTGTATTTGGGCATGGACCAGATCTGTCCAGTTACAATTTCTTCTTCTCTTTCAACTTTGTACTGACTAAGCAGTCCATTCAGCTGACCATCATAACAGCACTTCTTTTCCCACGCATCATTAATAAACTCAGCAGCCCCAGCAACCTCGAGACTAGCATCATAAGGTATTTCATCAGTTACACGCTTCAAACCAGTGCTATCCAAAACTTCACCATAAGCATCTATGATTTGCCGGTAAAGCCTACCAAGGACTTTCTTGGATTTATAGGACTGATGTGCCTGCTTCCCCATAAAATCAGGGTACAGCTTTGGTTTTAAATGAGAAGGCATAGAGACAATCTTTCCAGTTTTCGGAAAATCAACAGCTGTCGCTGCTAACTCAGCCAGGGTTATGCAATTCTGATCCATTGCGCCATAGTCACTGAGATCAGCATGTACCACGTGTGCATTGCAGATTGCCCCCAAATTCTCATTCACCATATTTCTGACATAAAAATCTATAATGTCCTGCATCATGTAAGATACCAACTTTTAAAACTTTAAGGAACTACTGATGCATTTATAGAATGCAAATAATGTATGTTCAACAAGAAAAATCAAGTTAAAATAAGGCAGCCCAATATAAGTTCAATGATAAAGCAAAGTGAGTTCATGGAAAATTTCAAGAAAGCACACATGCTGAACACCTTTAACACAAAGTACATGAAATTGGCGCCTCAATAATAAAAATGAATAGATTTTTGCATTTAGTCTTTCCAATTACAAAGGTACAGAACCAATTATTCCAAGTCATATCTACCTTTTATTTATTTATTTAGTCAAATATTTATTTATTTTTTTCATTCTTTACTTTTCATACATTTCATCAATGACCTAAGAGAACATTGATACAAAAGTTTGGATATGGTTCTCATAAAGGAGAGGGTGCTATCTTGAATAAAAGAACACATACTCGAGTAGTAACTTGGCGTGGCCGAAGTTTGCTATCTTGAGATGTATACTCCATGGGAGTCCAACTCCTCTTACTGGGAGGAATAAGATTTTCATCCCACGTGACAAAATAGAGGTCGCCATCAAGGTCACTTCCAGAAGCTTCATTTGTATGGGGTCTATCACCCTTTTGCGGAAAAACAAGACAATCATGTAAATGATGTAAACCAGGAGCATCAACTGCTTCCAAAATTCTTACATCTCCTGGGTGAAGACAAGGATTTTTAGCTATAACCACAAAACCTTTAACGACCTGCAGGTTCTTTGTCTCTTTAAACCTTGAGCCATGCTTTGCAAAACAATTTTCAAGAGAAGGGTTAGAGACTTGAACGAAGCACTGTCCTTGTTCAAGCACAGCAGCCTCATCTAATACGCCCAT